>RDPX01000037.1:3227044-3287663 GCA_003991215.1 Morbakka virulenta
TTTAAAGGCATTGTTTTTGTAAATTGATTTGAAGTTTCAGGAATATAGTGTTTCCTATAGTGAAAATCAATGAAAGGTTCATTAGTCGTCCAACGCAAAAACCAGGTTTGCTCTTCTCAGTGTTTTGAATGCTGTGTTCTTGCAGTAGATTTACCTTAACCTGTAAGCTTAAGGAGTAAAAACAATAATTTCCTTTATCTCACAAACAAACACATTTGATGACAAATTTAGTTCATTTACTTTAGAAAACTAAGCTGTCCAGAAAATTATACAGGGATGGACCTAAAGAATAGAACAGCTTGACTTTAATTGTAATTAGCTATACAAAATATTTCTGTAAAAGTTTGATTGAAAAAACAAAGTCGATCAGATTATTCAAAGTATAAAGGGTGGATACTTTTCAAAATGAGAAAATGCAAATAGAATACCAATTAACAATGACAGCAGCGCAAGAAACCAATAGAAATTCATTAAAAAACCGACAATGTTAAGACAACTAAATTTTGATTATTACAAAAAATTAATAGTAAACGAAACAACAGTTTACAAATGAAAAAGGGGATATCTACCCAGCTGTCCACCTAACTTGTATCTCTATCATCTCCTCACTTTTTTAACCTCTAAAAACATCGACCTTTTTATCCTTCCATCCATCCAACGAACCAACCAACCATCCATCCATCTATCCATCTATCCACCCATCTATCCATCTATTCATCTATCTATCTGTGTATCCATCCATCTATCCATCTGTCTATCAGTGAATCTATCCATCTGTTCATCCATTTATCCGTCCATCCATCCATCCATCTATCTATCCATCTATCTATCCATCTATCTATCTGCCCATCTATCTATCTATCTATCCATCTATCTATCCATCTATCTATCTGTGAATCCATCCATCTATTCATTTATCTATCCATCCATCTATCTATCTATCTATCTATCTATCTATCTATCTAGCTAGCTATTCAAAAAGATTTTTCAGAATTACAATGTTGTACCTTTTATTGTATATTTTTGTACACATATCGTATTCGTATAACGACATATTAATTGGTATTTCCATAACAAATTCAATTTTATTTTCAAAATAATCCCAGGGGAAAATTGTACTATAATTGAATGTTCTAATCTTGTCAAGTAAATTGTAAAACCGTTTTAGTAATAGATGATCAAGTAAAACGCGACTGAAAATTATTAAATTTATATATGAGCACAATATTCAGTTAAAGAAGATATTGAAACACCCTAGTAGCTTAAGTGATTTTACCCTATTTAAGGTAGTTTAAGCAGACCTAAGAAGGGTTTATGTTCAGAAGTATTTCTGACACTAAACCTTTCTTAGGTCTGTTCATAGATAGATGGTATTTTTCGAACATCTTGAACATCTTGAACATCTTAAACATCTTGAACATCTTGAAAATCTTGAACATCTTAAACATCTTGAACATCTTGAACATCATGATATGACAGATATGACTTCTTCATGCTGCTTAATTTTCTGTTATGTAAATATGTAAATCCTTTCCATCCAAATCCTTCTTGGTCCCTCATCCAGCTGTGTTCCAGTACCTTCCTCCATCCGAAATATATATGACCTAACAACCCCTCAGTGTACTTTCTCCTCTTTTTATTGTTATACTCTTTAGTCTAGTTTTGGTCGTTTCACTTTGAATTCAATATTTCAGTTAGACTTCTATCCAACGCATTTTGCTTTTCTAGTATGTCCATTTCTTATTCTTGTAACTTTTAAACAGCGTAACACTTGTCTAATCATTAATTGATACAGTTATACTCTAAGTTTATACTCTAAAAACTTTAAATTTGCTTTAATTCAGCTCCTCTGGCATTAATTTAGTTTTGATCCATACACTCCTATTCCCTTTTTCTCCGGCTTTTACTGGTATACAAACCAACGCCTCTCTGCTCCTTTGCATGTTTCTTCTATCAAAGCAATACCATCATTATACATTATTTCTCACAGGACACTTGTCCTTGCATCACTGAATTTGGAACTATAATAAACAGGAGTGGGCTAAGACCTGAATTCTGGTCTGGTTTTCAGTTCCAGGCAAATTACAATTTCGTCTCCACCATTTTTACTATGATTGACAACTATCATTTTTGCCCCAGACGAAACTCGGAAAGAGTACTTCTTATGGAATAACTCAACAAACATACCTATACCAAAAGAAAATATCATAGGATGCAACAGAATTTAGAGTACAGATTTTGTTATACACATTGTTTAGTTGTCAGGGGAGTATCCCTCATCTTCCCCTCCTATATGTAAATAAGAGACCACGAAATGTTACCTGGAATTTGCCGTGCTCTCCTTATTTGCAAGGAATGCCACCTATGCAGCAATTCGTTTTCTGTACCTTGCTTATCATCGTTTGTATCAGGCTAAAATTCATCTCCCTCGTCGCTCTTTCTCCTTTTTCATTTGTNTTTCTCACAGGACACTTGTCCTTGCATCACTGAATTTGGAACTATAATAAACAGGAGTGGGCTAAGACCTGAATTCTGGTCTGGTTTTCAGTTCCAGGCAAATTACAATTTCGTCTCCACCATTTTTACTATGATTGACAACTATCATTTTTGCCCCAGACGAAACTCGGAAAGAGTACTTCTTATGGAATAACTCAACAAACATACCTATACCAAAAGAAAATATCATAGGATGCAACAGAATTTAAAGTACAGATTTTGTTATACACATTGTTTAGTTGTCAGGGGAGTATCCCTCATCTTCCCCTCCTATATGTAAATAAGAGACCACGAAATGTTACCTGGAATTTGCCGTGCTCTCCTTATTTGCAAGGAATGCCACCTATGCAGCAATTCGTTTTCTGTACCTTGCTTATCATCGTTTGTATCGGGATAAAATTCATCTCCATCGTCGCTATTGCTACTTTTGCATTTGATGAATCTTTGGTGTGGGGTTTCAAGTGTCCATTCTTTAATGATCAGTTGCCAATTGAGAATTTTGTATTTAGTTTTTCTTGTTCTATTACTCCTACCCTTACAAGTAACATGCAATCATGGTGGCCTATTTTCTTATTCTTTGTTGGTTCATTTACGATCATTCAAGTTAACACCATTTGGCAATTCCTTAGCGACTGCCCAAGGACCTCGATGACGAGGTGTGCATTTTCGGTTCTCACCAGGTCTATAATGCTTTACTTTACCGGTAACCCATGTTCTATTCCTTGTTTTATGATCAATGAAACTGATGTTTTTGTTGTTTTGTGCTTGCATTTTTACCCTGAGATTCAGGTTTATGATCACCATATTATAAACATCTTGTAGTACGAACGTCAGCATATTCTTCAGTAATTGGGGGTAATCGAGTCTGTCATGGTCGAATAAGACATCAATTGGTAAGCGGGCTGCTCTGCCAAAAATGTCATTTAATGAAATGAATTGGCTTGTTTTGCAGTCGCCGGTATTTAGTGCGAACACTTATTCTTTCAGGAGCAGGAATCACTTTGACTGACCCATTTTTTTTGCCAGAATACTGATCGTAACATGTCCTTAACACTGCAAATGTTGCACTGTGCAAATCCATTGCCTCGTAAATAGTAAGCGCATGATCGTTGCTTTGTGATGCCCAGCGTGATAAAAATTTCCTTATAATGTATTTCCATCAAAAGTTTGCCTTGATAACTAAGAATAAGGTGTCGAGTGGCATGCATGTCTATCCAATGGGTCATGAGAGTATTTACTACTGTGAGTACCATCTGGTCTTTCATTGACATTAAATAACAAAGGTTCAGTAGAATCCTGAAAATACTGTAATATTTTTCTCCTTTCTCGAGCCCGGTGAAGGAAACTGATTTATAGCTTCAGTTAAATGGATACGCTGAGGCTACATCAAGTGATGTATGATATTTCGCTCCAGCTATGTTGCCAACCATATCTTTGGTATGGAGTGAGGGCAATTTCTCTCTTCTTAACATCATTAATACCAGGACCTTCCTTTTTCAACTAGTATGACCAGGACGCTCCAAGATGAGGAGGAAGGTTGCATAATGTCATTGATCATTGAGTAACATTACCGACATTTGTTGGTTCTTGTCTTTCTCCCAAGTTGAAGAGATCCTGTGGCGATTATAACTGACAGGTAAAACTTGGCAAGTGATAAAACGTTGCTCTAATATTGTGGTATATTTAGGGTTTTTTGGCTGTAAGCAAAAAGATCCTGGCATTGTTTGATCAACCGTGCTATTTCACACTTCATTTCTTGATAACCTAGTTGCCTGATCTTGATATAAACGAGTTTTACATCGCATTTTTTTTCTGGCGTTCGTTCAGGACTATTTCATCAGCTGAATGGATGAATTCCAAGTTCAGGATTTTAACGAAGTGCTCGATAATGCAACGTTAAGGACTGTTCCTTGAAAATGCCCAATCTATGTTTGGTATCACGATGGATCATGTGGCGTACAGGCCTCGTTACTTTGGTTCTATTTTGGTTATTTGAAATCACCTGGCAGCAGAGACGTTCTTACCGAGTATTTATCAAGAAGAATTGTGTCATATTGAGAAGAAATGGTAATGTCTTTAAGTAGTCTAACTCTTTTGCTATGTTCAGCGACAACCAAGATATCCAGAGTTTCCATAACCGGATTCTGTTTCTGCTAAAATCAAATTAGACTAAACCAAAAGGGGTCAAAATCTATGCCAAGTATTAGAATACTGCATTAGAATACGTCACTGAATCAAGTACTTAGAAAGTATGATACTTTGCTGGCTGCCCGGAATTATTACATCGATTTTGACACAATGTCGCCATTTATTAACAATTTTGGTGATTGCTTATCAATACTATTTTCAAGGGATATTCCTTGTAATGTCCTGAAGTCAATTTTTGTTCTGAGCCCGTGCCCATTAATACACTTGTATCCAACTGTTGGAGTTTTGCAGCAACAACAGCACGGGGATCCTCGGATGCAGTTGGTTCTGCCGAAGCGATTAGTCATTGGGATTTTTAGCATATCAACAATCAGCTGTCATGATCGCTTTGCCACATGCTTGGTAAAATCTCGCAAGACAGCTAGCTACTAACTGATCGACGGTTTAATATTATCTGCAGTGTAACTGATTATTGAACTCTCTGCAAGTTCCGAACAAAGTTCCCTTCCTTGTAGGTTGACGGCCTTGTCCACGAAGCTATAGTTTTGAGCAGAAAATTCCCTTCAGTCGCCGAAAAATGCGTTCGTTGACATCATCTTTCAGATTAACGTTACTAGCAAAGCCAACCTTGGTGAAAAAAATTTTCCCAACAACTTCAGCAGCGATTTCATCAACAATATTGGCAAGCGTTATGTTGAATTTTCACGGACACTGATTTTATTTACGAAGCTGTTTTGCCAATATTGGAATTAATCCTTGCTGATAGAAATCGTCCGGTTTCTCTTCCCAGGGTATGAAAATCTCTTGTTGAGAATTACTCTATTGAGTACACTGCCACTTGAAATTGCGGGTGCAAACCAACCGCAAAATATTGCTTTGTCAATGTGGTACCAGTTTCATCGTCAAATGTGAGGTAGGCCAGTTTTACTAGTCTAATCAATTTATATGCCTTTATATCTGGAGACTCCATGTGTTTTGGAGAACGATTTGGAACCTAGAAGACTGCTTCCTCTTGATACAGCTAGCCTTTTTCAACTTCCTCTGACAGTTGCTCATTTGTTTTTTTGGTTTTTTTTCGATTTCCTGTTGAGTAGCGTAAGTAGATGTCAAAAGTTGGGCAGGGTGGCCTTCTTGGCAAATTTTATGCATACTTTATTCCAGTATATCCTTTTAATGGTGTATTCAATTCGAGCTTGGTGATAAATTATTTGATGTCTCTTTCTTTGTTTAAGACTTAAATGTTACTATGTTACTTTCCACTTTGATTGTGTTATAGAAATATAGCCATGGTAAAAACTGAAAAAGAATACGTCTTATGGACTAACTCAACAAATAGATCCACAACAGAATGAAGCATCATACAATGCAACAGAATTTAAAATAAATATCATGTAATTCATATTTTTAGTTGTCACGGAGAGTATCCCTGCATCATCAACACCCTTATTACTCTTCTTCACTCAGAGCCTGAGAGTAATCTCCACTTATTGTTGACGAAGGACCACTAGCATATCTGATAGTTGTTAAACCCTCTGGTGCTTTTTTTCCTTAGGCCAATAAACTGCAGTCAATATTTTGGTAGAGACAATGTGTAGCATTATTTTGCCAGTGTAGGCTGATGCTTTGAAAAGGAGTTTTTCAGTTATAGTTAATGGTCAAATTGGACAACAGAAACCTCGAAATAAACCACAGGGCACAAATTTTGACCCCTCATAACCAGCAGCAGGGAGCCAAAATAATATTTAGGTTCGTTACTGTGACGGAGATTGACCTTAAAACATGCAACTATGGTCATCTACATGTACCAACATTATTTATCATATCTAATTTTGGCCAGGCGAAATAAAAACTCGTGGATGAGAGGTCAGACAGATAACGAGTTTCTTAAGCCCAAAAGTGCCGATTTATGTTCTTTGGACATTTTGAAAATTTATTACCACCATTTGTTCTGGAAATTAAATTGGAACAAAAACCAAAGAAACTTAATCATGCCAACATCTTGAAAAGCCCAGTCAGACAATACTGTTTGGCTCATGAAAAGTAGCAGATGGAAAATCGGAAGTAAGGTAATCTAAAGAGTGCAAGACACAGATCATTTGAACAAACAAAGAAATCCTATTCCATAGAAACTAAGGAATTCTGATCTGTAAGAAAGATAAAGCCTTCACCAAAATCCACAACAACAATCTACCCTTGATAAATATCAGCCATTACAAGTGAGTATAGAAACAAATCTATTAAATTGTAAGGATATGTGGAATTAAGACAAATTTCCAGTAGTGATAGGTGAGGTTACGCGTCACCTTTTGCAAAAGATATAATCAGCGACATTTAAAAAGCAACGGTAGTTCAGTAATCGTTTAAAATTATTCCTGGTTGTTTTAACTTGTGTTTATTATTTAATTGCTCACCTTTGTTTGTGATATCGTTTTCATGACTACTGTTCACGGTTCACGAAAGTACGTATCTTGTGTTTTCAAATACTGTTTATCATTCTATTCTACATGGATAATTTATGTATTTTCTAATAATAATAATTGATAGAAGATAGAAAGGAAAAAGAATGAATAGATTTTTTAAAGAATTGCAGGCGGTTATTCTTTACAGAACCTTTGGGTGTGAAGAGCATAATAATCTTTATATAACGTCATTAATCATAGTACCAAAAAACAGAGAGGCATGCCAATTACGTCTTTTTATTGAAAGAATCGTTTCACAGTACTCAATTGTCAATTGTAAGTTACATTAGCCCTAAAACAGTCCCTTGACATAAAATCAATCTAGCACTAGTCTCTACACTGACATCCGTGTATGTATGTATATATATATATATATATTTATATATATATATATATATATATAGTAAGAGATGAATTCCTGGCATCACCAGTATCTATAAGAAATGGAGTGCTATATGTTTTAGTTTATGGCGATCATAATTCATAATTCAGGCTCGTCATATGGGATACACAGATATGGTGCCGGCCTGTTCCTAGAACAAGAAATGCAGCTTGATGATGACACTTGTTTTGTTAGGCGTAACGCCAACTATCATCAATATTTATGTATACATTTGTAAAATGTACATCAAAACCATGACTGCTTATCAGAGCTGACAAACTACAGTATAAAGTTTTGACCGTGAAAAAATAAAATACGTAAAACAAACACGTGGTAATATGAAATGTATATAACAAACAATAAAGAAGAATTCCGTTAGAAAAAGCTAATGAGTCGTTCACGTACTTGGGAGAAGGTTTCAGTTATGAAACGAATTGTGACCATGTTGAAAAAGATATCAGAATGGATGTTTGAACTCAAGTTAAAAGTAGACGAATTACCTCTACCTGTCAAATCCTCTAAGCAATTTCTTTAAAATTACAAAGACTACATAATCCGTTTTCGGGCCAGAGCGCGGAACTCTTGTCTGCTTTGTACCACTTTCTTGGTTTGATCAGCAATTGTCAACCATGGATTACAGCTTAATTTTTTGCTAGTCTTTGCAAAAAACAGTCTTTTTGTTATAGCAAAATTCTCACTCCTGCGTATATGCCAGACATACTTTGAGCATTCCATATTTTCTAACTTAAACAGAGGAACTGTTTCAACTATATTTTGAACCTCTTGATTCGTATATTGAAAGCTGTTTTCACCTTCACAAACATTCCCAGACAGACTTTACACTAAGTTTTTTCATTTTCGTCTCTCTGGGAGGCCACGCCTGGACTCCATATGTAAGCCGTGATCCTATACATGTTGCTAATGATTTCTTTCTTCTGCTCATGCAAAATTTCTCGTCCGTAAATACGCTACAAAGCTCGTTAAAATTTGCGTTACCTTTGCTATTTGATGGTGGATGACAAATTCTTTGTCACTATTTGTGATCACATTTCGTAAAAATTCGAATTCATGTAAATTTTCAATTACTTTTTCTCTAACGCTGATAAAAGTCTAATTCTCTGTCACTTCTTTTGTCTCAGATACCCCAGCCTTTGTCTTTTTTAATGATATTGTTAAACTGAAATAAAGACGGTCTGTTTCGTGCACTGTCTTACAAAATAGTACAACATCATCTGAATATATGACCTATGTAATTATTTCTGTTCTATGTAATAATCCCGTCTTCCTTCGCTCTCTATTTCTAAACAAGGGAAAATGCTGTATTCAAACTCCATTCCTCATCCATTAGGAAATTCGTGATCAATTTCTCCCTCATCAGGAATATCCTCGTTGATTTCTGATACTTCACCCTATAGAAATGGAAGTTTCTTTAAAATATCAAGCTCTGATAGGAGAAACAATTCACCGGTCTCAAAATTGCTTTTGAGTTGCGTGGCCACTTTTCACCCATTGCAAGTTTTATTATCATTCCAAGAAGGGACAGATAACAAGGTTGGAAATCTATAGGAAGTGAAAGGTGTGTAATTTAATCTCCGACATTTTCACCTAAAGATTGTCGGTTGGAAGAGGAAGAAATTTCAGTCTAATGTATGATTCACACTTTTATTGTTCACTTTCATTCGTTAATGGGAATTGTTGCCTTCTTTAAATTTAAATTTTCTTTTTATGATTAAAGAACTTTTGCTTTGCTATATTTGATACGTTATCTTTTCCTCTAAAGTATTCCTTTCTTTTTCACTGACAGATTATTTAGAACATTTTTTTTGTTTTGCAGGTGGTTTTCTCCTGTTGGTTACAGAAAAATACTTGCAACCGTATTCAACTTGGAAAGGGATGCAGAAAAAAAGGGAAAATACTTCATAAAATGTTACATAGTCTTGGGTTCTGGCATAAACTTAATCGACCTTACAGAGACAATTACCTTTCTATTGATTACTCAAATATCGACTGACCAAATATAGATTTATATTTCTTCTGTGTACACATATACACATATACACATATACACATATACACATATACACATATATATTTAGATATTTACTCGTTTATCTTCTTGTTACGACAGCTAATGTCCCATCTCCTTCCACTTGTTACCTACTTTCTTCTATATTAATTGCTGTCCTATTGATTACCGCAAAAGATGTACAAAAAAATTTGGCAGAGGAATAGAAAAGATTCAGTATGTATTTTGTGTCTTGACTTCACTTTTTCTTGGCTTGGAAGATTTGAAAAAATCCTTACATTTCTGAATTAATTTTTGAAGGTAAATGTTTACTTCAGTATATTTGTTTNGTGTACACATATACACATATACACATATACACATATACACATATACACATATATATTTAGATATTTACTCGTTTATCTTCTTGTTACGACAGCTAATGTCCCATCTCCTTCCACTTGTTACCTACTTTCTTCTATATTAATTGCTGTCCTATTGATTACCGCAAAAGATGTACAAAAAAATTTGGCAGAGGAATAGAAAAGATTCAGTATGTATTTTGTGTCTTGACTTCACTTTTTCTTGGCTTGGAAGATTTGAAAAAATCCTTACATTTCTGAATTAATTTTTGAAGGTAAATGTTTACTTCAGTATATTTGTTTAGCTGTCTAATTGAACAATAAGAAATACATAGATGGTAGTGGAACTAATATCTCCTTATAAATCATCGCACTGGATAGAAAAAGTGCTAAAATAATAGATAAGATAAAGTTGAAACAAATAGATAAAACTGCAAATTCAAGTTTTGAGGAATGCACTCTTCATAAATTTATTGGTTGTTTTGGGGGTTTTTTCTTGTTATTGAAATATGAGTTCTTTTACTTGTTGATCCAAAGTCTCATCTTTCCATTCTCATCTTCTCTTTCTGACTGGATCAACCTTGGCTCAAAATCTTTCCACGCATTTATTTAAAGTTGTCATAATCATGTCATGTAGGACATTGATGTTGGTGACTATTCTTTTATCAATAGTCTCAAATTCTTTGTAAAGGCCTTCAGTTTGATTACTTTGGAGATCTTTACTGTCTCACAGAGCACAAAGATAAGCCCCCTTGTTTCAAGTCCTGTAATTTCTGACTCTTAAGCATTTGGAGCAGTTCTCGTCTACAATTTGGGACCTGGGTGTTCATCATCAATAACCTATAGCCTGTTTCAAATAGTATTGATGAATCAGTAAATACAGGACACTGTGTAGCAAATTTTGTAATTCATGCTGTGATTGAGATGTAGTCTATTCTTTTTCATTTGCCCTATGCAGCATGTCTCCAAATTTCATGGTGGATTTTCTTACTTTTAAATATTGCATCCATTACTTTCATATGCCAATAGTTTCAATCCTATTAGAATTATTGTGTTTCCAAATTCGGCTCCAGTGCTCTAGATTCCTTACTCTGTGACGATATTACGGCAATGAAGTCATCAATTCTAATAATTTTGTGTTTCGCGCTCTTATCAAGTCCCCTTTTTATTATGTTTAGACTTGTATAAAATGTTGATTGATGTTTCTGCAAATATATTTGTTGCGGCATATACATTACATATTGCTAGTTGGTCGCATAACCTTTGCCATAACTGTTTCTAAAGCTATTCTGGCTATTTGATACCTTTGATATTCCTTCATTATTACATTAAGAGAGGGGCCTGACTGTATACCAACATGTTTTTAAATGCATGTCTCTTCGACTGCCTAGAAAGATTGATAGAAACATAACAACGCGACCTACACTGGCACCCGCATCCTCTGCCTACATGTGAACACAAGCCATCAAGCCTCATTACGATTCAACAGGTAGCAGTAACCGAGGTGTTATGATGTAGACCAATTCTTTTACATCTAATTTTGTAAACACCTCAAATAGGCCCAACTGAAACAATAGGCAGGAAAAAAGGAATAGCCTAAAAGTTATAACTGAAAGTAATTCTGTATACATAAAACTTATTAAGGGACATTCGTACTCTGCGTGTTTGACCTCTTTCCTTTTTAAGTAGGAGAAAACGTCTCTGAATGTTTGTATTCAATCCAGATTCTCCCTTAAAGAACAGCAATGGATATGTCACCATGTCTGTCTTTGGATAGGTGGCCCTGATCTTTATTGTATTGTTTTCAGTTTGGAATCAGCTGGATATATTTCAAAATCTCTATGTGCTGGATTCGGTGGGAAACCATCGTCTCCGACATAAATCGCTGCTATCTTTGCTTTAGTTGGCTCGTCGTGCTTTACTAGGACATCAAGAAAGATATTTCAATACCCATGATAGCCTCTGCACCCTCTATGATCGCTGAAGTATTTATGAAACTATTTGAACCCACAGCATTATTAACATAGGATAAAAGGCCAACTGTCTGGGAAAGATACCTCAAAGGTGTCACTGTTACCATCAAAGAAGATCAGATATACGTTTTCTTTGAATACATCAATAGTCTACACAAAGGTCATACTCACGATGGAAAAAGAAGAAGAAAGATAATTGCCCTTCCTTAATGTGCTAGTAAAGAAACAAGCCGATAGCAACATTGCTGTTAATATCTACAGAAACCAACTCACACTGACCAATACATCAGTAGTTTATCATACTATCCAGTCTCAGCTCATAATAATGTCATTACCACTCTGTTTGGAAACCTATGCGACCTAAGAAAGGAAGAAAGGGACCTTCAGGTGGCTCATATACCCATTGAATACCATGCTAAGTACGCCCAGCGACTTACATAGAACCACTGGACCCAATCATGAAAACGAAAAGAAGGCCCTGAAAGGTAAAGTCTGAGGTATGTCAAGAACACCAGTGAGTTTATAAGACGAATTAGCCGGCAACACAATACCCAGGGTTCCTTCTTCACAACATCCACCTTAAATAAGATCCTTTGAAAACCAAAGGATCGAAATAAAAGGGTTTACAAAATCGAGACCTTACTGCACAACTGCACGGCAGGGAAGGACCTTTGACGAAAGTTTGAGAAGCCATCCAAGAGGTGTTTATCCCACAAACGTTCTCAAAAACTCTTTGTTCTGGAGAGATAACGTGTTTTGGCATATTAGTAGATGTGAAAATTCCACAATCCATTTGGCTATACTTTATGATTCTTGTCGTCCAGAGAAACTACCAAAACAATTGATTATTAACTAAAATTCTTATTATCTAAATATATGATTAGCTTGCAAAGGAAATGACCGCTTTCGCTGGCAAAAATGCACAATTTTGATTTGTGTAACTTTAGCTGATTAAACTTGTGCAAAACTTTCACCAATTACCAGTTGCCATCTGTATCATCACTACACACTACTTGCCTTCAGTAATTGTCACAAACCATTGACCAGAAAAAATGGAGGCATAACTTAATTACACATATTATTCATAAGCATGTAGGTAAAGTAGGAAAGTGTGTACATTTATTGATTGAAGGGACACCCACCGACTCGAGAAAGCAGGTAGAAAGCAGATAAGTAGACATAGGGATAGATATAAAGATGTATATAGAGAAAAATACATAGATTTTATAGACACCAGGGTACAAGCATTGGCGGAAAGATGTATAAAGCTCTTTTCTGGTCTATCTGAAAAGCACACATAAGAAATGTCACATGAAAGGTGTATAGTCCGTAACAGTAACAACAATCCTCTAATAAAGGAGTCAGTATTCACCTTGAATGAGTATAGAGATATCGCTTTAATTTTTTGGCAACTGAAAAGACGTCAGAGAGCAGAATATCTATACACAACTTGTTTTTTACTCTAGTTTATTTAAAAATCAATTAATCAAATCTTGGGCAGGCTTTTCGTGACAAGCACCAATATACCTTTAAAGCTATTTAGTCTTAATCAGCAAGGATGAAAAATAAATCAATAAACTAAGATAATTTGATTCATGAGTATTAAAGCAGATAAATGAGAAACAAAAGACAATCTTTAATGAAGCATGTGAACTTTATCTACTGACGAGAAGGGAACAAATTAATTGTCATCCTCAATATCATTTGATAGAAACAGGACTAGACACAACCATAACCACCATTTTCACAAAGCGTGGAATGTGTTGTCAGACCGCAGATCTTTTTCTTGTTACAACACAAGAATCAACAAGCTTCCCCACAAATAAAGGAAGTTAAATTGTGGTCGTTTGTCAATTACATAAGAATCTAAATCATCCTTCCTAACAAAGTTTTTCTCATGAGAAATAGTAACGCAAATGACTTTAGACAAAGAACAGTATAAATGTCAAGTTGACAAATTTCAAAATAAAAAGTAAAAAGGCACTATTTAAAGAACTGAAAGGAAATGAGTGTGACACCACCCTACCTTTCTTTATTACCCCGTGTCCATAAAGACGAGTTTTAGTGGCAGATAACAGATGTTGTTATTTCCTATTAAGGTGAAGTTGAGCTTTTTAGGTAGTTTCCTGCTTTGATGAAAGATACCGTAGAAATAATTAGTATAGCTTTAATAAGAATATTAACAAAAAACAAAAAATACTAATATAAATATGAAAAAGAAGAAGAAAAATGAAGGGAAAAGAAGGAAAAGTAAAGTAAAGAAGAAGAACAACAACACTTGTAAAATAAAGCTTGAGAATGTCATTATCTTCCTTTATCATTTAATGACTGAGATTGACTAAAGTCTCTCTTTCGTCTTGATTGAGTTCTAGATTTTATATTCATTCCACGTTGACTGCAAATATTTTTGCTTTCACATAGCTCTGAACTAAACCAAATTGAGGTCCTGACAAAATGAAGACATTTCTTGTGAACATCTTTATATTTTAATGGGTATTTTTGTTTCTTTCTTAAAATCATACAAAGCATGAAAACAGCAAGAGAATGGAACTGTTGAAAAAATGATGAACTCTAGAGAAAAGAGCTGACCTTAGACTTGTAATATTCAAGTCATATGATGGTGGACGTACTTAGAAGCCAAAGAGTTCACAATCTACCCGTCGAAAGAAAAAAAACTAAATTCATAGAAAATTTTGTTAGAGCGAAGAGCAACAACTACATAAGGATGAAGACCCTGATTCAAACGACTCGCATGAGATATAACAAAGCTAGAAACCACAGAAACCAGGAAAGTGCATCAAAACATTTCCTATGCCAATACCTGTAAAAACGACCAAGTAAAGGTATACTCTAGTACGATATAATATATCAGGAATTTTAGAAGCAGATTTACTAAGAGAGTGATATATAAGAACCCCAATAACGATTTGGAGAAAATGAAAAACCCTCATTGATAACCATTCTTTAACATGAGATGCAAACTTACCAGTGTTAACATCAGAATGACTGTCCATAAATAGTGGAGGGAAATAGGAATCCAGCTTTTTATTGAAGATATCAGTGGCATTTTTCCTGCATTGAAAGAAACCAGTCATTGTCTTGCTTATTTTCCGACAGCCTAAAAATCAGACTTCATCTTCCGCAAGTTCGACTTGCTCCTGCGGCGGTGCCATGCAAGAGTATAAGGTAGTATCATCAGGATAGATTTTGATAAACTGAAGCAAATTACCAAGAAGATCAATGATGTAAAGAAGGAAAGAGACTTTGAATAGGAATAGAAGCTTGAGAAACCCCAGCATCCATGGCATACGCATCAGATGTAATTCCAACCAATGTGATACGCAGCTTACTACCTCAGAGAAGGAACTGAATAAAAAGGTACATTCACAAACATTGTAACTAAAAAGCATATTAGGTAAACCAGGGTGCCACATCTTCTCAAATCCCTTGTAAATATTCAGTATGCTCTTCGTCGACGTCCATAAATCATTGGTTACGTTATATGATTACGTTCAGAAGGTCACCAGTGAAATTATGTGATCTGTGACACAATCTATTAACTATGACAATAATTCAATTAGTTTTTTTCTCTCAGACAATGCAAAAATGTGACCGCCTATCGCAATCATATATTTTTGTCTTCATTAATAAAATCCAACTTGACCTTTTTTCCTCATTTTGATAGTCTAGTCGAGTGCCAGCGAAAGAGCGTTCGACTAGAATGAACGTAATCTTACTAGACAGGGCTGCATCATGTCACCTGAACTGTTTTTCCTCTAGACGAAAAAATAATGCAGGGAATAAAGATACGGGTGGTATATAAGTCGCTTGAGAAAGAGATAAGAAAATTACAGATTATACAGTGATCACGGCTGTCAAAAAAACATTCGAAACTTGCTTAGTGTGGTAGTAGATGAAATCAAAACAAATGGGTTTAGCAGCGAACAGAAACAAGTGTTATTCTCTAAGATGACAAAAACGTTAGAACCACCAACGTACAAAGTGAAAATTGATAGACAGTTCATTTAACTAAGGGCTAGTTTGGCTTCAACAATATTATCGTCCATGATCACTCTTTCCTCGACATTATCATCAACACCTCCCCTTGCGTCACACCTAGCCTGTTCTCTAGTTTGTGCTAAATCAATATCAGTTAGTTTTTATTACAAATAATGAATCTTCTTTGGTTTGCCAGTTTATTTTCTTCTAGATTATGTGTGCGCGCAACAGCGGAAGTGACAAATTTGAAGATGCTATGACATTTTTTTACGAAGGGTATGGATTTTCAAACCCTACTTAAATTGAATGATTGATGATATAAAAGTACATGCAAAGACAAGGATTGGGATGCTGATGATTTTGTTTGTGTTATGTCTGTGTCAGATATGTCAGCAATGTGGTTCTGGAGGAAAATACGCAGGGTAGCAGAAATCATTAAACCGACTAATGAAAATAATCGGGTACAGACAGAAACTTAATGTCGCCTCTGTTAAAAAATCAGGGTTATATATTCGGGTATGTTATATGAAAAGGGACGTTAGAATACCTGCTAATCACAACAAAGATGGAGAAAAAGGCGAGCAAAAGTGAAAGCAACGATAAAATAAACGCTAATAGTTTAAGCAGACCCATTCCTGAAGAGCCGATAGATAATATTACAAGGGTCAAATCTGAGGCTGTCTGTAGAAGCCTGATCACCAACATCAATTAATATCTGACNCAGGGTAGCAGAAATCATTAAACCGACTAATGAAAATAATCGGGTACAGACAGAAACTTAATGTCGCCTCTGTTAAAAAATCAGGGTTATATATTCGGGTATGTTATATGAAAAGGGACGTTAGAATACCTGCTAATCACAACAAAGATGGAGAAAAAAGCGAGCAAAAGTGAAAGCAACGATAAAATAAACGCTAATAGTTTAAGCAGACCCATTCCTGAAGAGCCGATAGATAATATTACAAGGGTCAAATCTGAGGCTGTCTGTAGAAGCCTGATCACCAACATCAATTAATATCTGACAGGGTACTTGACGAGGAAGATGAATTCATCAAGTCACTTGACAGATCATTTTGCAAGTTAAAAGCATTGTATTCGAAAATATAATAACTGGTAATTTACTTCTTATTGTCTTTTTTTGTCGCAAGTATGGTAACAAACAATAATGTTATTAAAAAGCAGAGAAAGTTTAAACTATTTTTGTTGCTGACAATAGTTACATATGATGGGTCATTTCATTCAGTATAACAGTGTTCTATATCATTTTCTCTCATGCCAATGGAATCATTTTATATGCAGCAGCTGCGGAAAGACAAATTGACTACTATTTAATATCTTAGTAATCCCAAAAGCTAATAAGCAATTAGTCGATCAATCAATTAATCAAAGTGTCTTTCTAGAATCCTGATTTAGGTGGAAGTCATTATGGCCTTCTCTTTCAGCTATTTAAACTTACGGAGGGGCTCAAGTGTTCTGAAATCGGTTAGTTTCCCAAGCTAAGTTGAAAACTTCCTTCGCAGTGGACCTTGTACAGGCTTTCCTTACATGCGGCCCATCAGAACGACACCACGTATCTTCCCTTTTCTCAACACAGTGGTTGTCTGGATTATTAGTCATCCTGCTGGTAGTCAGCATGGACCAGATATAGCACTTCAACAGATGTTATCAGATTTTCATTGTTATGGTTTTAGATGATAATATTCTCTTTATCCAAAACTTTTCTTGTTTGTAAAACTGTGAAAATTAATTTCACATTTACGCCTTACTACTGTATACCATGAGCATCTAATTTAAGCTTTGAACTAAAAGATTGCCTTAATAAGTTTGTATAATGGAGAACTCTGCTTTTTTTATTATTGATACTGATAATATTAATGATGAGGACAAGGGTTTATTCTTCCATCATTGTTGATAGATGGAGCTAAGGTAGATGTCACTTTCGGTTTTTGGTTGTCAAGCAAGAGCCCTATGAGCAAACACCATCCTTTTCCTTATAATTTTCATACCTGTATATGCAAAGCAAGCATCAATAAGGGGAATCGCCTCTTACAAATTATTGAATTTTAGTGCAATGCTTACGAGGGAAGAAATTTCGTACCTTCCAAAGCAACCTTGCCAATGATGCTTCTTGAGCAATTTATCAAAATAGATAAGAAAAATCACTGGATGAAGAAACTATCTATATAGAAAGAGAAGTATGTAATCTTTTCACTAAGGACATAGCTTACAGTTAATACAGTGTACTTTCGTGAAAATTACTGATTGTGTAGTCCAGCAAAACAGGACGCACTAGCTGTATTATTTTATTACAAGATAAGAAAGAACAGGAGCAATCGTCATGTAAAAAGTACATACATATTTAAAACCACAAGATATCTATAAACTTCATGAACAATAAAAGGTATTATCAACGTGAGGGATAGTCACGTGTCATAATACATTAGCATAATTTAATAGCGTGCACAATGACAAAGGAAAATCCCCTACTGTAGTTGGACGGTTTAGAATACAATTGGACTTTCTTGAATATTCCTTATGAATTATCAAATCTTTGTTTAAAGCGGCTCGTGGGATCTGTTAAAAATGACTTCGACGAATCTTGGAAATATCTATGATAGTGAATGATAGTTTGTTAGCAAATAGTAGCATGGGAAATACTTCCTTTGTTTGGCTCCTATTCCTTTTTGTTAAATTTTCGAAGTACGGAATATTTGTAACAGTACTATATTGTCTTTAAAGATTTTAAGATACCTCCATACTATCACAACAGCAATAAGAAGAGAGAAGACACTTTGGGGGGGGGGGCTAGAAGGGTTATTGTAGACATCAAATACTATATGAAAAAACACAGTAGTACTTTAAGAATAATAAACTAAATACTACAATACCATAACAATATTTCCGTTAAGACGTTCAAAGTGTAGGAAGGCTTCCATTGGATTTAGACCCCTTTAAAGAAAGAAAAATCTTTTAAATCAATACTGATTTAATCTTCAACAAAGAAAGTGTTTAAGTCATTTTTATCTCGCATGCGTCTTTTAGTCTATCCATTGAGTAGTAGGTAGATACTACCGTACAGGGTTAGCCTGCACTCCTGTTGAAAAAAGATGTGATGCGACAAGGTATTCGACTACAGGCTGTATTCAGGTTCTGAAAGGACTAAAACCTGAATTCCTTTTTTTGAAGACTACTTGATGGTGGGATTCCTTTCTTCTACAAATCGTGTGAGCTTTAGTTTTAGGTTTGATCGATCCTATCTCAACTGTGCATTTCTGTGAAATGTTACTATCAAAGCAGTTTGACAGAGTTTTGTTGCTTTTTCACAAAGTATTGATTGAACAAGGTTTAAGTGGTTTTGCTATCACTCTTTTCTTTACATATTTTGGGGGTATAACAAAGCTTCAGCGTTACTTTGACCTTTACCCCTTATATCTCATTTAAAAATAATTTTTTGTAATTCACCACAAGATCAGCAAAGTGGAGTAGTTCAAAAAACAACATTGTATTTACAACTTTATCTAGAAAGTTCTCAGAAAAATCGAGATGGAGAAACGAGTATCAAATATAGTTAATCCCCTTTTATTTAAAAGTGCTCACTACCCTCATGTAGAAAACATACATAAAATCAAAATCAAGCTGCTTGAGTTTCTCGGTCCAGTTTAATATTGACGTAGGTGATCCTTGGCAAGAAGATAAAAATCCATTACGTCAAAAAAAACATAAGGTCTCATATACCTGAAAAAGGTCTAACAGCCTTTTGAGATTATGTTGTGACCTGGAACAATACCAATGCTTATCAATAAAAAAATGATCAAAGGAATTCTTTACAAGATTTCATTAAGCTTTCAAGAAGCCGAAAAAGGATTTTTACAGATGAATCGTGTGTGCCTACCAGTTTTCTCCAATCTTGCGGTACCCACCATATCGGCATTATTTTATTGGTGTAAATAGGCAACCGCCACATCTATGGAATCTAATAGACTCTGTAATTAAAAGGCTTTTTTTGCCACAGATTAGCTTTGGAAAGTATAAGAAAGAAAAGAATGATTATAGTACTACAGGACCTAAATTTTGTACAGCCAATAGAAAAGCTCAAACTACATTAATAATAGAATTAAAATTTCCATCAAAAGTAGAAAGAAATACCCAACGAATAAGGAATAACAAGGATAAAGTCCAAAAAAAGAGAGTTTCTGTTTATCAATATCATGTAGTAGACATAGTTTCCTTCCAAGTTTGCTAATAATCCACTCGTTTGTACGCAACTCTACCCATTTAACACGAAGAAGCCGGCAATAGCTCCATAATTCAAAAGATTGGATTCTCTTACGGTCATAGTCTTTCATTACCCAACATTCAGCTTCATACGTTGCGATTGGAAATACAAGGCACTTAAGAATTCACAATTTTGTTTTAACTGAGATCGATTTTTTCTTTCAAATCTTCGCTAAGGAAACAACTGGATTTTTAGCTAGGCAATTCTTCTCTTAAACTCTTTCGTGTCATCATAACTGTAAAGATTGCTCCTAGGTAGCAAAACTCATTAACAGTATCCACTTTTTCACCATCTATCACCAGATTTCGACTGTCATAACTTTCTTTGTCAGCAATGATTTTCATAACTTTTGTTTTTCTTGCATTAAGATATAGTCCGGATGTTGTGCTGGCTATTTTTACTCTGGTTGTCATTTCTGTCAACTTAGTCATTGATCCAGATATAAGCACGATATCATCAGCATAACGTAAGTTAGTTATTTTTCTACTACCTGTGGTAACAATTCCATCAAAGTCAGCAAGATCTGTTCTCATTATTTGTTCAGAGAAGATATTAAAGTGATTTGGAGATAGTATACAACCCTGTCTGACACCCTGTCCAATTTGAAAGAAGTCTGAGAGACCATATGATTTTTAACTGTACCTGTTAGCTTTTCACACAAAGCCTTTATAAGTAGTATAATGTGCTTTGGGAATCCCACGTCCATCATATTTTTCCAGAGCACTTCTTGCGCTACTGTGTCAAACGCTTTACGATAATCTATAAAGCAAAGATAAAGATTTTTCTTTCGTTTCCTGTTCTTTTTGATTATCATTTTCAAGTTCAAAATTTGGTCACGAGTTCTTTTTCAGTTACAAATCCACATTGTTCCTCAGAGATTTCATTTTTCCTTCCATGCGACCAGCAATTACGTTTAGAAGAATTTGTTCGAAATTGTGCGAAGCGAAATTTTTCTATTGTTGGTACATTCCAAGGTGTCTCCTTTCTAGAAATATAAAATTTGACCAGTCTTCTAGCCATTTATTTGTTTCCCAAATGATAGTAATTAGTTAATGAAAGAATTTTCTTACATTTCCCCTGCCTTCTCTTATTAGTTCTATGGGGATGTCGTCGATTCCTGGACTCTTATTAGTTTTTATTTCCTATATAGCTCTTCCAATTTCGGAATAAAGAGCAGAAGGCTCTAATTCTATGTTCTCAAATGAAGTTTTGAGGAGGTATGAAGAGATATTGTCATTTTTCTTGTACAGATTTTCACAAAATGACTTCCACCTGTTTTTTATGCCTGGCCCATCATTAAGTATTATTCCGTTTTCATCTTTAATCACATCAACAATTGGTCGGAACTTCTTTGTCAGATTTTTCACTCCTCTATATAGATTCTTGGTTGAATTAGTAATCGAGTTTGTTCAATCGCTTCACATTGATCATTTATGTAACTTACTTTATCTTGTCTTATCATCTTCTGAATTTTTGAAGTATATTCTCTGTACATCATTCGTCTTTCGTCAGTGTTGAGCCCTCGGGCTATAATGATTCGTCTTTTACTACTGTGGATAAACAAATCACTTCTCAGTCTACTTTGGTATATCACACTATCTGTACTGTTGTTCATACTCAAATAGAAATGTTTCACATTAAGTTGTTTAGGAGTGACAGCAAATAAACTTTTGGGAAGACTAAGCTCCTTTGGCCTCTCTTGGCTACTGGCCTTGTCAGTAGCCACGAGAAAAAGAGGAGGGAGCTGATCTGCTGTAGCCAGTTCAGACAGGAGTATAAGAAAGCAACAGGAGAAGACCACGATAAAATCATAAAGAACCCTGTAAAAATCGGCACTCAAAAGCTGAGGATTCCCCCATATTATCAAACAAACATTAGAATAATAAGAAACAAACTACACTAACGTCTTGTATTGGATAAATGTGAGTAAGAATACGAGTAGAACAATAAAACAATAAAATTTGAAGGTTTTTTTTAATGAGAACTAGTCACATGACAGTTGAAAATAGGAAGAGATAACTTAGAAAATGAGAATTATCCACTCTTACGAGAGTGTTTCGTTGATCTAAGCAATCGATAATGAAATCGTAATACACCTGCAGCAATGTACATTCTCCATAAAGTTATTTCACTCTCCTGACAGCTCCTTTAAAACAATCACTGTTTTATCATACCGCTGTTGTCAGTTCTTCCAAGGCAAATTGACACATGCAGTTTCAAAAATGCAATTTCTTGTGAACTCTTGTTTTGAAGTTAATATGTTACAAAATACACTCTACAGCCGTTTGATTAATTGAAATGACATTTGAAGAGTAAAGAAGTAATAAATATGGCCTCAGTTATCAAATATGTTTTTTTGAATTACCAATCTGAATCTTTAATGTACTGTTTTATTCTTTTAGCAGACTGGATCTCTTTATGAGCAAAATCAGAAGTAGACAGGCGTGAAGTTTTTTTTAGATGAATCCGACTCTTTTTAACTTTATCTGTATTACCTTTCTTGACAATTATCATCATTACCTTTTTTTGACAATTACTACCATTATCTTTTTTAACAATTATCATCATTACCTTTTTTGACAATTACTACCATTATCTTTTTTAACAATTATCATCATTACCTTTTTTGACAATTACTGCCATTATCTTTTTTAACAATTATCATCATAACCTTTTTTGACAATTACTACCATTATCCTTTTTAACAATTATCATCATTACCTTTTTTGAGAATTACTACCATTATCTTTTTTAACAATTATCATCATTACCTTTTTTGACAATTACTACCATTATCTTTTTTAACAATTATCATCATTACCTTTTTTGAGAATTACTACCATTATCTTTTTTAACAATTATCATCATTACCTTTTTTGACAATTACTACCATCATCTTTTTTAACAATTATCATCATTACCTTTTTTGACAATTACTACCATTATCTTTTTTAACAATTACATCATTACCTTTTTTGAGAATTACTACCATTATCTTTTTTAACAATTATCATCATTACCTTTTTTGACAATTGCTACCATTATCTTTTTTAACAATTATCATCATTACCTTTTTTGAGAATTACTACCATTATCTTTTTTAACAATTATCATCATTACCTTTTTTGAGAATTACTACCATTATCTTTTTTAACAATTATCATCATTAACTTTTTTGACAATTACTACCATTATCTTTTTTAACAATTATCATCATAACCTTTCTTGACAATTACTACCATTATCTTTTTTAACAATAATCATCATTGCTTTTTTTTGACAATTTCTACCATTATCTTTTTAAACAATTATCATCATTACCTTTTTTGAGAATTACTACCATTATCTTTTTTAACAATTATCATCATTATCCGGTAACCTTTTTATTGCTTTTCTCGACAAAAAAATCGCACAAACCATGTGAACAATATATTTTCCAAATAATTAAGAGAAGTTTACATTATATGTACCACAGACAAATCTGCCCCCTTTTGCACTTAACCTTTATTTTATGCGTTTCTTTGTTTTCATAATTCCCGTAGTTCTTTTTCATCAGGTAGACATTTTGTTAATGTCTCTTTTTTTCTCCTTCTCTCTTGACTCCACTGATAGCGTTAAACTTCACCTATATATAATGTGTTATCTACTCAATTATTTTCCATGAAAAAAATTGCTTCTCCATAATTCTTTAATGAATAGGGTGCATAATGGAAACGTCTGAAGATATGCAGCAAAAAATTGAGACAAACAGTAGAAATGAATGGGATGGAGCTTGATTTCAAAACAAGCAAAGGAAGATCGGGCCTAAGATTTGTCATTAGCCAATTGGAAGAAGAGAACTTGGGAGGAAAGTAGAAACCTATCGATCCTTTGTTTCTTGAGAATGTCTGAGGCTGTGTTCCTCGTGATCTAGTCTAATGGTTGCTGAAAACCAGGTTCAATAGGTATTGTGTCATCAAGTGTGACGATAACGAAAGATCCAGAGAATATTTCTTTTGATGTTCACAAGATAATACAGGTCTCCTGGTAGGAATACGGAAAACCAGAATGACCACATCTCCATAGCGACCAAGCTCAGAAGATCTCTCTTTGATGCCTGAAACAAGAAAGTAGCAGATGGAGTATCAGATCACACTTGGCAGTTGGCAAACTTCAGCTAAAACTAAAAAGAGGTACAAACTCCTTCACCAGAGTCATTTACAACACAGAGGAGCTAAAGTATCAGAAATGTATAGAACATGTATAGAACAGTACCTGGCGAGGAAAAAATGTTAAGTTTATGCCGGTGATTGGCATTGACGAGACCATAGAGAGGAGGTGGATGAAGGTCGAGGACATCTATATAACAATATGCGAGAAGGAACTGGAGAGAAGGAAGAAACAGTACAAGCCGTGCATGAAATAGGTAACCCTGGATGAGATGGATGAGAGGGAAAAGGTGAAGGATTTCCTGAACAATGGTAGATCAAGAGCTTCCAAGACAGGTTTGCAACTGGAATACCCAGAGAAGCACCAGTAAGTCAAGCAGAGCTTCAGGAAAGGCAAGACAAGTTTTATTGTAGGTCTGCCCATCCAAGCAGAGAGTCCTTGACCTCCGCCTACACCTCGATAGTTGGGGCGTAACACATGATGGTGGTGAAAGTGATTCTCTTTTTGGATTTCCTGAGCTTGGCAACCTGATTGGGTCCCGTCCTATTAAGTACTTCTGCTGCTTTCATTGACAGCACAATTCTGACTCCCTCTCTGTGTGGTACGTCCCCTCCCTCATGACCTTAATAGATTAGGATTTCCTCTGTGCTCAGTCTGGTATCACTGAATTTGTCAAACTCGTCTCATATTGGCCGGGCACTTGCAAATTGTATGTTCTTATTTCCTTAGCCACACTTCCACTACTCCACCCTCCCCTTCATACATGCCTCGCACCTTCCGTGTGCCCAATCTGATCGGCTTCCTTGTCGATAGGAGATTCTGCCTACTTGTGTTCCTGAGGCTTTGACTAACTGGCTTCATAATTCCTCTGAAAGAGGTTCCCCGTCGACTCCAATTGCCAGTTTAATTTTGCTTGTTTGCGTATCTGCTGAGAGACAATTTATCCCCCAGCTTCACCATTGCTCTGTTGGTCAGAATCACCTCCTCGCGTGGCGAAAACCTGGAGTTAAAATTTGAGAGGGGACCATCCATTTATTACGTTCGCATTGAGGGGGTATCCTAAAAAGCGAACAAAAGTGAGCAGGGGGTAGTGGGATTCACAAGGTGAGAACGTTCACATTAAAAATTTTTTTTGCTTACAATTTTTACAAATGAGTGACAGCGAAAGACAGGTGTGCAGGTGTAATTATTCCTATCTTTTTTTACGCATTTATTGCTTGTTTGTATGAAATTACTTTCGTTAATATTCGGCTTATATCTAATTATAATTGCTTGCATTTCTCACAACAACAGGCTGACGTCAATTTTTTACTTTTCAAATTTAAGCACGTGAGCTTTTATAAAAGAATAATCTGGCATAATTTTAAAGTTATTTATCGAAATGGCAACTACCAACGACGGTCAAAAAAGTATAACGTACGTTCGCACGGAAGGGGGTGTACTTGCCCGTGGGTACGTGTAAACAAAGGGAGAGGGGGTCGAAACGGCCAATTTCATGCGAACGTAATAAGTGAATGGTCCCAAGGCTGATTATATCAGTAAGCTGTGACATATCAATTTTGTTTTTCTCCTTTTTTCTCTGATATAATGTAGTTTTCCTTTTCTTTTTTTTTCTTTTCGTATTGTCTAGTTGCTTTGATACTCTTCAAGTAATGGAGGCGAGGCAGAAAGGCGAATTTTAGGCTTTGACCAGGAGGAGCCCGTTTGTTTGTTGTGAGGTATTGAATTTGGTCTATTTTCAGTCCGTCACTTTTTTTCAGGACAAATGACTGCACCACCAAAAACGCGGCCCCTTAAAAGAAAGGATTGATGAAAAGAAAACAGTCTCCATTCTGTAGGTATCACTCTTTCTCGCAAAAACTCCTGAAGTTCTGATCACTTCCTCTAATAATAACCAAAAAAAATTGTTTCCTCTCTTTTGTGCAGCAACTTTAACACCTCATAAAAAAGCAGCATAATTCAGTTTTTCTTTCTTATTTGCAGTGGATTCGGTTGAGAAAGGCATATTAAGGCTGTTTCTGCTTCTGAGAAGTGTTTCATAACTAAGTATTTCGGAGGCTTGAGGTTACTTGGGCTATCCCAGTACATCCGTTTCAAAATCTTAGCAGGCTGGTGTTAAACCGTAGCGGTACTACTCAAATTGTCCCAAGAATAATTTTGCTGAAATAATTCACTATATCTTTCAAGTATTACAATTCGACTGTGTATTAGTTAGGCTTCAAAGTATTTCTTAGCTTTTTAATATCTGTTTACTTTAGTACCTCTTACTCTTGCTCCTTTCATGCAGGGATTCTTAACAATGGATACCGTTGCAAGACACTCAGTTCCTCACAAAGTAAATTTACCCTTTTTTTACCCGCCCCCAGTTTGGCAGTGTTTTTTTATCAGACAACTAACCTTCCCAAGGCCTAATATTGTTATTTCGAAAACGACTAATATAGTTCACATATTTGTATACGTTATGTCATTGACTCGTTTTATTTCTCTGACTAATCCTGTATTGCATTCATTTAGTATCTATCGCCTTACTATCGGAACTACAATTAAATAATGCGTGTGCAGTTGTGACTTAAGGTTGAAATGAATCAACCGCGTGTGTGAAAGCACTCGTTGACTCACTATTGAAAATACATTCTTTGTTTCTTCAGGTCATCAAACATCTTTCTAATGGTAACTGACTTCTTTTTTATATTGCCCCAATCCCAGTTCCTCAGACGAAAAATATTTATCTTTTAGTACAATAAGACAGGAAAGCACGAAGCAATTTAAAGCTAATCTTCTTGTGGTGCTATTTCGTAAATGACCGTACGTAAACAAAACAACCTACACTTGAAACCAACCCGACAAACCATTCTCAGATATCGATTTTGGTAAACAACCCAACTAAAACTCTCTCGTGCAATCTTGACAATTATTCCTTGTCAAAAACTGGTTGCCTGTTTACTGAATGTTTTCGATTTCTGAAAACCCATTTTTCTTTGCAACAGGTGTCCTTTATTTTCTTTGAAAACAGAAATCTGCATGTAAACAAAAATACAGTGAATATCTGCAGCAAGTGCTGGCTTGCCTATTACAAGTTGAATGTCTTAATAAAATACTTGACCTGACCCAAGCGAATGTTTTGCTTTTGCAGTTATCATAGTTATATTTTACTTTCGTATTTCATTTGGTTATCCGTTTCATATCAAAGTTACGCCAACAGCACAACTCCATCATTTCACCATGCTTTTATTTTCCTGCGGCATGTTCAATGCTATTCTCAATGCCACAGGCATGATCATTGTTTCGCTGCTTTCAGACCTAATCCAGGGGGTAAACTACAATGACAAATATCAAAACAATAGCAAATAGCTCACATTGAGGCTCCTTTACTAATTATGCATTCCGGAACCCAATGTCCTGCGTTGGCAATTTGAACCGTCCTCGCCTGAAAATCCTGGGTATTGGCGAATTGGCAGCCAAGGCCACGTCATGTAGTGTAATTTGTTTGCTGCAACCGGGCATTTTTAGTAAAGTACGAGAAATCAAATTCGAAGCTGTCAAACTGTTTCACCAATGATTCATCACCTGCATGACTCCTTTTAATGTCTTTCTTGATGGCTCATTTGACTCTGTCGTTTGTGGCAAACAGAACACAGAAAACAGACAGGAGAGCTGTAATATCGCTGTGAAGGGGAACGAATCCTTTCAGCCATTTGTCTTGATAAAAACCAAAGTCACAATTACTTAAAATCCAGTGAGAATGAAATCACATGTTGTTGTGGTTTACTGTTGAGTCTTAACTTACAATTTGAGAGAGGTGATGTTCCAAATATGGACATGGCTATTGTGGTGATTGGCTGGAATGGTGAAATATGGGATAAAACTCTAGTACACATGACAAATACGTGGTTTTGTGGTCAGAATATCAATCGGGTAACGAGACGTGATCTTGTAATGATAATTGCTTGGGGCCTTGCAATCCAGCTTTCTCAAAACATGAAAAGTTGCTATTATTAGTTAAAAGAGTGAGTTGCACCCACATTCCTTTTTCAAAAAGTAATTTATATATATATATATTTATATATGTGTGTGTGTGTTATATGTTTATATGAATGTATACATGTGTGTATACGTTTTGTAAAGACTTGCTGTTAACCTGGTGCAGTCGCTCACTCCTCTTACTGGAACCTAGCGTCTTTTTCAATTATCAGATTCATCAGGAAGGAACAACACATCGTTTCGGAGTGCAACTCGATCATTTTATTGTTGACCTGACGAATTGATTTATTTTGTGAGGTGGCGTGTGCTGGTCTGCATCAACCACCTCACACTCCTTTTAATCTGCCGTCATTTCTTTTCATAGCAAAATAAAAATCTTGGTAACGTAATGTGTGGTAGTACTTGTTCAGTATTTGAGNTTATATGTTTATATGAATGTATACATGTGTGTATACGTTTTGTAAAGACTTGCTGTTAACCTGGTGCAGTCGCTCACTCCTCTTACTGGAACCTAGCGTCTTTTTCAATTATCAGATTCATCAGGAAGGAACAACACATCGTTTCGGAGTGCAACTCGATCATTTTATTGTTGACCTGACGAATTGATTTATTTTGTGAGGTGGCGTGTGCTGGTCTGCATCAACCACCTCACACTCCTTTTAATCTGCCGTCATTTCTTTTCATAGCAAAATAAAAATCTTGGTAACGTAATGTGTGGTAGTACTTGATCAGTATTTGAGGAGCCTTATTCTCTCGAGTTTTTCCATCATTCAAGCTAGAGAAACTGTAACGCCGAATAATACTGTCCACGCAACAAGTTTTGTGGCAATCTTGCATGAAAAATGTTCACATTCGTTTTATTCTCGGCAAATAAAATCTGGGCAGTTAATGCTTTAAAACTTTCAAGACTATATATATATAGGCCAAAAGTATTAAATAAGACCTCCTTCAAAAAATCATTCTTTTAGGTACTCACAGTTAAAACTTGTTTGGTCTACTTTGTTGAAGCCTCAACCAAATGGGATGTTTACTAACATTGGGGAACAAAAGTATTTTGTCCACAGCTAACAATAACTTCTTCGATTTACTTATCCATTTATTTATTTTATTTATTTATTTATTTATTTATTCATCTATTTATAACGAATATTTATACAGCATTGTCACTTCACAAATACACTTTGCTTATCAGTGTGAGTCCTGTTAAAATCTTAAAGCCTACAGAAACTAAAAATATAAATTTTTTAAAATGAGTATATAAACAGTAGCAATACAGATTAAATGATGAAAACAGTCAGTATTGCTAAATTAAGTAGCCAAACGTATTGAGAATACAGAAATAAAAGTATAAAAGCTAGATAAGATTTAGATAAAATATTCTTTCAAACTATATCTATAAATTTAAAAAGTAATATTTATATATATTAAATTATTTTAAATCAAATTTTATTTTTATGAAATATTTTTATTGCTCATTTGTGACTTTGTGTTCTCTCAACTCAAGACATAACAGGGTAATGGCTCATACGTATTTTCCTCCTTATATTGACCAGCTATTGGCTCACAGTTTAAGTCGATGTGACCATAAATTATATCTTTACTTCAAATTCGTAATTTTAAAGGACACATAAAAATTACCCTCACAAGATGCATCAATAAAGGGTCTCTCTGGGTGGTCCACCAGAGCATACGGTTTTTATGCCAAGACTTACACCGTCATTATGGTCATCACACTATCTATTCTGGTACTCTCTTCCCTGGTATATACAAAAGAAAATCCTGGAGGGGACCAGCTTTTGGGTTATTACTAGAATCGTTATTCTTGAGACCCATGCCATGGTTGGCTATGAATTATTCATGATAAATTTTCACACCTTCGACGGTGGCCGGCTACAAACATCTGTAGCGTCTACGATGTTCCCCTTTTGTGTCACATACTTTGCTGTTCCACCTTCAATGCCTCCTTTGCCTCTTCTTCTGTCACAGGCTTGTGTACTTAAGGGAAGGCGTCTTATAGTTGGACAAGTTTAACTCCTCATTAACTTCATTCCGCCAGCTAAAGCGCTTATTCGGGTTGTGGCCACTGCCGTACTCGAGAAGCTACTTAGAGCCAGTCGTCAGATTTGAGTGATTGAGAGATTGTCTACCAACTTGTTCACGCTCTTCTGTGTGCTGTGTTGGCCAGACTTGTCATCATTTGCAAACATCCTTCAAGAAGCAGGTAGCATGAAATCCCATCTCATTTAGCGTAATAAAACTTTAACTGAAAAACATATTAAAACTCTTCAGTCTTGCGAAGACTAATTCATACCAACACACGAATCGATGTACATTTGCCAGCGGAACCCACCTATTAACAGCAAGATGAGTACAGTAATAGAGTAATCATTACATTGTAGTCAGTTTGATGCCTGAGCTCTTAACCACTCCTTTCTACTTTATAGTTGCTTTATCAGTCTTATTACACCTCTCGTTATGACAGCCAAACTTGAAGTAGTTTTTTATTGTTTTTAGATTTAACTGCCTCATGATGTATATGTAACAAGAAATATATTGCCATCAGTCGTTGGGTCCATTCTTTCACAAATTTCGTTTTTGGTTGTCGTTTTTTCTTTGTATATATATATAATATATATATAGTTTACATACTTATGGAGCTTTCAGTAAATTTATTAAAATTGTGAAGGAACTCTTTCAATGTTAATTAAAGGCTTCTCTGAAGTACAAAATGAACTATACATCTGTTTGCTTGACTATTACAAGGTATCCGATAAAGTGAAGCATAATACTTTTCTGGATATATTGCTTGTGTATCGATGGGAAGAACCTAAGTATTGGGTGCAATCTTTCCTGAGACCTAACGGCAGCCATATGCATTGAAAGTGAGTACAGTACATTAAAAAGCACAGAAAGAGGTGTAAGACAAGGGTGTACCATGTCACCAGACTTGTTTAAGCTGTTGTATAATGCAATGATTCTTAAACATGCTGACGAGAAATCTTGAGTGAAAGTGAATAGCGAGACTATAAACAGCCTCATATACGCATATGATACAGTGCTGATGGCTCACTCGGACAATTCTCGTCACTACTGTAGACCAAGAAAGTGAAAAGATGGAGCTGTCATAAAGTATCAATCAGACACAATGTATAGTTGTGTCAAAGAAGCATATCTAACAATTCTTCAACATCGCAAGGAAATGGGAGAGGATCAAACAGGTCGATAGCTTTAAGTACCTTAGCTGCACTGTAGTATAGAACAGAGGCTGGAACACTGAAATAAAGCCCCTAATTCAAATTGAAAAAGATACTTTTACTAAAATAAGAGTGATTTTTTAAAAACAGGATAATTTTGATGTCAAAATACCTCAGAGTAATCAAGTGCTAGCTATAGCCTCTTCTAAACATACAACTTTGCCTAGAGGCAGCAGAAAAGTGATTTATAAGAACAATTTTGAGAATATCCTGTACTGAAAAGAAGAGCAACAAAGAAGCTTTTTAGTAAGGCAGGTTAAGAAAGGTCACTGGTCAGAACAATAAGAAAAAGACAAGTGTGTAGGGCAATTGTGCAGACAAAACTATTAAATTGTTTAAGCCTGACCGAAAAAATTGATGGTAGAACCAGACCAAGCTTATTCGAATAACCGGGGAAGTGGACAGCCAACGGGACCTTAAGTAATGAGAAGTTTAGAAAAATAGCTGATAGTCGTAAGGATTGAAAAGTTATAATCCCCTACGTCTGTTCCTGACAAGGTACTCAATGATGATGATAATGATGTGGGGAAGATTTTTCTGAATAAGCATAAGAATCTCAGAGACATGTTGAATAACAAGTTATCTGGTCACTCTCCATTTGGCATTGGAAAACGTGGATTGGTCGTTCTGCTAGGGAATTAAGAAAGCTACTCCTAAACAAAACATGACTGAAAAACCTTCAATCTGTAAGCGCGAGCCTAGTATTTTATTATTTTATTTTATTTTATTTTATTGCTGAGCAAAGAAGTGTTTATAAAAATATCTGAATATTGCTGAGCAAAAAAGTGTCTATAAAAAACCCTCTGAACTTCACTTAATACATGGATGTGTGCCCATTAGGTCTACATCAGGTTTCAGAATTGACCAGCTTATTGTTCTATTACACAATGGAGCACGCGTACAGGGCAGGCATTAAAGACTAGTCTATTATTATGTGAATTGTCTTTTAGGAAAAGATAAATCGTCCAAGAACAAGAACAAGGAAAATACAAAGATGTAGAAGCGCGGCGTGTTGCCCGCGCTTGAATGGAAGAACATGATTAACAACGTATGAACTCGACCTGGATGAAGATATAAACCCTTAATAATACGCAATAAAATATAAATTAGCTTTTCATTCAAGTTATCGGTTGCACCTTTATCAATTGGTGCCACTCCATAATTTTCTGGCACCACAGAAGCAGTGTTTTTGTTCCTGTTGATCGTTTCTTGAATAATCTTCGCTGGTAAGCTAATGTATCAACAGACATCAACATCAACAAACAAAATTCAATTGCAACAACGGTGTTGAAGTAAAAATTTATCAAGTGCTGGTAACAGAAAATCAAGATTTTATTCTTGTTTCAATGACGACTGCTACTGTCAAGCAACAAAAATCTTAGGAGTAAAAGTTACATGGCTAAATTTAAACATGATTTGGAAATCAGTGGCTGCGCGGTTAGTTTAATGATGCAGTGACTGTAAATTCGTTTGTGATATCAGTGACTGGACATGAAAATTTAAAATTTTTAATTTGGCTTGCACATATTAAGAACATGCTGTAAAATCAAGTGACGATCAGTTTTACAGACGAAAGGGAAGATTTTTGCTAACGAGAAGTAGTGTAACAAGGTTTATCTATCCTGCTCAAGTTTGTGTCTTGAATTGATAATATTCCAAAACGAAGAAAAATGTAGGTTATAATGTTTCTTTGCTATTAAAGAAATGGGATCAAACAGGTTTTACTGGTGATTCACTGTACATCTAAAAACATTTTATTCGCTACGCTTCAAAATAAGTGACAGCCAGGCAAAAGAAATTGTCTCTAATGAGAATGGAATTCACACAAATACAGGAGCTTGGATATATCAGGTGAAACAAGGAAGTTTTAATAGCTGAACTTCAAGGTGCTGCTTTTGAGGGGTAATGTTGTAAGGGCATCGACCACTGTCTTTAGGAGCCTGTTGCACCATTATTCAAATGTATTCAGTGTTTGTATTCATTGTTTCTTTTTTACACATTTTTTTAAAGAATGTGTTCTGAAAAATAAAAAAATAGGTTCAGATTAGGTAAGCGATTAAAGCTCCTATTTTCCGTCTTCTAGCTTTCTATTTCCTACAAGCAAAGGCATCCAATAACTTTTATTTGTTTGCGCTCTATTTTCCCTTATGTTCTTGATTTGATGTGCCAGTATCCTAGGGAATGGGGGAAAAAAAGCAATAAACACTCGTCGGTCTCGTTCAGTGGCGCGAGATGCAATGTTCTAGTCGGAGCATTACCTAAAGAGAGAATCAAAGCAGACGTGTCCTTTGAATCAACTTACAACATAATTACAACATAATTGCAGTTTTGCACTTACATTAACATAGTCAGAGAGACCTAGCTATATGACTACGACCACATGGACACAGCCACATATTACCAGCCAAATTTACACCCTATCAAACCGATATGTTGTCCTTATATATCATTTGTGTATTTCGTAAGAATATTCTGAGGAACAATTTAAAATAACCCCATGCTTTACGCAAAACATAAATCAATTCTGTTACTGTGCGATCCCTAACATAAATTATGTTTTTTATCTGCTTATAATCATGTTCCTTGTGTTACATCAAAAGGGAATTCTGTATCTAATACTACTAGTATTAAAAACTCATTGTGAATCATTAAACAAAAATCTCCAAAATCCCACTAAAATCCCTTTTATCTTGACAGAAAGCTGTTACGCTGGCACTCAACTAGACTGGGAGGACAGAATAAGGGGCGCTATTCAAGCTTTCGACTAATGTGAGTATGATTTTCATTGTAACTTCTTTAATACACATCTTTTTTTGAAGACCTAATGGCAAAAATGCCATCAAATTTGTACTTCAATGAAAGCATAATTTCTCAAGGCCCTTAGTCAATAAAACAAAAACGTTGCTGTTTTTAATTAATAGTGGATCAGTTTAGATTAGCCTCTAAGGTAATTGCTTGAGTCATACGACTGAGAGATGTCACTGTCAGAAAGTTTAGATTCTGGAGTAAAGTAAAATGACAATTCCTTTCAAATACAAAAGGACAGGGGCCAAAGGAAGCAAAATTACCGCCCGAGAAATGAAGAAATTAAGATACCATATACTAAGCTTTAAGTGTATTTTTACTGCCACACCTTTACGGTAAACACATTAATTAAATTTATTTTTATAAGCCGCTTCTCTAAAACTATACTTGTTGGTAGTATTCTGGTAGACTCCTATGCTGAATGTCAAGGTATATTCTTTTCATTCTTTTACTTCATTTTGAACTGGCGTGTAGTAGAATATAATATATTGTTTATCACTTACTGCAGCATTAGGCCAATGTTGGCGTCAAATTGAGGCTCGTAATAAAATTGATGCGATTATGATATAAATAAGCTTACAGGAACTAACTGAATGGACCAATCTCTCATTAAGACGAAAATTAATAAAAAAATTATTAATTCTATTTATGAACAGAAGACTAAGTGAGACTACAATTTCGTTTTTCATTAAAATGTCCCCTTTGCAGGTCCCCTTTATTTCTTTTCTCTTTCCTTCTGGTCTTCTGTTACGAAAAAGAACAAATATTAGCTCAGGTTTAGGTTGGCTGAACGACAACATTTTCTGTAGAGATTTGTAGCATGATTGATGGTGAAAAGTAGATCAGTTGCGCAAAACCAAGTGAAAAGTCACATTTTTAATTTTAAAAAATTACAGATGACTTTACAAGACTTTATATTCACCAAAAATAATCATTCCATTTAAATTTTTAAAAAGCATTTAATTTAAAGCATCTATTCCCGGCGATAATTATAGCGACATTTACCGGCAAGAAATATTGCCGCCGGTTATTTTATCCTGAGACTCGTATTTAAGTCAACGGGATCTAAAATCTGATAATTGTAGGAAAAACGTTTTCCTGTTTCCTCGCAGGCTCCGCGACTCTTTCCCCCCCCCCCTTTTTTTTGCACGTCAAAGGCAATTCAGCAAACATGGAATAAGCAAGACTACCTTCAATGAAACAACACACAACCTGAGAAAAAGTAAATGAAAGATAAATTTTCTATAAAAGATATAGTACTTATCAAAAGTGAATAGGTTGACGGTTGCTATAATCTGCCACAATAGTGTTTATGTGATTGTCAACTTTAATATATTTTTCTTTTCAGAGTGGAGGTGCCAAGCCAACCTGAAGTTGAGAAATGGCTATGTGCACCATAACATGCTTTCCTTTTAAACATGTAAATGTCCAAATGTTTGAGATTTGACATTGTCCCAGGCTTACAGCAAAGGCATTGGGCTAGTCTTTTAAGAGGTTCATTGTACGTGACAGATGCCCAGTTCTCGGTCATAAATTTCCCACGGCGAAAGAGTAAACACTGAAATACGACTGCAAACTCTGCGCTATTAAGCTCCCCCGACCAGTAGGTCTCGCAGTTCCCCTCGCTGTTAACAGGGACCTAAGAGTAGGCAATTCAACTCCACCAAGTTTCTTCTAGCATGCTGGTGAAATTGCCCCTCACCGAGAATTACCCTAAACAAATTCACCTGAAAGAGTCCCAAGAAAATTACCCTAAACTGTGCACAATGGCTATCAGTCATCAGCGTAATTTATTACTGGCAATTGTTAGCGGAGCTATGATTCGGAATTCAATCTTCCAGTCAGTAGTTGTTTAACTTCCATTAGATTCATCTGATAGCTACAATGCAGTACAGACAAGCATTCCTGTCATGATTGAATGGAAAATGAGATATCGATGTACTTCATTTTCTATATTGCTTTAACTGCCACTTTTATTGCATGGTATTGTTTATTGATTTGTATGGTATTCTAGGTGGATTTTTTAATTATTCAGCTAGTTATTTTATTCTTTGCTTGACCCACAGTATCAAACTGAAAAACGACCAATTCCTATTTCCACACAGTTAAAAGATAAATGTAATATGGAAAAGTTGGATTTTGAATTTTTTTTTAGCTCCGATTCTCTCAAATGAGAAAACGTTAATTAAACCGAATAATAATTTTCCCAGAATGCAATTTCCATTTGTTCCTTTGTATTTTCATAATTCCATTTCACAGATACCGTGATCATTTTTCTGATGGGGCTGTGAAAATATCAATTCATGCCAGTGGCCTTCACGCAAGAATCATTGATAAAAGAAAAAAAATGCCTGTGTGGAACAGAGTAAATTCAATTGTTGCCGCTATATAAACAACAACAAAATAATTATTAAAGCATAAAAACCGCGTCTAGACAGCGATTGTTTCCGAGATAGAATCTGGCTCTTCTTTATGCAGAATATTACGCGATATTAGTATTTCAATAATGAGAATGTGGTAGATTTTGCATCGCACAAATGGGTTATTAAGGCTAGAAGTAATAAAATGTAAGTTTCGCTCACGGAGAATGGAACTGGGCCACCCAGAAATACCAACCTCCAGACTGCATAGCTCATTCTAATCGAGTTTCTGTTATCAAACTCAAAGGGTTGTGTGACCAGCAGCACCATCACCAGGACCACCACCAACAGCAACAACAATAACCTATTCCTTTTTGCCTGACCCACAACAAGAAGACCAAAAACAAGAACAAAAAGAACAAAAAGAACAAGAAGAAGAACAAGGAGAAAAACACTGACATTAACAGCGAGCTCTGATTAACCCAGTCTGTGAACTACATTAATAAGCTTTTTCTTTGTTATTGTGACAACAAAAGACAAATCGAGATATGTCAGCCTTTGAGATCTTTTTGGAAAGATATATATTGAGTTTTTAAAGGCCTGTGCGTTAACTTTTGAGTATACAATTTCAAGTGCTGAGCCAGTGTACTGTGGTGGCCCTCATTTACTTATCATCTTCACCAACGATATAAGTCACTACATAGAACATACAGCTGTTATCAAATACACCAACGACACTGGCTTGTTTGTACCTCAAAAACGTTAATTTGAAACAAAATGTTCCCTTATCAAAGACTTACTTGATAATAAGCTCGCTATTAGAAAACTTCGTTAGAAAATTTGGCAAAGTATGAACTTTGGTTACTCGTTGAATGTTGCTTAAACCAAGAAATGAACGATCAACTAAACGACTGCTTCAAACTACTTGAACATAACATTTCTACAAGGAACAATTCAACAAGTATCAAGGTACCCAAACTAAATATGAAAGTAGCTAAACAAGGGGTAGTGATAACTTGTATAATAGCCTGCCTATTGAATTAAGAATAACTGTCACCTTAAGAAACAGATGATGGCACACTTATCATAGAATGTGTGTTCTGGATTCCTGAGAGTATGAGAGCATACCAGCTTTAGTCGATTTCGACTTTTTAAAAATAATAACAAGAATCTGGCATTCGAAATTAAGAGAGATCACAAAGCATCGAAAATGATAGTGATACCAATCTTTACAGGTGCTCTTGAAACAATCTCGAAGAACGCAAAGGCCTGGATGGGAAGTTAGATATACCTTACATCTTCGGAGGTGCACAGTTTTTTTCCATTCTAGGAACAGCTCACACATCAGTCTTTTATTTTTAAGCGGCAAGAAGCGGGTGAGGCATGACAAAGAGCACCAAAAAGAACATCAAAGGACTGGAGAGAACCACACAGTAATAACATTAATAATTATAATAATGATGATGATGATGATGATGATGATGATGATGATGATGATGATGATAAAATTCTTTTAACTGTGTATGTTGGAGCATATTTCTTACGTTGCCAACAGAATAGTTATTATGTGATAAGAAAATTCTGTAAAGATTCTTTGTTTCTAAGATCGAGTCAAGTCATGTCGTTTTGTCATCTTATTACTTTAAGAATATCATCATATACATATAGAGCTTTTATCATAAGTGATACAAAAAATGCAAAGTGTGAAAATAATATCATGTAGATGGAGAGAATATTTATCATGCCATTTTAACTGCGTTTTGAACACCTAGAACTTTAAGTTTCATTTCCTAAAAGTTGAAATTACAAATATAACATAACTAGATTTTTTCTAAATTAAGCTTCTTCTATTTGAAACTATTAAAGCAGACATCTTGCATTTAAAAACATCTATCATAAATCCCAGTTTTCCGATTTTCTTAACCCCATTTTCCAAACTTCATGTTTTCCCATACCCCAATAATTCAATACAGTTAGCATACTATAACTCCACGGCCTGATAACTCAAACATTCGCTGCTACCTCGAACGACTTGTCAATTCCCTTTGTTTTCCCTTTAGGTTCCCTATAGAAATACTGCCCGATAACTTCACTACTGATAACTCAAACATTCGCTGCTACCTCGAACGACTTGTCAATTGCCTTTGTTTTCCCTATAGGTTCCCTATAGAAATACTGCCCGATAACTCCACTACTGATAACTCAAACATTCTCTANAACATTCGCTTCCTCGAACGACTTGTCAATTCCCTTTGTTTTCCCTATAGGTTCCCTATAGAAATATTGCCCGATAACTCCACTACTGATAGCTCAAACATTCGCTTCCTCGAACGACTTGTCAATTGCCTTTGTTTTCCCTATAGGTTCCCTATAGAAATACTGCCCGATAACCCCACTACTGATAACTTAAACATTCTCTAATTGAAAAACTATTTTGTTTCCCTTCAACAAATTGCCGATAAAAAGTCGAACTTTCAAGATTTTTAACTATTGAAACACGCAAAATCAGACAAAATTAATTAATGCATGGAGATAATATTAATCTTGGTTTCCATTCTCATAATATTTGTAAACTGTTTAGCAATGTTTGTGAATGTTGATTGTCACTTGTAAAAGAGTTTGTTTCAGTTGATGGTAACGAAATCACTCCAATTTCTTTGGCAACAGAGGAAGAGATTATTGCTGAACTGCAGGGAGAAGATGTAGAAGAGGATATCCAAGACAACGATTACAAATGTGATGTTCCATCCAAAAATAAAAAATGAATTACCTCAGAAATGCAGTTGACATCATCACCCAATATTGCTTTTTTGCGTGGTAAGGCGATGAACTCGTTGAACATTGTATAAAAATGAATGGAATGGATGCTTGATATTATTAGTATAATGAAACAAACAACCTTGGGCAATTCTTTTAGTAGTTCACAATGAAAACTATGGAAGTGTACACACGTTTTTCAGCCATTTTTTCAGTTTAGTAATGCTAACATCATGTTTCCCCCCGCTTTACTAATAGACATAGGATAACCCAAACATTTGCTAACTCGAACAAATTTAGATTTCAAATAACATTGTTTATGGAATTAATTTATCATCAATTTGAAAAAAAAAGAAAAATTGAACAGTAGATTTATGATTATATTGCACATGGATACACAGAAACATGAATACATGGGTGCAGGGGTACATGTATCCGTTTATTCATGAATGCAAGGCCCTTGAGAGTGTCCTCGAAATGTTCCCATTCATTTCTGTTAAAGGTGGTGATACCACCTAAACCAGGATGTATACACAAAAATTAAGTAGTGTGGATTTCAACAAAAATACATCAATAACACAAACTTTGCATTCCTACTAAGGATGCTCCCAGACTTTGCCTTTGTTACTCCAGGCAGTATGATTCAAGTGTTTCAGGAACCAACTGAGGCCATGCCACCTCTTGCACGACCTATTGTGGACTACTTGAAGGAAACTCACATCGGTCACCCAAATCTTCGAGGACAGCATCGTTTTCCAACCTTTCCTTTTTACCTGTAAAATAAGTATAACAAGGCTGAGGAGGAGCTTCGAAAAACTAATAACTCAGTGGAAATTCGGCATCGGAAAATACAGTCGAGCATTGGGTTTTACAATCCCAGCTTCTGGAAAATCCTCACTGCACTACAAAATGAACAAACCCTACAGAAAGTCCACACCACCTAACCCTTTGCAGGACACGCACCTGAGCCTCCGGGAGACCTTTGTGCTGATTGGAACCCAGGTATACCTAGGTCAGTTGGACAATATTAAGAGCATAAAAATATTGGCTATCTTCGAGATATAGCCTATAACATAGGTTTGAAAAAATAATATATAAAAATGTATAATAAAGTTGAATAAAGATAAAGAACTATATTTTGTATTAGTTGAACTTGTTTATTATATTAAAAAATTTCGGGGGTGAGTTTGGCGTAGGGGGATTGTGTCTAGGGGATATTTTCCCGAGGGATGTTTCCCTGAAATCGGAGGCGCATAGGGTGGTAATCATCAAGCTCCAATTAATTTATTATTATGGTTTGGGCATACAATGCTTTGTTAATCTCATTTTTCACTAGTTGCCTAATGCGTTAAAGTTAAAAACGACTTTAGGGTACTCGTTGAAATGTCATTCACTCAGTGAAAAGGCAATTAACAAGGAAAGTGATGGTATCATCAATCGCCCAAAGTAATGCTTGTTTTCTTGATCGTTAACAGCGAGCACAGAGATATTTGTAGAAGATTGGTTGAGGAAAGTGTCCGGGTCAGCAATCAAGCTGAGAAGGATTGTGATCGACCTGATTGCATTTTTTGAGGAGAAAATGGATTCTGGGGTCGTTAACACAAATACAATGTTATGCTTGGGAAATTAGGCAGTATCATCGCCCTGCAGCTTTGGCGGCAATGCTAAGTAAGCCTCGAAGTCTATTAGTTTAATTTTTTTATCTTAGTAATCTTATCTGCTGATCTTACTTACAACTACCCAATGAAAGCCCTTGAGAAATTTTATTAAATTATCCAATTCATAGTTGCGAATAATTATTCAGTATTGGAGGCGGCAAGGATACACATCCTTTCGTTAAAGTTACTTTTGCCAATTAGCATAAGAGCTAGCTTTACCTCGGTTTCCAATAGGGCGTTCCATTGTCCTGACATATAATGCTATTGTAACTACGTATTTGGTATTTCCTTCAGCCCCATGTAGTAAGTCCCCTTTGACATGTTACTTTTACCCTTTGTACATCTTTCATTCCTCATTGTACACTGTGTCGTTTCTAAGTAGAGTGATTTGCATATTATCGCAATTTGGTGATGTATTAGGGAAATACCGTGATCGGTTATAGATGTAAGAGCTTTATCATGTCATGAGTCGTAAGCTTTTTCTGAGCTATGTTTCGAGAGATACTTCTCCCATCGTCAGACTCTTACATCTATGGCTTCCTCTGAGTCCATAAGGTTCAGAATTTTCAAGACCGTGATCGGTTGTTTGTTTTATATTTTTTGTCTTCTACTACTGACTTAATTTTCAATTCAATGGTCCTCCGGACCAGATACAGTCAATAATCAATGTAACTGGTACGTTTGCGGATGAGAGATTTGGTGAGTAATGAAAACTTGACCTCTCCACTACAGCCTTTAAAAAGGTCATTGATATGAAATTTTTATTGACTTTCCGATGACCTTATGATGACTCCCAAATCTCAACTTTCATGTATACCTATCATTGTCATTTATTTTTAGTATTGACCATCAAACAGGCTTGCCCTATTTACTTTGATCTGATAGGAGAATTTAATTGTTTTCTTCACAAGGTTGGTAGAGCTGAGATTATGATTCCAGAATTTGGATGGAGCACGCTCATGGTCATTTATTTCTAGTATTGACCATCAAACTGGCTTTCCCTATTTACTTTGATCTGATAGGAGAATTTAATTGTTTTCTTCACAAGGTTGGTAGAGCTGAGATTATGATTCCAGAATTTGGATGGAGCACGCTCATTTTCCTGGGATACTGCACACTGAATACTCCTACCTCCCAATTTACAAACAGCCTACTGACATNCTTGCCCTATTTACTTTGATCTGATAGGAGAATTTAATTGTTTTCTTCACAAGGTTGGTAGGATTATGATTCCAGAATTTGGATGGAGCACGCTCATGGTCATTTATTTTTAGTATTGACCATCAAACTGGCTTGCCCTATTTACTTTGATCTGATAGGAGAATTTAATTGTTTTCTTCACAAGGTTGGTAGAGCTGAGATTATGATTCCAGAATTTGGATGGAGCACGCTCATTTTCCTGGGATACTGCACACTGAATACTCCTACCTCCCAATTTACAAACAGCCTACTGACATCATTGTGTTCCATTCCAGACTTCTTCTTAATCCCTCCGTCAAATGTGTAGTTTATATTTGATACGACACAGCACGTATCAACAAAAACCCCACTAACTGGCTGATATGAAGTCTTGCATTTTCTTTCATTTCAAACTCTTTCTTTTGTTTTAGACTTTTCATCGAGGAATGTTGGTCGCTTGCTGATCAAGGTGTAATTTGTGTGCCCCCCCCCCCGCGCGCGCGCGCGTCGCCTAAAAAATAAATGAGCAACCATATTTATCAACAAAAATTTCTGCAAGACATTACTTTCTCTACCTATGGCACTGGCAGCATCATAGCACTGGGAAATAATACTGCCCTCCGTCATCATACCCCACCCTAACTTAATCTTAGACTGAAGTAATAATCTGAATTATCCTTTTGCAGATCCATCTTTAACTTCAACAACATCAGTTGCACGTACTTTGATTCTTCTTTCCTATTATCATAACAAACGGCAATGCCTTCCATCGTTCTCCCGAAGTGACTGGTCCCTACTTCCATTCACTATCACCGTATACTATTATACTTATTTTTTTAAAAATAGCAACTTTGGTATTCAAAGGTATTCATTAAACGCCAAGGACCTCCTATTGTTTATCAGGGGAGGTATTTTTTTGCATTAAAAGGTGCTGTTGCCGCTATTGCTTTTAGAAGTTATATTAAAAATAACAGATAATTAAAAATTTTAAGGTATACACTATCGCCACAATCCTAACAATTAAAGTCAATCCTCTCTTTACCTCCACTAAAGGCTAATCACCAAGAATTGAAATACCGAATAAAATTCAAAATGGACTCCAGCCAAAGTCTGGTATCTGGTACCCTTTGTGAGTAATGTTCATTTGTTAAGCTGTCCCTTACCTATATAGATTTTCCTTTTCAAGCTCTTATCCCTGTTTTGTAAAGGGCTTTGGATTCGCTCCAGCTGCTAATGCTCACTTCCAATTTTGGCATTGATTTAATAAGCCCTGCAAGGAAAGCATATTTGTGCACCTGTCACCTTTACGCATCCCAACCATTTTCGATTTTAGGACCATTTGGTACTGAAGTATGGTTCTATTTCTTAAAAGCACGCCTTGAGTACACATCAAGCACTGCTCTAACAACCGTACCTTAAGTAGAATTTCCACCAACTTGAAAGGGACACGCCAAGTAAGGCTTGTCTAAGGAAAAGCGAGGTTGATAGTTCAATAGATTCTAGTTGTTTTTATTGAGGTGTGCATGACCTTTTATCTAGAATTCCTGTTTCGCAAAATATCTCATGGTACAAGTTGAACTACCAGTTTACGTACAAAGGTTATTCTAATAATCATGACAAAGAAGGAAAATTCTCGAATGAAAGGTGACATCCGTTTGCACTTTGCTTGATACTCTCTGCAAGATGATCATTAAAGAATGTGTGACACGTCTATTTACTTCGGTCAGAAGTGATGTAGGCAAAGCCGAAATTGGATCTTCGTGGCAATTATAATTTTGTGAACTGTATTTGTTAATCAGACTTAGGTTTGTTGACCTTGAATGCCACAATACAGTGTTGTGTCATCAAGTCGTCAGATGCAGCAGAAGTGTTGCCTTTTGTCGCAAGTGCAGTCTTGAAGATGACAGGTGCATTGATTTTCTCATACCATTCTTCCTCTCGAGGTTATGTCTACACATCCTTAACAGAATCTGTATTAAAGGAGATTTTAATATAATGGTGTTCCATCCGTTAAGGAGGGGGATGGAACATCTCTCAAAATATGCTAAATTTGGGGGACGTTAGCGTACCTCAACCAGTGAGTCACCTAAATGGAGTGTTTCACTGCTGCGAAGACAAGAGGCAACTACTTAATCAAGGAAAAGACTGGGGAGTTGGAGGAAATGATATGAGTGTATAACTATCAAAAACTGCTCCTTCTCTTCATTGCATGACAAAATATTGAAATTATCTAATAATACATTTTTGGATTGAAAAACGTTTAAAAGTACCCCAAGCCAATTTAACCTTCGCACTGAAGATTTTTACACAGATATCTACTTACATTCATACTTGCATGTTCATCATATAGGTAATTTGCCACCACTGACTTGCTAACGGAAATATTGTGGAGTCCACGTATAACGAACTCTGATACAATGAATTTTCTACAATGAACATACGTTTCATTCCCTGCGTACTCTCTTCTTTGTCTGCATTTATCTTATAACGAAATTCATTTTTAGCAAATTTAGAAAAAGGTCCCGTGAAATTCATTGTATCAGAGTTCCACTGTATGTATAAAAATTTTTTGTTCTCAGTAGGTTGAAAAAAATTGTTCCCATATTTATCTTTTGACCCTTCTGAGGTTCTACCGGCACCCATGCAATATCCCAAACCCACCATAGCCCTGACTACTTCTACAACACAACAATGTCGGGAAAGTTTTTTTTCTTCTTTGTTTAAATACTTTATACTCCAATTCTTTATGCTTTTCGAGACAGTTGAAAGCCACAAATCAATCTGTTTTGATTTGTGTTTAATTCATGTTAAGAGATATAACAGTAGCATAGAATTGGTGTTACTTTGTTTTCCTTTGCAAGGACCAAGGGACATCCATTAATTTTCCCTTTGAGTCGCGACACTTAAACACGTAATCTCATTCACCAAATCTATCCGTTGAAAATAGAGATCAATTTTCTTTTCAGTATTCCAAATGGACTTCTCTCTTAAGTGTTTTAATAGCTCTAATACAAAATTAGTAATGTAATTGGATACCATGACAATGTCTATCGTCTGAGGATCAGGGAACACTTGTTTTTGACAACAGCAAGACAATAAATACTCCGGTCTTAAAACTCGAATCGTTGCTTGAAAGCAAAGCCTAAACTAGCTTTATTCTTTGCCTAATATTTGATGAACTTAAAGTTAACAGTAAGCTTCGTTTAATGTTTAAAAAGAAGGGAAATAATATCTTAGGGTTTCACATCAATTGTGTTGAACATATTGAAGGCCAAAGGCATTCTCTTTAGCAGATGTAAACAGCTTCCAAACGACCGACAATTTACTTTTATGTACAAATGGTGAACAAAACCCCAAAACGCCCCCTTAATGTTTGAGTGAGGAGTTGATATGAAGGAGATAGATACATATGCGCTTTGCCTTTTTCCTTGACCCATTTTCTACAATTCACTCCACAACACTAACAAGCCGCATATACGCACTTACTTTGTTGTTCAGTAGTTCATCAATGCAACTTCGCATACCTGGTCCTTCAAAGGTGACAAAGTAAGTAACTGCAAACATACCACGTTCAGTCGCGAATAACTGCCGTAAATAGGGAACAGAAGCCATCTACCTCTTGTTCATTCCAATTATGTATTCAGTATCTAAACGAACAATTCACTTGTCCTCGGTATTAAAGGACTTTGTCTTTTCAAATGGAAAATTGTCTTGAAAAAGAAATTTTTTAGGTCTTTCGAAGTCGCAAGCGTTGTGAACTTAAGTCTTGAGTCATTGAAATTATGTTTGCAAAATCTAGCGTGAAGAAGAGATGCGGTATAACCCACGTACAAATTACGATGCTCATGGTTTACCAACTGACACGACACGAGACGAAGTACAGTTACCACTTGGGATAGAGTATGACTTCCGTGAAGTCATATTGATAATTTTCTAAGGCGACAAATCGAGTAACTGCGATTTTGTAATTTATCGACTATGAAATGCTAGTGAGAAAATTTGGGACCCAAGGAAGATTTCTCCGCTATATTTTAAAAGGCTTTTGTTCCTTCTAAAAGTCCTTCTAAAAGAAAGGAGCTTCAGGATAAACGTCTTTTAAATTAGATTGGTCTGATACCAGTTTGTTGTACTTAGATAAAATACTGTTGGTACCCACAAATTTTCCGTAGAACTGTAACACAAACGGCATTCTGTTTTCAGCAATATCTGTCCCTTACTTTAGCATAAAAAATGCGTACTTGTCAACTAATGAAATTTATTCGACAGTTTTGAGCAGATGTTTTTACTGTAACCTAGTTGTTAGTAATGGTTAAAAAATTTTTGCACTTCAGCAAGAGTCTGAAAAAAATGAGTATAAAAATTAATGGCAATTGAGGAGTATTTACTCTTTTAATAGCTGAATACAATAATATGGTCACCCCTGTTGATCTATATTCTCTCTCTCTCTCTGTGAGAAAGGGGTGGTTTTCTTGNCTCTCTCTCTCTCTCTCTCTCTCTCTCTCTCTCTCTCTCTCTCTCTCTCTCTCTCTCTCTCTCTCTCTCTCTGTGTCTCTCTCTGTGTGTCTCTCTGTCTCTGTCTCTCTCTGTGTCTCTCTCTGTGTCTCTCTGTGTCTCTCTCTTTCTCTTTCTCTCTCCCCCTCTCTCTCTCCCTCTCTCCCTCCCCCCTCTCTCCATATATATATATATATATATATATTTATTTATTTATTTATATGTTATTTGCTGAGAATAAAACGAATGTGAAAATTTTTTTTATATTGTATATATAAAAGGTAACTAAATATTAATAAAAATAATTACTTGTCAAACTACCCCAAAAGTTTAGAAATTGGTTAAATCGCCTTTAATATGATGAAACTATTGTTACAAAACCAACTGATACAGGAGGACCCTCGGTTATATTATACAATGCAGAATATACATCTGCGTATTTAGAAATATTGACAAATCAATCAATCTATGGAGGACAAATGTCAGACCTTAGTAATAGTAAAGGAAAGCAACGAACTCTGTCCTTGACAAAATGGCATTGGCAAAATTGATTGATGACCAGGAACGTACCAACGTAATGAAGGATAGCGCAGGCCTTTTAGGGGGTCTGCCCAAAAGACATAAAAGTTACCATGTTTCCCCCCCTCTCTCTCTCTCGTCATTTCTGCGGTAGCTACCGTAGATGCACCGTCATACTTCTGAATGCATAAACCATTTTCTTCGACCTGTTACTGAAAAATCTGCTTCGTCATAGGTTTTTTACCAAATAAAAGGCAAAAGTATGAGGAGCGGCTGATAGCTTTACTATCTTTCCAAGGACTTCTTTGAACAAAATCTACTTAAGGAATACGAAACCCATTATAGCAAGCGTCTTCACGTATGGCTCAACTTTATCGATGATATTAACTTTTTTTTTTGCTTTACAATCAGTCACATCTGGAACATTTTCTGGACTTTTGCTATTCGTGTAGTGATTCCAAACGTATGAATTCCAAATTAACATTTCCACATTTTTCTCGCGCGAGCAAGTTGTATTTGTTGATTCAGCAATCAGGTGGGGAAAATAAGTAATTTGTTACTTATCTAGATATAAAACCAAGCCCTATCCATCAGTAACCCCCCCCCCCAAAAAAAATAAAATTCCTAGTATTCCCCTGCTCTTTTCGGTTCTTGCGACGTTCCCAATTTATATGTATAAAACGAATATACCTCCCTCTTTCATTACCAATTTTATGCAAAAAAATTATTTCCACTTTTGTAACCAGTAAATATAGCAGACTAGCCTTGTGTCTCAACCAGTAGCTTCTTTCAATCGAAGTGGTTTCTTGGCACCCCACGATCTCATTCAGTCTTTGCAAAGACAACTCGTATCACCTTTTTTCTTACTTGACACCGAAGTTTAAAAGCTTTGGACGCATTTTAATGTCAGTACAACACAATGATATGTAATCATCGTAATTAAAAATGGTCTTTCTAGGCCTTTTTATTTTGTTATTCAGAAAAAAATACTTAAAAGATATCTTGTTAAAATCTGGCATTTCCATTTGTAAACCAGCTAAATGTGGAAAGCATCTGGTATATCAACTTTTATCTTGCCATCCATGTCATCTTGTGAGAGGTACGGATAAAATATACAATTATACAACTGGCGAGTAGCATTTAGACAAGTAGAAAAGTGCTCATCTGATTTTCTCTCTCATTATATGCACCAAGCACAAGTCGATTTATGTAGGCTATAGTACTCAGTAAGTGCACGCATCACAGGTCTGAAATACGAAATGGCACTTTTATGAAAACAATTGTTGATTACAAAAAGGATCTCAAGGTATGCATTCCAGTATAGGATATTAAATATGATTTTGTTGCCTGTGTGTGTGCGGAAGATAAATGGATTGCCAGACTTTCTAGTAGTTGTCATTATATATATTTAATATATTATATATATGTTATATATAGAATATATCTAATTAATTAGGCTATTGTTGACATGGAGATTAGTATATCTTCAGTCATATTAATCTCCATGTCAGCCATAGCCTAACTGATTATTTGTTTACATTCCATCCCTCTGATGATGGAGAAATGCATAAAGTTACGCTGCCCTACTGTTAAGAAGAGCGAATAATTTGAAGGGCTTTAATAATAAAAACTGCTAGGCAAGTCAGGCTTTGATAACATCAAACCAATATCGCAAGTTTCGATATTAATTTAGTTGAAAACAAATACACTATGTACAGGTGCAACCTAAAGACGGAGAGGCCTGTATTAGAACAGACTTTTTTCTGATACGATGATAATGAGCTGTCAACAAGTTACTTAATTATGTCCAACAGTTAATTAACGATCAATCCGATAGGCAGAAGGTAAAAGAGGAGAAAGCATTGTCCAAGGGCAAGACAGCACATGAAAAAAATAAGGTGCAGGAGAAAAAAAAGACTTATTCTTTTGATTTTTGTACCCTTTGTTTTTCTTTGTTCTCTTCAATATTTTAAAAACTTTTTTGTAAGTTATACTGAGATAAAAATGTAGTATTGCAACTAAAGGCTCAAAAGAGAGCTCCAGTATCAAGGAAAAAGTCAATTTTCTACACTAAGAATCTTTTTACAATAGTGACAAGTTCTTTCTTCTAACTGAGAACAAAAAAGTGTCTGCTGGGAAAAAAATGGGATAAAATTCAGCTCCATTCCTTCCATACGTTACAAGCTGATCTTGGGACCACAGGAAATATTGTCCAACCACCTTCAATGGTGGTTGGACAATATTTCCTGTTTCATGCTGCATTTACTCCAGACTCAAAGCTATAGACAGGAGCTGACATATCGATCAAAAGAAACACCATAGTAGTTTACTCGAAGTCTTTTGGTGCGGAAGTTTCAACGTGAATACGTGAGAGAAGAAGTCAGACTGGCTGTGAACCAGCTAAGGAAGCTCATCTTGTCCTTCAAAACGTACTGATGGCTTCAAATCCTTAGGTCACAGCTGTAAACCCAGAGCTAGAGGATGACCTTTTTAAGTTGATCAGGACCTATAAAACATTCAGAAAAGACACAGAGAATCTTGACCATCATCAACATCAACGCTCAGGGTAAGTCTTCAGCTCAGACGTTCTTTCTGTCAGTTCAGGATGAATTTGGTGACAAATTGCTGTATTGTCTGTGCTTCCTTTGAGGCAACATCTAAAAATGAAAATACAAAAAAGGTGCCAAATTTCCAAACAGATAATTTTGATACTTTTCTTTAGGTGGTGGTGGTGGGGGTTTCTTGATTTTTCACAAAATTGCCAAAAATCTTTGCTTTCTTTAATACAAAGTTTCTTGAAAGATACCAAACATTAGACTTAAGGGACTTTTCACAAATAATATGTAGGCAAATTTATTGTGATTCCTCATAGATATAGCTTTTTGATAACTTTTCTCAGCTTGTTCAAAAATAAGTCAAAACTTCTTTAGGAATTGGTTTAAGGAGAGTTTCGGGACTATGATAAACCTCTTATCAATTGGTGTTTTACTCTATTTTGGCTCCCAGTACAAAGCTAGTATTGTCTTCTTAAGTTTACAAATCATTTAACTTGTTTCTTTCAACGTTTTCATTATTTCCACTCATAGTTTTTCTCTTGATTCCATCTGCTCGTACGTAGGCTAAATTCTCTTTAACTGGGAGTTTGCTTTCGGCTTTATCACATTGGACCAAAATAGACTTCTAAAGATAGTCAAATAGTTTATCAGATTTGGTTCCCTCAGTATTGGCATTTTCATTTTAGGTGAATTAGGGAATTCTAAAATTTGTATTTTGACATCAATTGTTCCCAAAACTGAAATTTTGTGTAGGTGCATTCTTACTATGTCAATAATGTTTTTCTGCTAATTTTTTTATTTTTTTTTTTGGCTTTAACGGCAATTTCCTTAGTAACTGGGGCTCAGACTGTGCTCTTCAGATGGACTTGGATTTGGAAGAAAGGAATTTCTTGGCCGTATACCCTACCTGACGCCAACCAATGGATTTTTCTTTCTGAATTTGCAAAGTCGCCCACTCGGGAAATCGAACCTGGAATTCTTGGTTAAGGTGCAGTTGCACTAACCATTACGCCACGGCTCTTCACCTTACTATATATATGCACACACCACCACACACACACATAAACATGATCTTACGACAGAAGGTCAGCTTTCTGCATGGTAAACATTTTAGTGTATCATTATATTGCATACTTTACTATCATACTGAAAATCCTTGCATAAATCAGGGTTTTGAAACAAAAAAAGTGGGTTCAGAAATTAGATTCCAAGTGTTACATTGAAAGTAAACCCTTCATCACAAACCAAGCTACTTCAGCTTTGCAAATATGATTCAAAAATCAAAATAATAGTGAAAATTAATCTAACCATTAAGCCACGGCTCCTCCTTTGGTATACATGATCCATAAATATTAATTTCTTTCTAACTAAACTTTTGCAATTTAATCAGTTTGTAGTTTTAGGTTACCTTTAAGTAAGACCTTAACGTCCAAGCTATTTAACATTGACCATGATCTGGGTCTTTGAACAAATAATTTTTTTAAGCATAAGTTCCTAAGTTTGTATCATATCTTCACCTTTTTTTTATGTCAATTCTCTCAAAAAAATGTGTATATTCTTATTCTCATTCTAGGTGTCCTTTCACTCTAAAGTATTGCTGAGCATGGTCTTCCATCTCCGGCGACCTTCAAACTCTTTCAGAGAATCACAATCATTTATTGCTGGAGAGTTTTCTGTGAATGGTATCATGGAGCGCAGAAAGTGGCGCAGACCGTGTCGAGCGGCCGACCCGTCCTAGCAATGGAACAAGACCACAAGAAGAAGTTTTCTGTGAATGGTTATTATTTATACACAGCTAAAGATAAGTCTTAATTTTGTAATTTGTCAGTTAATTGAAAAACAAAATAATTGTCTTTCAAAATTTCATAAATGTTTAATAAGTTCCTTTTTGTTGCCGATTCCCTATTCACATATTTCAGTTAGCTCGCGTCACCGCTTCTCAGAAAAATGAAAGAAAAATAATTTTGAATTGCCTCCTGTTGTTAAATTTTATTAGAACTTGTGTTTCTGCTGTTCAATTTTCTTGCAAAATTCATTTGTATTAGAGCGCATATATAGTTTGACGTATGTCATCGATTATCTAGCTATGTTGATTAATCTATTTCTGCACTGTCTAAGTATTCTCTGACATTCATTTCAATCAGTGCTCTCCAATCAGTTTGTGCCAAGGACCGGTTTCAAAGTTTAAGAACTTCCTAAGGACCGGTGCATGGATAATTGGTAGATTTACAAATTAAAACTTAAACATCGGGTCTCTAAGTCGTTATATTTGAACTAGTTTAGGTTCTTATGAAATATATGCATCAATAAAAGTAAAAAGAACATCCAGAAACACTAAAAGTTATTGAAATGTAAACACCAAAAAAGTAATGCTGTCATCCCAAGGGCCGGTGCTGGTCCGCGGCCTGGTGGTTAAGGACCCCTGATTTAAATACCTTTTACCACTTCACGCTAAGGAAGAAAAACGTTTCCTATTTGGGAGGTAACTATTCAAGGGCACTGTTTTTTCTTTTAGTTTATTGGGATAAGTGGTAAGCAAAATATTCAGAAAGTTATTTTCCCGCTGTACCCCTTATTTTTGCATACTTGCATTAATGACACTACTGGTGCTCATTACCAGACAACTTTTCGAGAAGCTGGATCTTGAAATTTGGCTACTCTTTGAAACCTGGCTACTCTTTTTGGTAATAATCAATGTATAGTGCACAAGAGACTACGTCTGTTGTGATTGTTTTCATTCTAAGTTCTATTTTAACCACACTCACGTCTACCTACTGCTCAAGACAAGTCAAAAAATAAAAGTCATTCTGTAATCCACAGAAAACAATAATCAATGTATAGTGCACAAGAGACTACGTCTGTTGTGTTTGTTTTCATTCAAGTTTTATTTTAACCACGCTCACGTCTACCTACTGCTCAAGACAAGTCAAACAATAAAAGTCATTCTGTAATCCACAGAAAACTGTTAAGGAATCAGTGTTAAATTAATAAAAACGTGTGTTGATTAAATCTGACTTAACTTCATTTTCATCCACTAAAGCAGGGTGACTCGTACAATTTGATCCAATGTTATGGGTTGCCAGGAACAGGCAACATAGCAAAACGACCAATAAAACCGGGTCTTGTTTTAAATTTCAATTCATTCAAGATGTACTCACATACAATATCAAGCCAAAGAACAATAAGAGCAATGATTTATTCTAATCAAGTTTAACGTCTTTATATTGCAGGCTTTTAGCATCCCAGTAGGACAAATTAAAAAATTCAATTAATCAATTTTGGGTATCAGTGTTTGAATGCTCTGAATACACAAGCAGATAATATATGTATTTGGAAAGTGGCCCATTAGTACAAAAGCTTAACATGAAACCAGTGGTGTGTTGAAAAGAAACTGTTGAATGGTAGTCAGGGAATGTGTTGAGGTATATCAAGGATATTAAGTAAACAAATATTTTTTCCAAAAATAGTGGTAAAAACGTCTCAACATTAATTTGGACCATTTTCTTGTTGCCTTCCATTGTTAGTCATAACAGAACTCACAAACAATAAAAGCTTTGCGCTTCCTTCAAGAATTTTATCAAAAAGTCGTTAATCCGTTGATCAATTCTTTTCATGAGAAATAAAAAGCTGCTGATTTTCTGTCAGCCACCTGCACCAGGTGTGTCAAGGTATTTAAGACCGATAATTATAATCAGCTAGTTTTTTCTTCCTTGTATGACGTCAACTGCTATTGTGTTCTTTTCATCAAAACAACAACCGAATCAAAACCTGAAAGTATCCAGTTTTCTTTTTAAAAAGTCCAGTTTTCTTTTTAAAAAGTCCAGTTTTCTTTTTAAAAAGTCCAGTAGAGAACTCGGTGTCACTACACCAAGCAAGTTATCCAGGGCAAGTTATCCTTGGTATTTTATCTTTTCATTTTTCGTTTTACTCCCATTAAACTTTAATCTCTACGGGGTGTTCTGTGACAATTACTTGTTAATCATTGATTAGTAGTCTGAGATCCGTGTGCTTCTCAAGAAAATCAAAGTGATTCACATTTCGGTAGTGGAATGCTATGCTACTTTTCATTATAAAACTGACTTCAAAGTCAAAGCGACATCAAATGTAATACTTTAAGTGCAAAACAAACTTTGGTAGGGATTTTCGATCAAGCACAACTAAGGCAAGGAAGAGGATGATGATATTGGATGACATCAAGAATGGAGTGGCCAACGCAGAGATAAAGAGAAAAGCAGAAGACCGAGAGGAGTCGAGAAAAAGTCATGAAAGACCTGGCTAGCAGTCAAATAACCTGATGATGATGATAACTAACGGTAACGTAAAAAGTGCTGAAAGAGAAGTAGCACCTAAAACACCAGATCAATGAGCCCACTGGTTCCAGGAGATCTGGTTAACTCATTTAAGGATTTTTTTTAGGATTAAAAAGAAAAATGTTTTGTGCATCATGCGACAATGATTGAATAAACTTGAATAAACTGGAAATAATGTAATAATAACTAAATATTGTGAAAACTCTAGAATCGTCTTCAGGAAACTTATTCTACAATATTTATGTGCCTGGAGTAAAGTTTGTATTTATAATATCGAATCCGGTTTTCCCTTTCAACTCACATTGTATGGTTCGAAGCTCGATCTGCAACACTTATCGATGGTGTTCTCGTCGGTAACTTTAGACTGCATCTATGGTCTGGTGATTGCCTTGCTTTCTCAAAGTACTTTTAATACAATGAAACAAAATGAAACTCAAGTAATAGGAAAATACAAAAATTACAGACCGAGATTACCATTGCTTAACAGTTAAATATGGGTCCTGAGAGCATGAAATGCTGAAGGGAACTTTTACCTAGCGCGTGCATGACATAATAAGCTCTCCGTTCACACCATCCTTGCCCCAGGCGACAAGGAAATCTGCCAAAATATTAAAATATTAAAAGCTTGCAAATATTTACTTTCACGCTAATAAACAAAGCACACTCTGTACCTTGTCAATAGGTAAATATCAAATTTTATTATTCAGGCAGACGAAAGGCCTAAAGAAAATCACTTCGTGCAAGCCAACTGAGCTTTTTCTGATAAAGCCTCGGCAAGTTGTGACAGCTGTTCCAACTCATCCCTCTTCCAACTGACCTCAGCTTTACCTACAAACGTAAACTTGAAAGACTTAAATAAATAAAAATTTTCCTTTCAGAAGATTTTCAAAGATGAAGATCAAATTCCATACTCATTGTTAATACCGAGGAAAAGTTCCAACGGGTTCTTCTTGTACTGTATAAATAAAAGGATGTCCAAGAAATTAAAGAGTTGTGAGAAGAACTGTGTCGGCTGGGACCTTGTCAGCCGCACGAATACGATCGTCAAAACTAAACTTGCATTAAATACGTCTGGTCAATTTTTATAATATATTAGGTATCATCATGCTGGAAACAATTAAGAGAAGACTTTTAAAACATTCGTGTCTTGGAAAGTCCTGCACACTTTCCAAGACAAGCGCATATGTTTTACTTTTTGTACTTTCTATTCATTCCAAAAACAATACTGATGAATTTTTTTGACACAGAGGAAGCCAAAGATGTGAGAGCTTTATCAAGTCATTAGTCGTAACCTTTTTTCTGAGCTACTTTTCGAGAGATACCTCTCCCATCTAGAGCCTGACGATGGGAGAAGCATCTCCCAATTACAAAATTTTGGACACTTTCCTTACACACATGCCTATGTGTGTAAGTTTTTTTAAATTTTGAATCAATATTTGATACTTTGAGAAAGCTGCTCGATTTTCATAACCTAATATTAAGGATTTTAGAGCTATTATTACAGATGGAATAGGAAATACAGTTAGCGAATACAAAGTATCGAAGTTCAAAGTTGCTGAGATGAACTTATTTGCAAAAAGTGTGAACTGCGCATGTCACACTTTGAACTTAGTGCTATTTCAAGCATGTAAAGGAAAAGTTCAAATAAAAGTTTCCTTTGGTAATTTAAGGGAATGATATCGTATTATAGCCTTTGAAAATAAGTAGTCCTTTGCTAATGTTGCACGAGTTTATTTTTTAATTCTTTTTATTTTTGCTATATCTGACAATGTCGCAAGCTACCACTTTTTTTCTACAGGCGTTAAGAAAAAGAAAAAAGAAGAGGAAAATTCAAAATGCTAAAGAAAACTGGAAGATCATACTTATTCAAAAAGCAAGAGGACTGAAGAGAGTTCCAAAGTTTAAAGGTACAAGAAGAAAAGCTAGTAGAATAGCAAGACTTCCAGCAAACTTGTTTCAAGTTATTTTAGTCATTTTAGGATTTGCACTTGCAGCAAGACGAAAATGTTGCCTAAAAACTTTCAAGAAAGAAACCAAAGCAGAAATCTCATGGTCAAAAGTCTCACATAAATATCTGCGGAATAAAGAATGTTGCGAAATTTTGACGATAGGAAAAAGTAAGAAGTTAAGAAGCCAGGAAAAACCCAACTATTTAGTCGTAGTAGCTGTGATATTAGTAGTAGTAGTAGTAGTAGTAGTAGTAGTAGTAGTAGTAGTAGAACTTGTGGGAGTAATAGTACTAAGTCTTAGTAAGAGATAGTAGTAGTTAGAAGCAGCTCCAGGGTAAAATATCAGAAGTGCTTAAGTACCGAATGCAAAAGTAATGAGATGTTTGGGGCACATACCCCTAAAAATGTTCCCAAACACGCCTTTTTGTTTTGCAGAAAATCTATCTGCACACAGTTGTTTCTGTCAAAAATACAACTCATGCCCTTTCTAAAAGTAACCGTTATATTCTCTTAATGCCTTTCTGTAAATAACCCAAAGAGTAAATTAAAGAATGATTCTGCTTACTGTCTGGAGCTTAATTATATTGCGTGTCTTTTCGCAAAATAGTAACACACACTTTGCTATTTGAAGACCAACCGATGTCAGAATTGTTTATGACAGATCTAAATTGATGTAAATATCTTCTTCTTATGCACAACTCAATTCACTCAAGTTTAAATTATTCAACACATGTTTTCTATTTCAAACAGCTTCTTTCTACCGATTAACTATTTTAGTTCATGAAAAATACCCAAAGTATAATGTGTGGATTAAGTTATTTTCTTTCAGTTTCCTGTCAGTTCAAATAGAGCCCAGGATGGGAGGGGGGGGTAGAGGCTGCTTAAACACAATCCAATAAACATAAGCCCGAGTTCTTTTACTTGTTTCTAATATTCTCTGTTTCAAACATTTGTTTTTACCGATAAGCTACTTTAGTTCAATAAAATTACCCAAATCATAATGTGTGGATTTCATTTTTGACTTTAGATTTGTTTTAGTTTAGGCAGAGTCTGGGTGTATATGATTCTCGTTTTACGAGTGTGATTTTGTAATTCTGAGTAGGTTTTCTTTGAGTCAGAGACTATTAAATATTATTGGGGGCTCAAATCCACATTTTATCCACTTTTGGGCAGTTAAAAAACATCCAAAATTTTTCTATTTAATAGTATTGGAAAGCAAATAGAAGTTTAAACAAACAATCTCTAATATCGTTTTGAAAAACAAACCTGATTACTCGTCATGGAGCCAATTTATTAAAAAAGTCCATGCTGAATGCATGAAACCCATCAATTCCCTCTCCACCCCCACCCCCAGCTGGACAACACCTCTGTTCTCTGATCAGATTAAGTTTGTTTCCGATATCTGTTCGTCTCAGCTTAGTGCGTCAATAGGCCAAACACGTCACAAAACATAATTACTTTAGAAGTTTATGCTAAGAATACACCAGACCTCAATTCAGCCCCTTTCCTTTCATTAGAGGGGGTTACAAGTCCGCTTGTTCAAATATGCAGGTGGCCTGCTTCCAATTGGTTCTTTCTCGGAGAAAACAGATGACCTTCTCCCTGAACTTTTTTCTCCTCAACCTGACGTGTTGTGATTGTGGAGAAGTTTGTTGACTTTTATGAGTCACTTCGCAGCAGCATTTGTCTGCACTGGTGCCGTTATCGATCCTTAATTAACCTCTGACAGAGATCTGATCCGCCAATCCGCAATGCTTAAATGCAGACTTTGATTGGTTATCCATTGTACTTTTAAATCTCAAAAGTGCTTGCCAGTGCTCCCGCCAAAGATGATCCCCAATGGACAATTTCAATTGGTTTAAAACTCAAAAGTTCATCAAACAGTCAGACCACCAGTGTTTGGAAAACAACAAATTCGGTGAGAATGATTTTTATTTTATGAACAAAAGAAATCCTTAATGCTGTAAAACAATTCGTTTGTGGTATATTTTCGAGGTCAGCAAAATATCATATATCACAGTAAAAATCCAGTTGGGTGTAGGAGGGGCACATGAACTGTTTTTTCCGCCAAATATTTGCTGCAAAGAAAAACAAGGAAAAGTTGAGTCCACGTTTAATATTAATACCAACAGAAAGTTGCGTGAAAGAATTTTTGTGTATGGAAATCTGAGTCGCTCTCAAACATCCCTTGGACCAGTCTAAATCAGTCACTGGTACTAATGCTGGTAGAAGTGGCAGTAGTAGTAGTAGTAGCAGTAATAGTAGTAGTAGTAGTAGTAGTAGTAGTAGTAGTAGTAGTAGTAATAGTAGTAGTAGTAGTAGTAGTAGTAGTAATGTAAGAAGTAGTAGTAGTAGTAGTAGTAGTAGTGTGTGTGTAAGCTGCTGGAGACCAAGTTGGTAGGCTGAACCGGGAATATCTCTCCCAACTACAGGGGCGTCGAAGACGCACATTTCCTGGTTGGATTTTTTTTTTAAATTTCTCCAAATCGACGACGAACCAGATTCAAAATCACATGAACGACGAGATCGATTTCTTCAATGGTACGGAAGAACAGCTTGAATCGAAGGCTATTCGTTACTAACTAGTCAGAAAAACCTGGCTAATCAGCATCCAGGCATCACCACGTGGAGGTTGCCTTCATTGACGCCCAGCAGTAGTAGTAAGACGTTGTAGTCATAGTAGGAGTAGGAGTAGTAAACGTATGGGTATTGGTTCTTGGAGTAATAGTAGAAGTGGTGGTAATAATTATTATAAATAATAATAATGATGATAATAATAATTAATGATAATAGTAATGATGATGATAATAATAATGATAATATCTACTGAAAACAATATGGTGAACTCCAGATCCAACAACGGGACATAGCCGGCTTACTATTCATTCAAAAAAAATCCCTTTGCTTTTTCCTTTAACAATTAACTTACTTTCTCAGTACCACAAGTCCTTGTCAGTCATAATCACTCTCCTTCGCTTTTTTGTGCACGAACAAATCTTTTATACATATGGCTATCCTATTTATGCCACTCAAATTGAAATCTCTCGAGATAAATATTGAGTGAAAGGAACTTCATAGGATAATGTGACACGTGGTCAAACAATATGAATTAAGAATTTTTATTTGAAAGACTGAGAAGTAAAAAGTTTATTAACCGCAAGACCTTCTCCTGCTCCATTTCCTGCCCTCTTGTTTCGTGGCCTTCAGCAGTTTAAGATTCTGAATAACAAGGGTCCTCAATATTTAATACACTTCCTGTGTGTTCGTCAAAATGTACATAATCTGTTGCAAGACATTCTAATTCTTTCCATACCATGGCACAAAAAGACCTTTCCTTGTCGATGTGGCACAGTTCTCTGGGGGTCCAACCCTCCATTCTTTCAGGTGCTTTGGCTCCATTCTTTCAGGTGCTTTGGAAACAGAGACCAATTTTTGCTCTATTCATTCACACCATTTGATGTAGGGCTTGTTTCTTGGTAAAGGACAATACTTAATAGGGTACCGCTCTACAGTATTCCAGTACCTGCTACAGACCTTCAGTAGTAACACTCTATAGTAAATACTTGCAAAACGCAATCCTAGACAAAGGGATTTGAATGAATTTTTCAGATGAAGTTGATAGTATCACAAAAGAGAACTGTTTAAATTTTGGTGTTGATTGGAGAAAGTCTGGACACTGAGTGCTTTTTTGAAAGGTCTGACAAATTACAGACCAACAGACTTGAGTGGATGAAAAAGAGAACACAATCTTTGGGAACTGAGGATTCTGTGGGTTACCAGGTTAAAACGCCTGTCGAGTAAACCGACGGTTCTTTGCTTTTCTTTTCATAAGATGTTCCTATCTTTTCAGAAATAGACTATCAGAAGAAGCACTCGATTTCAATAAATTTTAATTCTTTGGTAAACTTTTGATTACAAAAAAGTAAAATAACACGGTAGCAATGGCTATCAAAGTATTATGGTTATTGTACTAAGCCTGTGATTTTATTCAATTGAATGCAGGACTGCAATATTCACCAGATATTGTTACTACTTGGTGTAGGTTTGCACTGAGTGCTTTTTAGTTGCCTATAACTTTATAGTATTTTCCATTACAGGTCTTGACTATGCTATTAGCACCAATTGTATGTGTTTGTAAAAGAGATATTTGACTCTTTCATGTCATCTATTTTTCTACGTGTGGTTCCAAATGGAAAAATCAAGGTTGTAAACTTTGTCAAAATTGTAGTAATAACACTGTAAAAAATGTATGTCAAGGTAAGGTTACTTTTCAAACCGGTGTGGCACGTCTCAGTTGCTATTTGTCCCCACAATAACAGAATGTAGCAGCTGCCATTGTGTAAGGTCGTCTGAAATTGTGTCAAAGCTTTTGTGGCCGGCCTTTCTTTGTTGATTTACCGTCTAGACATATTCTGCTGATGTCATTGGCTAACCGCTTGACTTAAAACAATAAATATATTTTCCCTGGATACCATTAGTGGAATTCTCTCTCTCCCTCTCTCTCTCTCTCTCTCTCTCTCTCTCTCTCTCTCTCTCTCTCTCTCTCTCT
>RDPX01000037.1:3301963-3321310 GCA_003991215.1 Morbakka virulenta
TACTATTACTACTACTACGACTACTACTACTACTACTTCTACTACTATTCCTACTACTACTACTCCTACTGCTACTACTACTACTACCACTATTACTACTACCACTACTACTACTTCTACTACTATTACTACTAATACTTCTATTACTATTACTACTACTACTACTACTACTACTACTTCTACTACTATTACTACTACTATTACTACTACTACTACTACTACTGCTACTACTACTACTACTACTACTAATAATAATAATAATAATAATAATAACGATAAAGATTTTTCCTGCAGATTGACTTAAGATCGCACTCGGTCTTGAAGTTTCGACTTGAGCGAATGATGTCACTTTTTGTCACAACTACTTCCAAGTCATCTTTAACCGAGGTATAGCACCTGTTAGCCTACCCTGAGACCTTAAAATACTAGGTTGGTATCTTGGCTTGTCCCTCTTATGGGGTAGGGACCTCTATATCCTTGGTTGGGAACCCTCCTTGTGATGGTGTCACTAGAAACACTGGTGATGTTTGAATCTAAAGGTCACTATCCTTATATTAAATAAAATATTGAATATTATAATATTATATGTATAAAATGATTCAAGTAAAGAGAAAATAGAACGATAGAAGCAAGTAGTGGAAAAGAAGGTTGGAACATGTGTGGTGATTTTGAACAGGGGCATTTGAAGAGTGAGTCCATTGAGAGGGGTCAAACAGAAATAAACACACCTCAAGAATTGTTATAACCTAAAGCAAGAAGGACTGGGAGTTGCTAGGAAAGAAATAAAAAATAACTTCTGCAAAGAATCACAAAATTAAACGGTACATTAATCAAATGTCGGTGCTATAGAAACAGGAGGAAAATGTTTTGTTGGTTGGGTTATTTTATGTAAAGTTACAAGTTGTTTTAAAGACAGAACTGCTGTGAAGAGCAAGGATTTTGATAAAGACATTGTCCATGTAAGAATCGCGAGATGACAGAAGGAGACGTTAGCCAGGTTCTTGCTTAGTGCTGCCCGGCTAATCATCGAAACTAATTAACATGTGAGTGACTGTGAACAGCCAAATTTAGTCATAATAATCATGAGCTTTTGTCACGAGCTGTTGCCGTACAACAAAAAGCGCTTGAACAATGTGCTTTCCCTCGTTTATTGACAGGTGTTCCTTACAAAGTTGAAGTGATGTTCCAATTTTTTTAAATCTATCTTATCTCACTCTTTTGGCTACAGTGCATGTGCCTCACTCACCTTTTCTGCCTTGTTGCTGGGCATTCATCACTAAATGGTGTGTAACCACTTGATAATGATAATAATAATAGCAATAAGTAAAAAAGTAATAACAATAATAATATGCCTGTTTGGGATGTGCAAGAAATAATTGAAGTCTCATAGGCAAATGAAGGCACAATATCACTGAAAAGACCTTCAATAAAGAAGAAAAGACATCAAAAATAAAAGACAACATCTTGAAGAAAATGTAAAACACTATGGGGAAAATAAATGTCTGAATGATCACCACTGTCAAAAATAAAAATGGATAAGAAACAAATAAGTCATTTTGCGAGGGAGTAAAGGAACAGAGAAAATAAAATCTCTAATTTTGTTTTAGCCTAACTGAACTCAACCAACTACGCATGCAGCTACAGCTTCTATCACTGCTGAGCTGGTCACTAACCTCGAAATGTAAGTAACAAGAAAAGAAAACAACCTGCAGGGAAAGTAAAAATTTGGACAGACATCGAAATAAAAAGGAAATAACTATTTATCATCGCTGAAATACAAAGAATGGAATAGAAGAGAATGGTTTACTGACATTATGGAGTGGACTGGCCTGAGTTACCATCAGACGGTCAAGGTTGCACAAAATAGAAGCTACTGGAGATCCATCATCTTCTCCAATCCTCCACAGGATGGAACCTGAAGAAAAAAAAATACAAACATGATCCCGAGTTCAGAAACTTCAGGTTAGAAACATCGAAGGGAAATGCAACATGAAAAGTAAGACTTTACAAAGACAAAACAAGTCATTTAACAACAATTACTAGCTAAAGCTCAAAGAATCAGAAGATTGGCGGAAAGAAGTTCTATTGCCAAACATGACTTTTAAAGAATACACAAAGAGATTTTGTTGTAAACTTAAAAAGATATCAATTGAAGTAAATGAACCACCACAGATACAGGAAGTCGAAAATGTCTGGAGTGACATTTGGGAAGATAACAAATCTACAATTGTGATGTTTTATGGATCAAAGACCAAGGCAAATTGAATAAAAGCCAAAAACAGCAAGATTGAGCAGAAATTACAAACTAAAAGCTTCTATACGAACGAAGAACTAAATTTAGCAAGTTACACAGAAAATACGCGAGTCAGTGACTAAACTTGCAAAGAAAGTAAAGCCAAGTCAAGCCCAAGGAAACATCAAGAAGAAATGGAAAAGCAAAGCTCTTCATGGACAATAGCCACCCAGAATTAAGGAAGAAGGTGTAGACTATGAACAAATAAACAAGTGGTTGAAAAAAATAGGATTAGAAGCTGAAACAAAAGGCCTAATAATAACAGCTGAAGATCAAAGTTTATCAAGCCGTTTGTACAACTATATATACCATCAAATAAGGAATCAGTCTACTGTGTAGATAATGTAATGAATACGCCGAAAGCATTCCTCATATAGTATATGGATGTTCAGAACTAGCGAAAACGGAGAACATTAAAAGACATAACAATACCACGCCTTAATCAGTTATTAAATTTGTGTGAGATTAAGCGATAAGACGAGTTTTCAAGACATTATTACTTAAGAAACTTCCTTTTGCTTTGAATATTCCAAAATTCCCCACGACAGTTATGCCCAATTTCACCTGTCTTCCTATCATTAATAAACGATAACAATGTTGGTGCAATTTGATGAGAGATTAATAAATTCACCTGGGAGATCAACTGATTTAGCAATATTGTCTTCAGCAACCAGTATAATAATGTTCTGAATGGTTAAAAAAAACAAGATCTCCTTTATTTAACTTAATATAAGCTAGTACAAATCTGTTGGCATGTCAGAAAAGATAGGTTATCACTTCAATCTGACCAATACTAGGTCTTTCATTGATGGTACTAGTGGTAAACAATGGACCCATTTTTGTCTTTCACATATTCAATATGTGAAAGATCAGAAAGGAAGCAACAAACTAAGAAAAAAGGAGACAGAGAGCACGTAAGACATCATAAAATGCAAGATATATGAAAAGCCCTCCAGAAGCCTCCGTGGGAAGGTCCTTCCTCTTGGGTGATCTAGACCCAGTGTTAAAGCATCTCAAGAGCACCTATACGTCATGGTAGAGCCCTATCATTGAAGATCTGACCACGGGAGAGACCACAGCTCTACACATGATCTCAGCCAAAAGGCCGAGAAGCAATCTCTGACCAATACTGGGTTTTTCATTGATGGAACCCTTGGTAAACAGTGGGCCAATATTTGTCTTTCACATATTGCCATCTATGAAAGACCCGAAAGGAAGCAACAGATCAAGAAAAAGTGAGACAGAAAACATGCAAGGCACCATAAAATGCAAGACAAAGGGATCGCCTCTCCAGGACCCTGCGTGAGAAGCCCCTTCCTCTTGGATTGGTCTTTAACCAGTGCTCAAGCATGTCGAGATCACCTATCCTGCATGGTTAGGTCCTATAGGCGAAGCCCCGACCAAGGAGAGACCAGAGCGCTACACTTGGTATTAACCAAAAGGCCGAGAAGAAACCTATGCTGGATCTTTCATTTCTGGAACCCCTGGTAAACAGTGGGTCCATTTTTGTCTTTCACAGATATCCATCTATAAAAGACCCGAAAGGAAGCAACAGATCAAGAAAAAGTGGGACAGAAAGCAAACAAGGCAACATAAAATGCAGAGGATACGGTTCGCCCCTTCAGGACCCTTCGTGGGAAAATCCTTCCTCTTGGGTTGGTCTTCAGCCAGTGCTCAAGCAAGTCGAGACCGCCTGTCTCACATGATTGGGCCCTATAGCCGAAGCTCCGACCAAAGAGAAACCAGAGCTCTAAACTTGATCTTAGGCAAAAGGCCCAGGAGCGACCAATACTGGGTCTTTCATTGATGGAACCCCTGGTAAACAGTGGGCCCATTTGTCTTTCACAGATATCCATCAATAGAAGACTCGAAAGGAAGCAACAGATCAAGAAAAAGTGGGACAGAAAGCACGCAAGACACCATAAAACGTAAGACATACGAATCGCCCCTCCAGAGCCCTCGGTGGGAAGGTCCTTCTTCTTGGGTTGGTCATCAGCCAAGGCTCAAGTACCTCAAGACCACCTGTTCTGCATGGTTGGGCTCTATAGCCGAAGGTCCGACCAAGGAGAAACCAGAGCTCTACACTTTATCTTAGCCAAAAGGCTGAGAAGCGACCAATACTACAATTCCAAGCATGTTTGTTTTATGCAAAATGGGAAAGCGCCATGTCAAACAACATATTTTTAAATAGCCGTTGCATATTAGCAAACAATGATTTCAATAAATCAATAAAGAATGAATAAATTTGTGTAAAAAATTCCATTTGATGGAAAATTGACACCAATAATGAAAAAAATCTGTGAATTTCCTAATCAATTATTATAAATGGGCATTGTTCTATAGTTATAAGGTTTCCTCAAAAAGTACAAAACACACTCCTTCAGCAGCAAACCACTGGTATTTGATTTTTTTATACAAATTTTATTTAGAGATAAGGAAACTCTTAACCTATTTAACTGATGACCTTTCCAAGGAGCGGGGTGAGGTGCAATGTGTACATTGAAAATTTAGTCATTTGAAAAACTGCTGTTGCTTTCGTGCGTATTAATGTCTATTTTGTGCCTATTATGTTTTCTTGTGTCCTAAGTGGACAATTGCAGATGATGTGATCGTTAACTTGTTATTTTCTTTTTAATCTTGTTCTTTGGCTCAGTATTTTGAGCTATATTCAATGTTGCCACTCATAGGAGAAAATCCAGTAAGGAAAATTAAGATTGTGTAGTTTGTATGGGAAATGATTGCTTCTTATCCTTTTTGCTTAAGATCAAGTTAAGTGCTCTGGTCTCTCCTTGGTTTGGTCTTGAGTTACAGAGCTCAACCATGCAGGACAGGTTGTCTTGAGATGCTTGAGCACAGGCTCTATATCCACCTACAGGCTTATCCAGAGGAAGGCTGGATAAGCCTGTAGGTGGATCTTGTATTTTATGGTGTCTTGCTTGTTTTTCGTCTCCCCGTTTTCTTGACTTATTGCTTTATTTCGAGTCCTCCATGGATAGATATCTTTGAAAAGCAGTAATGACCTCACTTTTTACCAGGGGAGGTATCAATGAAAGACCCAGTTTGTAAGGGAAACTGTCTTCAGGGGAAAACTTACATTAAAGTGGATTTTAAGCTTTGATTCTCTATTTCTTCTATCACTAAGTTGGAGGTTGGAATTCTTTCCACATCTCGCGTACCTTTTCTCCTTCGCTGATAACGTGTCCCTCTTTATGTTTGCTTTAAACTTCTTTGTTAGGTTCTTTATCCCTTGGTACACGTCTTTGGTGGAATTGGTGATAGAGTTTTCCTCTATCTGTGAGCATTTTTCGTTGATGTATTTTTTATTGTCGCGCCTCATTAGTCTTTATACTTTCTTGTCCTGGTTGGTACATTTTTCTTTGTTTTCTGTGCTCTTTAGTCTCTTTGGTTTTAGTTTTCTCCTCTTCTCTGCTTGTACCAGTGTCTCGTTGGATATCCAAGTAGCCTTGTTCCTTTTGTTTGTACTAATATTTTCTTTAGCAGATGTGAGTACAGATTCCTTTCCTTTGGACCATAACTCACCAGGTGTTTTCCCTGCTTCACTTGAGTAGTATTATATGTGATACCAGAGCTGAGACGCTTTTGCTGTTGGCTACTGTGACTTACCTTTGCTCATCTCAAAAGCATCTCTTCTCTGGTATCACATATACTACAAGCCTTTTTTAATACTACTCTAGATTACTTAAACCTAAACAGCCCGATCATATCTCCATCTAATCTATGTTTTATAGATATTCTGTATATTAGCTTTTATATTAAAATAGTTTTCTTTTATATAATAAGAATGTCTAAAACAACCAACACTGAATATTTTAAAACTCTAGTATATTTAAGTATACACCAATATGAAAAAAAATAGATCAAACTAAAGAAGAAGGCTCACCACATGTTATTCTCAACTTAAATCGTCAAAAATATTATACTGATCAACTACATACATATATTTTATTAAGTAAAAATCAACTAAAGGCTTAATAAACTTCAAGACGGAAAAATCACCCGAATGAAGATAAAATTGGAGCAATTAAAAGAAACTCCATCTTGTAAAGATCTCCGTAATAAAATGAAACAATTTAAGATAACACGCAGAATTATTGTCTTTCTTTATACTCAACCAGAAATAAAAGTAATAACTAATCAACACGCAATAAACCTTAAAAAATCCAAACTTATTCATGATAAATCTTAATTATTAGTTAGAGAATAATGTCCATAAGGATAAGAGATAATACCATCATCTAAAATATATTTTTTATCATCATAACAAGACGATATTTTATTAACTTTCAGTTTTGATGTTATATTTTGTGATCTAATTATAATTCATTTCATTATATATTTCATTTGTATCAAATAAAATATTTTTATAGTTTTCATGGTCTATTTTCTTTTTAACTAAATTTTCCTTGATCCCCTTACATCTTTTAATTTCCTCATCTTCAACTTTTATAGAATACATTTTTTATTTTAAACCCACAAATTCTGTTACATGCTTTCCACTTAATTCATCTTTAAATTTACCAATGACCTTTTTATTTTCATCAAAGTAATATTTTGAATTTTCAGCATAATCAGAGTTATCAAATTTAGACTTATATTTTAATAAATCTGTATAATTATTTTTTGTCTGAATATGATATGTAGTAGAATCCGTATCCGAGAATAATAACGTACTTTTTTCACCATATTTCCGTTTTATAAAATTGTAATGAAAGTCATACATTAATGTCTTACTTAATTCTAAAATACTAAAACCTACGTAACATGGTGTATTCAAAACTAATTTTTCTTTAATTCTGTGAATGGCAACTAAGTCTTCATTGAATATTTTATAACTGTTAAATGATGGTCTACTAAGATGTTTTTCAAGTTGTTTCGAATCTGTTATCATTTTTATACTTATTCTCTTTCTTAAATTTTCCATAGTCTTTCCAAACACAGAATTATTCATCAACTTAAAGAAATCTTTTTCAAAAGTATTTTTAAATTCTTTCCTCCGTTCTGTATTAAATGAAATATACTTTTCTAAGAATGCTTCCTGTCTAAATTCTAAAGCTCTATGAATTTTTGTTTTCTTTTATCCTAAATCCATATATAATATAAGATTTTTAACATGTTTTACACACTTTGTTCGTTTCATTAAATGTGGAATTGATTTACAAGATTCACTCGTTTCAAAATATTTTTCTTTAATTTTCTTACAATAAGGACTTAACATTTCATCAGTAATTTTTATATTTTCAGGTGCCAGAGGATAGTCTTTGTGTTCATCATGTAATTCTTTAGGTTATTCTATGTTAACCTCTAAAATTAGTCTTTTACAACTATTTTGATCATATTCACCAAGATCTAACTCTTCAAATTTAGATGGATTTAACCACTTAAATCTTCCAACTGGTAATTTCTTTGACATAACCCAACCATATAAATTATTAGCATCTAAATAAATAATGCTAGAGTCTGATAATTCGGGATTATAATCCTTTAAAAATTTATTATTAACTTTTGCACATCTATGATTTATAAAACTTATATCTCCCCTCATTCCGTTTTCGATAAATTGATACATGTCAATATCAGTCATTAATTCTAGAGAAATATTACTCTTTCAGTGTATCGTTTTTATGGTCAAAAAAGGTATTGCTAATGCATAGCTTGTACATGCTATAAATCATAATAAGGCGTTCTCCATTATCAACTGTAACTCTGTCAGACCCATATGGTCCAATCGTCTCCTTATTTTATCCTTTGATATTGCGTATTTGTGCATTAAAGTTACCCGTAATTAATTGAATAACTTGGTGTGAAATTTCATTTAATGCATCTTGGGGTTGTTCGTAAGACAGGTCTTTGGATTCCTCATCCGTCTGCTCTGTCGGTGCATAAGATGTAGAAAAATGTGCATAGATTATCCTTTCGTTTACCATTGTCCAGCCTATTGCTCAATTACGTGCAATTCCTGGAGATTCCATTATAATCATGAAACGATCTTCTGATGAAAGATTTAAAAATTTTAATGATAGTATAATTGATAAACAAATATTATCTGAACTCTTTAATATAATTTTTCAAGATTATAACTTTAAGACAGTATATTTAACAGATACAATTGAAAATTGTTATAGAGGAATCCACTTGAGAAATCATAAAGATGAGTGTGTTTCATTATCCATACTAGAAAATTTACAAATGAATTATAATAAATTAAAAGAAAACATCAAATTCGATAGATGTAAGAAATGTTAATATATCGACATTAGAAAGATTAGCCGAAAAATAATTTTAAATTATTTTTTATAAACTTTATTTAATCTTTATTTTAATTTAATTTAGATCTTTTTAAACTTATTTTAACCCGTTCTAGTATATTTCCTAATAATTTTTATTAGATTAAAAAAATAATATTTTAATTTAATTTTAACTTAATCTTAACCTAATTTTAATTCTTTTAAACTAATTTTTTTAAAACTAAACGGNTATTGTTTTATGGTCAAAAAAGGTATTGCTAATGCATAGCTTGTACATGCTATAAATCATAATAAGGCGTTCTCCATTATCAACTGTAACTCTCTCAGACCCACATGGTCCAATCGTCTCCTTATTTTATCCTTTGATATTGCGTATTTGTGCATTAAAGTTACCCGTAATTAATTGAATAACTTGGTGTGAAATTTCATTTAATGCATCTTGGGGTTGTTCGTAAGACAGGTCTTTGGATTCCTCATCCGCCTGCTCTGTCGGTGCATAAGATGTAGAAAAATGTGCATAGATTATACTTTCGTTTACCATTGTCCAGCCTATTGCTCAATTACGTGCAATTCCTGGAGATTCCATTATAATCATGAAACGATCTTCTGATGAAAGATTTAAAAATTTTAATGATAGTATAATTGATAAACAAATATTATCTGAACTCTTTAATATAATTTTTCAAGATTATAACTTTAAGACAGTATATTTAACAGATACAATTGAAAATTGTTATAGAGGAATCCACTTGAGAAATCATAAAGATGAGTGTGTTTCATTATCCATACTAGAAAATTTACAAATGAATTATAATAAATTAAAAGAAAACATCAAATTCGATAGATGTAAAAAATGTTAATATATCGACATTAGAAAGATTAGCCGAAAAATAATTTTAAATTATTTTTTATAAACTTTATTTAATCTTTATTTTAATTTAATTTAGATCTTTTTAAACTTATTTTAACCGGTTCTAGTATATTTCCTAATAATTTTTATTAGATTAAAAAAATAATATTTTAATTTAATTTTAACTTAATCTTAACCTAATTTTAATTCTTTTAAACTAATTTTTTTAAAACTAAACGGTCCTAGTATTAGATGGTACGCTCATATCAATGATGCTTGTTTTATTACCTGCCAACACTACAAATATCCGACCGGCCGCTGTTGATATACCTCTAAATCTTATTTGCTAGCTTAAAACGGATCGCTTTCAAATACAGTCTGTCTCGATAAATCTAAACCATAAATTCTTGCTCTGTTTCAAAAGAACTCGTAGGTCATTACTGTTCCAACTGAAGGATTCTTACCCTGCATTATAAAGTTTTCAGAGCAGAGCTGATAAGCTTCCTGATCTATATCTACACTTGTTGGATAATAATCTTCAGAGTTTATCTGTACATTAAAACCTCTAACGGCTACAGTAGAGTTCGTCTGAATATGTACTTGAGAATCAAAATTTGTAATTATCACAAAGTACATTTTTCGAACTCCAACTACTGATGCAGAGCCCTGAACATCAAACTGATTATTAGAAACAGCTTCTCCATGATTATAATACGTGTGAAAATTATCCCAATTTTGTGTCTTTGTTAATTCCTTATCTAGTTGGGTTGAAAAAGCTTTTAAACTGGATGTAGGGAGGTCAACGATTGGTAAATATAGAGTTGTACTTGTTGTTGTTAATCGTAGATCATTATCTGCACCACCTGCACGAATTAGACCTCCCTGAGGATTTAGCTCAAATTCAGTTTCAAATAGATTGTTAATAATTGGGAACCCTAATCTCCTAATAAAATTACTTAAATATTTTTAAAGGAATTTTAGCTTTAATTGTTCGTCTTGCGAGTAAACCTCCCGCAGCATCTGCAACAGCTGAGTGTAAATTAGTATTTTTAGTCGTTGCGTCATTGGCGTTGGTAGCCGTTGCTACTATAAAAGCATATTGTTTTTCTAGAGAGATATAATCTTCTGAATACTAATAAAAATTCTGTATCGGTGTTGTGAGGTGTGGGTCGTGATTTGTTTCCATATCAACATTATTTAGTTTTATTATACATTTCTTAACTAAACTTGAGGTTCCATTTTGAACAGAAGCTAGGTCATCATCTCCTAAAGTATGAGCTGCATCTGTGCGGTGTAAATAACCCTCAAGTAATATATATCCAGCTGAGTAATCGACAAACCTATCTTGTAAAGTAGTACAAATGTATCTAATAGAGCTATTATAATTTCCATTTTTCTGGTCAAATATCTTCACCCACCTCTTTTTAATATATTTTGAGAGTTCAACTTTATTTTCAGAAAGCAGATTATTAATTTTCTCAAAGTCCAATAATTATTATATCATAACAAAATATTTTTTATTTAATTTAATTAAATTTAACTCTAATTAAGCCACTACCATAAATTTCTTTAAGAAACCTTATAGGAGGTATTATTTTATCAGCAACTCTCTGACCAGCATTTTTAGCTGCTGTTTCACCAAATGTTTTTATAGCTATTTTTCCTATATCTTGTGCTGTTTTATTTGAAAAAGTTGGTGTTAACATATCAAAGAGACCTTCACCTTTCTTAATGTTAATATTAACATAACCGTAATTCTGATTCCAAACAATATTTTATATATTATTATATTTATTTTGTAATTTTTAATAATTCTAAACCATACTTATTTTATTTAATTTTTAATAATAACTCACATAAAATGGTATCTTTTATCTGTAATGGTTTATTTGTTTGATCTGTTAAAATGATTTTAATATAATTTATATTCCTAGAATTTCTACATTGACGCCGCATAGGTTAACACGTAAAAGATGACCAAATGGTACTGAGGGACCAAATGAATATATTAAATTTGAGTCTGAATGAAAATTATTTCTTACCATATTATAGTATACTAATATTGTTGTCAACCTTTCTATTTTAGGTACAAGGTCTCCATTTAATTCAACATTTTGAAATTGTAGTTGAAAAGCACTAAAACCTCAACTTTCACCCAACCCAGGGCTTATTTCAAAAAGATAATCGTTAGTCACAGATATTATAATACGATTTGTTGTTGTGTTTGCATATATATTAATACCATAACGGTCATTGATATCAGCTTGAAAACCTTTCTCATACATTTTAAAATGGAAAAAGTTATTAAGATCTTTTACAGAATAGCTTCCAATTGGGATACTATCATCAATAACATCGCCTGTATCAATTTTCTTCATTTTATATTTACTATTAGAATAAAACTTATCATCAAAATTATTCCAATTATACCATAAATTGAGCTTACTTAAACATATTTGGTCGTTCTGTTTTAGAGCTGGTGGTTGTATAAACTGTAGACGAAGCTTATAATTCTTTTCTGTACCTCTGTTTCCTGTTGTTAAAATTATAGAATTCATTTTATATTTAATTTAAATATATTATTTAAAATTAAATTTAAATCTTCTTAAAATTAATTTAAAATCTTCTTAAAATTAGTTTAAAAGCTTCTTAAAATTAATTTAAAACTTTATCACCTAATAATCTTTCCGGAGTAGCAATTTGTACTCGCTCTAACACCCCATCACTCTCAACTATTGTTTTACGAGAGAACGCATCATTAAATGTTTACAGTCTCTGAGATGATTTTGATGTATATCAAGTATATATTTAAATTCCTTGTCTTGTATAAAATTGTCTTTTAGACTTTTACTTAAAATTTCATTAATAAAGGACAAACAGTCATTACCTAAAATCCATAGCTTTTCTTGTTTTCGAATTCCTATTACAAGAAATCTATTACAGACACCTAGAACGGTCAACACTATAGATATTACAAAATTTATTATATTTATTGCAAGTACATATTTCGGAATTGCCACCATCATAATAGAACCAGTAAATATTCCTAGAATAATAGAAAAAAAAAATTAATACCATTCAGTATATTATAAAGACGTTTATATGATTTACCCAAATTATTTCTCACGTCTGTCTGTTTTTTGGAGTCTATCTCTTAAGCGATTGATTTCTTTTATTCGAAAATTATGACCATTATTTAGAGAAGGATACATTGTATATGTAGTTTAATATTTTTTTAATTCTGTTTTAAATCCTATTTTAAATTTTATTTTATTTTTTATTAAAATCCTCATTAAAAGGTTGAAACTAAATTTGGAAAAAAGTTGGAACTAAATGTTGATCATTATTTAAGGATTGACTTCCTGTTTCATTAGTAAATCTATTTTCTCTATTAGTTCTTCCGATGTGTCTCCTTTCTGTGAAACCTTTTTTTCTTAATTCATTTTTATTAAACTCATATTTATCAATTAGTTTTAAAACTAAGTCAAGTTCTTCGTGAGTAATTTTACCATCAGAAACAAGTTTAGATTGTAAGATATTTAAAGCATTTAAAGTTTGATCACAAACAAATTTAATTGCAAGTTATTTTTATAATTTTTTATTAGCATGTTTATTAAATCGTTTTAAGATTATTGAGGTGACTCCAGAAGTAATACTTATAGCTCCAAGTGGAATCCCTACAACAACACCAAATCCAGTGAAAATAAAAGCTATAGCTCCTGTCGAAACAAGACCTCCAAGAGTAGTACATACATTTTCATGTGTATCAAGCGCGTGTTTTGTTCTTTTAGTCTTTTTTAGAAGGGATAAATATTTCATTTGTTCTTTTTTTATCTCAGTTTGCTGTTGTAATATTTGACTAAAAGGGAAAGTCGACTGTCTATCTTTTAGTTCTGGGTAAATTTTAGGTTGCTTCATTTTATATATAATTTAAATATATTTTTTTAATTTAAAATTATCCAAACATTTTCAAGAAATAAACTTGCATTTTATGAAAATCATTTTCATAGAGTACTCGATTGAAAAGAAAACAACCTGAAAATGTAAAATTTTATGATCGAGCACCATTAATTTTTGACCCAATACTTAAGTCTCTATTTACGCCATTTATTTGACTACTACTACCATAAGACTCTATACGTTTTACTGCGTTCTAATAAATATATAGGAGTGTTCCATATTTTCTAAAATCCCAAACAATTAACTCATCATCCGAGACTGTCGCACGTATTATTGCGACGCTTCCATTGTATCTAAAAATTACATCTTTATTACGATCTGGAGCATGAATAAGAATTTCACCAGCTGAAGATTTAAAATAAAGATGACACGGATTACTTATAAATGTCTTATAACCCATAGCTAGGATGATGGTAATATCTGTACCATTTTGAGTAATTAATGTTCTTGGAATATTTTGACGGACAAACCCTTAACCTGTATGTTGTAAACAAAAGGACCCATTTACGGCGCCTTATACAACATTTTCTGATCTGTTGCTGGATCCATTTGCTCTATTTGAGAAGGATGTGGGATGAATACTAAAGATGGTGCTGCTGGAATTAATGATAATAATGCTTCACGTTTGAGTAAATTAATTATCAATTTGTAGATAATTTAAAATATCTTCATTGTAGTAAAATGGTGGTACACCTACCTTAATATTTAGAACACCTTCATTTATTAGGTTATTATATTAGGTTATTATTTGCTCCAGTTGTAAAACCGACATTAGATACCGGAACGCCAGTGTGTACAAAATAAGACTCATCATCAACCCAATAGGTCTCCATTATATTGGCTGTAACACCATCAGGAACTGCTAGAGAGCGCTCAGCATAATTATTTCTAGCTATAACGGCTTCAAATAACTCTATCTCAGACACCCCGTAATTGTTTCCTCCATCTCCAATAAGCCTGCAACATAGCTTTCCAGATTATTTTAGGTGTTGGAATTTCAACCTGAATCCACTCTTCAGCACCCCCCTTTGACGCCCACTGTGTAGTAACGTCATTATCAAAAACATTGTTTTTATCATAAAAATTAGCATCAGAATATTCTGAAGAGGCCGTAACTACCTGTCAAGAAATAGAAACATATTCCTTGTGTCATATTCTATTGATTTTTGAATAAAGTTGTCAACATAGTTTTTAGTGGCTGTATGGTTATGTGCCTCAGGTTCTCCTAAATTAGTTATTTTAAAGCTTTCAAATACTAAATCTGATGTAGGAGCATTAGTACCATCACGTAATAAAGCCAATAAACCAACGCGTTGCGAGATATTTACATTTCCATTAGATGAACCCTCTTCTACTTCCCAAAGCTCGGGAATAAATACTTTATACAGAGTCATTATTATATATTAATATTAAATTTATTGTTCTATCCAACTATTAAAATCATCTGAATAACCTTTGCATTTCACAAGAGCCTTCTTCCCTCTTGTCTTTATAGCCTTCTCAATCCTAAAAACCGTTTGATTAGTGGGTTGAATTTCTTTTTTCATAAAATGATCCTAAAATTTCTTCTCCATTTAAGTCTTTTATTTTATATGTTACTGGTGTTGTGTTTAATATCTCACTTACCTCAAAAATTTCCTCAGTCCAGTTTCCAACAGAGGATTTATCAAACACCTTTCTTTTATATTTACTTATTCTTACTTTATGTCCTACTTTATATTTTGCTAATGTAATAGTAGGTTTAGATACAGGATAAAGGGCTTGAAAAACTTTTTTTCATTGTTTTTTTCTTGCTTCTTCTGGTTTCATCTGTATAGAGCGATGTTTACTGTTATTATGCTTTTCAACAAGTCGGTCTAATACATCTACATATTTATAAGTATTTTTTGCTGTGAACCATTTAAACATATCTATTTTTAATATTCGATTAAATATTTCAACAACCACAGCTTTTCCTTCATTAAAAGTATTGTATAATTCTATATTATTTTCTTTTAAGAGTGACTTAAAAATATTTTTTTTTAGTTTTAATGTCATTTTCCCCCAGCAGTTGGGGGTCAGACGGTGCCCTTCAGAGGGACTTTGATTTGGCAGTGAGGAATTTCTTGGCCGAATGCCCTTGCTGACCCCAACCAATGGCTTTATTTTCTTTGCAAAGTTCCAAATTCTCCTCGACACCTCGGGGAATCGAACCCGGAACTCTTGGTTACTGTGCAGTTGCACTAACCATTAAGCCACGGCTCCTCAAAGAAGGTGCTATTGAAGGCATATATTGACGGCACTATGTTCCTTTCTCTCCGTAATTTTGCCGTTTCAAACTTGTAAGAGTGACTTAAAAATATGATTATAAAATTCAGACCCTGAGTCACCCACACTTTTTTAGGCTTAAAGTCTCTTAAAATTCCTTTAAAGGCCTTCGCTACTGTAGCGCCTTTCTTGTATTTTAGAGGAATAGCCCACGCTTCTTTTGAAAATATATCTATTACTGTTAAAATATATTTATATGGTTTGTTGTACTTAAATAGATTTTTTATATCTACTAAATCAGCAGAATATATTTCATTGGCTTGACCGACCTCTACTCTTCTTTTCTGATAATTGGTTGATGTAGTTCATCAGCTAGGTCATTTGTCCATTTTATATACCTAAGCGTGATTTATATTTTGTTTCAATAATACTACGTACAAGCTGTCAATCAACCTTTTCACGGAAGTTTTTAGGCTTCATTTCCTTCAGTTCTGTTAACATTTTTTTATCTGCCGAGTCTTAATCTTGTAAAGGAGTTACATTACTTTAATCGATATCATGATACATACAGATACGATCAATTTGATTTTTCGGTTGTTGATCTTCTTTAGGGTTATTGTTGGAATCTAGTTAGTCTTTAAGGGGATTTTTAGGCCCACAATATTTATAGCCGGGTAAGACCCAGCCCTTTTTAGGCTTTGGGAGCTTTCCTATTAATTTATGAAAGTAAATTCCAGCTCCAGTGACTAATCGAGGGTAATTTGCTGGTCTAAATTTCTCTTTTAAAATACCACTTCCTTGCATCCAATTATCATAACATCTCTTACAGTTGCCTGCCTCGTTTTCACCTCGCGTTGTTTTGGGCCCAGGGAAAAAAAGCATGCTGTTCTTTGATACTTGTATCTGTTTTGAATGAAAGCAGCGTTTCCTTCCTGTCTGATTCTTTGCAATTTTTGCTGCAAATGATAATTGAGCACAAAAATTCCTTCATTGTGACGCAAAATCCATGCTAGAATAANTGGGAGCTTTCCTATTAATTTATGAAAGTAAATTCCAGCTCCAGTGACTAATCGAGGGTAATTTGCTGGTCTAAATTTCTCTTTTAAAATACCACTTCCTTGCATCCAATTATCATAACATCTCTTACAGTTGCCTGCCTCGTTTTCACCTCGCGTTGTTTTGGGCCCAGGGAAAAAAAGCATGCTGTTCTTTGATACTTGTATCTGTTTTGAATGAAAGCAGCGTTTCCTTCCTGTCTGATTCTTTGCAATTTTTGCTGCAAATGATAATTGAGCACAAAAATTCCTTCATTGTGACGCAAAATCCATGCTAGAATAAATATCTTTGTCAGATTAAAAGCCTCCAATCCTCTAAAATACGTTTTGATTGTGTCATCCAATTGAAGTTTTTTGTAGCTTTTCCTTCATTTAAATTCACGGATGCGTACAAGCGATCCTTGATATAGGTTGTTTTCAGAACAGACATCTTTCCAGATATTTGTTTCAAGAAACTAAGTGCCGATTCATAACTTCTGTTAAAAAGCTCAAGCTACCAATAACTCTTTTGGTGAATCTTCACGATATTGTTTTTCATACGAGAATTTATCAACTGTAAAAAGCCCTTCATTGTTACAAACAGGGATAAAAAAGTATTATAGAATTCTTGCCATTCTCGTTGCTTTCCTGTGAATTTTCGTTTGCAATTTGTAAAGTTATGCTTTCACTTTTTGCCCAAGAGCTAAATTTTCTACTAAGACAACCTAATCTCTTTTGCATCAAACAGAAAAAAGTCCCTGTTCTCTTATTAATTTACCTTCAGCTGATAGTAAGGCAAGAGTTACCTTATCGTTGAAGTCAGCCAGCTCCTTAAATCTTCCTTGTGGACATTTATTTAGCTTCATCCTGTCGTCCGCGATACTCTTTTCCTTTGAAGACGTCACTTATAAAAACTGCCAAATTAATTTTTTTTTCATCCAGCTTCCACAAAATAATGAATGTTCCTTTTAACTGCACTTTTATTTGGCAGATTACTCTATTATCGTCGCTGTTCTCACCGATTTCACCGACTTAACCAAATTAGTAATGGAAAAGCAATTTTCATCTCTACTTCTCTTCAACTTTGTTTTTTCTTCCTCATTTTTTCCACAAATAACGCTTTCAGTTGGTAACTAGGTGCACCAGAGTTTTATAAATTTATCAGTGGTTATGTCATTGATTCTACGGACATGTAGAAAGACCTCATGCAACAAAGAGAAATCCAGTTAATGTTTTCTAAATATTCATGTTATACTATTGCAAAATCTGTCATAAAATACTCAAGCCTCAACTAACTTGAAAACTGCTAGGTTAGATAAAATAGTCATGGATACAAAAATACTAAACACTGTTCAATCAGAATTTAGAATAGCAGGATATTATTTTATCCAAAATAAATGTTCGTGTGTCACAAATTAATGATTTTACGTGTCAAGTCCAAACAATGCTAAATTCTGTTAATTATAATAATTAAGAGCACTGGCTAATAGAAGATCATTAAATAAGTAATGGCAATAGAAGCAGAGGACGAGTTGTCACGAAAACGTTTATGAAAAACCCCAACAGATTCAAGGCACAAAGTATAAAAGACAGCAGAATCGTGTTGGGGATACGATGAAGGAAGCCAATTCTGCCAAGGACTAGCCTCTTATTGGCTATCACCTAAACCAATCTTGGACAAGCGGACAAAAACACTGTCAGAAATACACTGCGCAGTATGATCCGTAACTGATGCTTCAAGTAGAAAACCCTGCGTTTAACTAGACATGGGCTAGTTTGAGCAAGCCAAGGCTACTTAGGGTAAATTCAGGCTAGTTTCTATAACAAATGTAAGGTCAGATCTGGATGTTACTGGCCTCTGCGCTCCAACAAAGTGTCATTTTTTCTTTTATTTTGACGTAAGAATATGCCACTTCATTTCAAAATCAAAAGCAGCCTTAAACGCAGGAAGGAGGTTCCTGGGGAGCATTTCTTGGTTAATTTCTTTGGTAAGCCTTCTTAGTTTCTTCGGCGAAGTGGAGTTCATTGGCATTTTATTCTTTTCAATTTTCATCAGATATGTTACTGGACCTTTCATTTTATCATCTTTGGAGAGCTTTTTGAAAAGTTTTTATCAAGTACAAATCTCTTATATTAACTCTGGTTAATGGAAATCTTTCAGTTGTGGGCTACACCAGTCGTTACGCATCGATGTAATTGTAAAAACAAGTGTGTAAATAACATCCCAGGCAAAAAAGAAAAATTATTCCAAGTATTTGGAAAAACGTGGTAAAAAGAAAAGATGGATTAAGTTAATAAATTGCACCACAAAACAAAGGATGAATTAGACTCCCAAGGGATGCTGTATGGTATGCTCCAATTAATTTGTCGATGGAAGAACCATAAGCGAGGACCCAACACCAACCCGAAGTCTTGGATACCTTCGAAAGCTCCAAGACGCAAGCTTGTCAAGGAAAATAATCACCCCATAGTATTAATTAGACTCACTTGCATGTGCTGAGTATGACCATACATACTGCTAAGATCAAAGATCTCCACGTTGTTGTGCTTGTTGAAATAAAAGCAAGATACAAAATTTCTAAAGGTCTGTGGCTATTAGTGAATCTAAGGGGAGGAATTATGCAATGGGATTGCTGTGAAAGTGAAACTTTTGTCTTTAAAATATTTTAATACTTTATTTAATGAAAGTAATAAAGG
>RDPX01000037.1:3342976-3396574 GCA_003991215.1 Morbakka virulenta
TCTCTCTCTCTCTCTCTCTCTCTCTCTCTCTCTTCTCTCTCTCTCTCTCTCTCTCTCTCTCTCTCCCCCTCCTCTCTCTCCCTCTCTCTCTCTCTCTCTCTCTCTCTCTCTCTCCCTCTCTCTCTTCCTTTCTTTCTCTCTCTCCCTCCCTCTCTTTCTCTTGCTCTCTCGCTCTTTCGTTCTCGTTTCTATATCTTATGTAAAGAATGCAAGAAACTGTAGAGATTCCTACTTGTATTTACAGGCTTCTTTTGAACACTTCAAGGTGCATTACAAAAATTGGTCAGTAAACGTAATTATGTAGAAAAATCTCTGGATTCCTTGTTAACGTAAGAAAGTAAACTCTTATTAATCTTTACTTTTCTGCTTTTAACATTTTTCTTTATCTTTCTGTTATTCATTATACTATACTAAATAAAATAAATATAAATATAACATATCTTTCTATAGTTAACCACCATATTATTCAATATACATTTTACCTTTAGACATTTAAGAAACTAATATATTTTTTTTTACCAATTATGCCAAGCTGAATCATTTTCCTGTATCGTGCTTGCCCATGTGTTTGCAGACTGATAAGAACATTTCTGTGATCAGAACTAAATTCAGTAGAGACTCGTTAGATTCTAATGTGGTTGTTGTAAACTAGCTTGCCAATTCTAATTGAAGTCAACCTCGATTACAAAAGGTGTGAATGAATCACGTCGATTGCCTGACTAATACCCTTTTATTTTCAAATTCGAAATAACGGCCTTGACTAATTGTTCCTTTATTTTTACAGAGAGATGATAAGTGTCAATGATGTTCAAGCTTTGAACTGATTAACCAGCTTCTACGAAAGGTGTTGACAATACATTGTAACTTTGACATGCACAAGAAACAGTTGACAGCTGATTAACATTCTTTCAAGAGGATGGTGGCTCAGATGGACTTGACTTGAATACAATTGTTTGTAAGTTTGGGACCAGATGTTCCGTGGAATTTAGCCGATGTCGCATATTATCCTGGTGCGTTTTCTCAATAACCCACTCCATTCAATATGTTTATCGTATGATACATTTTCGTTAAAAAAAACCCAAACAATTTACAATTAAGTGGTTTTTCCACTGGTTTTAAGGGAGGGGATGCGACTGTGCGTGGGTTTTTCTTTAGTGNTTCCTTTATTTTTACAGAGAGATGATAAGTGTCAATGATGTTCAAGCTTTGAACTGATTAACCAGCTTCTACGAAAGGTGTTGACAATACATTGTAACTTTGACATGCACAAGAAACAGTTGACAGCTGATTAACATTCTTTCAAGAGGATGGTGGCTCAGATGGACTTGACTTGAATACAATTGTTTGTAAGTTTGGGACCAGATGTTCCGTGGAATTTAGCCGATGTCGCATATTATCCTGGTGCGTTTTCTCAATAACCCACTCCATTCAATATGTTTATCGTATGATACATTTTCGTTAAAAAAAACCCAAACAATTTACAATTAAGTGGTTTTTCCACTGGTTTTAAGGGAGGGGATGCGACTGTGCGTGGGTTTTTCTTTAGTGGTACTAGAAATTGAATAACCCACTCCATTCATTTAAACAACTTAAATTATGAATAATATGAAAATTAAATGCCTACGATTTTAAATGGATAAGGATTCACAGATAATTAATGCACAGACTTCACCATTCTAAATTTCATTTTATCGCTAACGCTATCCATCAGAGTGCATCCTGTTGTGTCATATGATGTTGCATTATCCTCTAGTAACATCAGAGGTGTATTTGTAGGCGTAGCCCTTGTGCAGGAGGCACAAGACAACAACATAATTCCATATCCCTCAATGGTATTGTTTGAATAAGTGTTCTTTTCTGTATTAAATCCCCACATTTTGCCCAAAATAAACTTGCTCTTTTTGTATATATATATAATGTATATACAGTAGTTTAGAATGGTGATTTCACTTATTGAAAAGCCACTTCCTTCAGATGATAGGGAATTATAGTTAAGTAATTGTACGTTGGCTGTTTCTTAGTGTATGCTCTCCTTTCAATGCAAGTTTATTGTTCAATGAGTTGGAACTTTCAAATCCCTCCTCGGAAAAGTTAGTGATGGTACTATCGGTAAAAGAAAATGTCATGGGCTCATTGAATGGCTTTATTATGCCTGCAAAATCAAGATATTTGATAGTCAGTCTTGCCACCACCTCTTTGATACATTTGTTTACATTTTCAACTTTCATTTACTGTCTATTCACTTGATGTAATCGGTGCAAAATTACTGCCTCCTGGAGAAACTAGAACATACCAAATACAGCATAATCTTCTGAAATGCCAGGTTTGGAGGTATTTCTTGTCCATTTTATCCCCAACTCTCTTACAGACAGTACAGAACACTTTAATTGTCTGAGAAATGGAGCAAATCAGGCAAATTTTTCATATTGGATAATACGAATCAAGCTCTTCCTCGATTCAATTCTGCTCGTCTTCTAATGAACGAGGTACAATTTCATCCGTTAGTTCCAGCCTTGGTATTTTGGCAGAGACTGGTGGTAATCAGATGGATTGAAAGCAGTAATTGGACCGTGAAAAAATTAAAAATGTTATTAAATAGTTATTAGTATAATGATTTCAGTGCTATTAGTAATAGTACTTCAAGCTCACCATGAAATAAATCACTTCCATGAAACTTGGAATTCTAAGTGAAAATCAATGTTTAGCATTCAATTTCATTGGCCATTTTTCATTTGTTTGTGCAGAGTATTCGAAGCACATTATGTGCTCCAAGTCTCCGGTCAACCACAATAAAACTTATGGATTCAGAAAGTGATTAAAAAATTGCTTCCAGTTAAAACAAGGTTAAATTTCTGGAATATTATTCCTGTGCATTGTTTGATACCCTTGAGATAATGTGAACTAGAATTTTAAAAAATGTAAAGAAACAGCAGGTTTCCGTGGCGAAGGTGACGTTTCAAATTATACTTTTCGTTCTTTATCATCTCATGAACCAGGGAGTAGTCCACTGGAGAGCTTGATGCACACTCTTTCTGTAATTAATTCCCATGTGTGATGAAACAGTCCACATTTCAAGATAGGCTTCTGTTAACACAACAGGAGGAAACCTCACTCAGCTGTTACTAACACAGTGACTTTGTGGTTTTAGTTAATATTAGTCTCGCTTGCTTTAACTATTAGAAAACCAATATTAATCCCACGATAAGTAGATCAAAGAGCATAGAGAAATGGCTCAAACTGAAAAGAAATAAAATACCATTAACACGAGATTAGGTTTAAAAGGAACATTAAATGTCAAACTTTGTCAAGAACTTGAGACAACAAATTTATTTTGACTATACTGTTNAAGAAACAGCAGGTTTCCGTGGCGAAGGTGACGTTTCAAATTATACTTTTCGTTCTTTATCATCTCATGAACCAGGGAGTAGTCCACTGGAGAGCTTGATGCACACTCTTTCTGTAATTAATTCCCATGTGTGATGAAACAGTCCACATTTCAAGATAGGCTTCTGTTAACACAACAGGAGGAAACCTCACTCAGCTGTTACTAACACAGTGACTTTGTGGTTTTAGTTAATATTAGTCTCGCTTGCTTTAACTATTAGAAAACCAATATTAATCCCACGATAAGTAGATCAAAGAGCATAGAGAAATGGCTCAAACTGAAAAGAAATAAAATACCATTAACACGAGATTAGGTTTAAAAGGAACATTAAATGTCAAAATTTGTCAAGAACTTGAGACAACAAATTTATTTTGACTCTACTGGCAATTAAAATCTCTTCTTTGTATACGTTATCCTTCTCTATAGTAAAGATTTATCTCTGTCATGTTATACTTATCGAATTGTTATATATTAGTTACCTGTTCACTCATGCATTAAAGTTTTTGACAGCACTAATAAATAACGCTCTGTGGTTCTCTAACAGCAAGTATTGCGTTGTCGCTGTGTAAAGAAGTGGTCCCCAACCTTTTTTGTGCCAAGGACTGGTTTCAAAGTTAAAGAACTTCCTGAAGACCGGTGCATGGATAAGTGGCAGATTTACAAATTAAAAATTAAACATCGGGTCTCGAAGTCGTTCTATTTGAACTAGTTTAGGTTCTTACAAAATATATACATCAATAAAAGTAAAAAGAAAAACCAGAAACACTAAAATTTATTAAAATGTAAACACTAGTCACCAATGACACGTCAAAATATTTACACCAAAGAAACTGTTTAAAACAAAAGCAGGACCCCTAGTGAGACACCTGCGCTTGATTTTGACCCAGCAGTGTCCCATCTTGATGTAATGGGTGATAACGCTACACGCAGAGTGTTTATTAATGTCAAGTTTGTTTTTAGCCTTAGTTTTGATTGCTGCACTGGCAGAAAATCCTACTTCGCAGAGATGTGAATTGGAAATTGTAACAGTGTTTTCAGTGCCGTTGTGGCAATCTCTGAAAACTCATTTTGAACTTTACCTGTTTACCTGTTTACCTGTTTACCTGTTCCTCTTCTACTCATCATTGATGAAGTAGCTCTAGTCGATCTTTAAAACTATCTACTGAAGGTGCCTCTGTCAACTTTAATCCAAAAAACTGGCACAGATGATGTGTTAAACAGAGTTTTTAGTCAACCATCATTTTTTAACTCGAGTAACTGATCATCCTGTTGCATTGTTAAGTTTGACTCAACAGGATCGTTCTTAAATGGATCACGAATCCATTCCTTTGTTGTTCGAGGATCATTTTCATATGGAAAATAACGTTCAAATTCCTTTAACAATAGTGAAAGGTGTTCTTGCACAAACTGATTGACTTTAGGGGTAGGCTCTTTGCTCTCATGCAGGCTTGCAAATGTTTGAAACATATCAAACACCCCTTTAACTATTCTTCGTCCCTACATCCCTCATTTTGCCTTGAAATCAGCCACTTTGTCAGCCAGTTTAAATACTGCTGTAAATTTCCCTTGCAGTGTCAAGTTTAGTTCATTCAACATTAAAAATATGTCACACAGATATGATAACTTGGCAACCCACTCTTCATCACTGAAATGATCAGCCAGTGGAGAAGTTTTCTCAAGGAAAACTCTGTTCAAGGATCTGCCCCTTGACAGCCACCCCACGTCAGTATGTAAAAGTAGACGCTTATGTTTAGCATCCATCTCTTCATATAACTGTTCAAACAAGCGAGAATTGAGTGCATGGGCTTTCACGTAGTCGCGGCGGTGGTGTGCTGGTAGTAGTAGTAGCAAAGGTTTTTGTAGTACGAATAGAAGTAATAAGAGTTCCAGCAGTGATGGCACTAAAAGTCGTGTTGGTGGTGATAGAGATGTGATGATAATATCAGTAATAAGTATAAAAATTAGTAGCAAGGTGATACAGTAATACTAATAGCAGCAGTAAAACTAGTGGTAGTGGTACCAATAGTTATGTATTGTAACTAATGTGTGAATGTTAAACTGTGAATCAATTGGATACTTGTATATTTTGATCAAGGCTGTTCGTCTTCTTGCAAGTGACAAGCATGTCCATTTCGTTAGTTTCAGTTTGCAAAGCTCGATCATTTCTTTCCACGTTCGTCACAACATTATCTCGTTCGGAACAATATTAACAGCTTCTTTGGTAGTTTTAAACTGACTGTGGAAGGATCTACAGAAATGTGGACCCGAAAGGAGAAATGGGTACAACGTACCGACGTGTAGAGTATGCCTAATTGCTTATCAACTCTATCACAAGCTATTATACTAAAATGTCCCAGTCAGAGACTAAATGGTGAATTCGCTACTTTGCGAGAAAACCATGTAACCATTGGCTGGGCACATTACTTAGAACAATGCTTAGCGTTAGAAAAGACATCAACTACAGAATGTGTCACAATCACTACAGGCCTCTGGTCTGTCGGTCAAAATTGGTGAGGAAAGAGAAGAAAACATACCTGCAGCAAGAGTCAAATAGTGAAAACTGGTGGATTACGAATTCAAATTAAACTTTACCACCAAAGTCCAGAGTAAAATTGGTGACGTATACCTGAAGGACTGGGAAATAATTTCGAACAGTACTAAAATTATTTCTTAAGAAGTCCTAGGCAAAATGTCTGGTAGGAACAAACCATGCAAGGAAATGTAGCGGCGAAAAGATGAGGTGCCGAAACGTGTTGGCAAAAAGGAAAAAGTGTACAAGAAATGAAACTGATTTTCAAACAGATGAAAAGAGGGTTAAAAACTATAATCTTATTAGTATTTCAAGCCACTGTTTCTGGCTACAACGACAACTCTGACGATATTAAATCTGAATGGCTGCTGATAGTTGCGTATTAAAAAACACTTGCCAAGACAGGGTACTTCTCGCGCCAAAATCTACATGCTTTGGGAATAGGGCCAAGCATTAAAAAGGGAAGAAAATATAGAGCTGAAATTTGAAAATCTGTCAAACCAACTATAAATTTTTATCTAGCAAGTATAAACAGTGATATAATGTAATTATAATAATTGTTTATTTTATAAATGAAATATAACGCATGCTATATTGTATAATCAAGCACCAATAGTAACGAAGTGTAATTGCAGTGAAAATGTATAATGAAAATGTAATTTGGAAGCAGAAGGGAATTAAAAACTTCAAATCATCGACTTCCGCCTGCTTTTATCAAAAGTCTTACTGGTCTGTAATATGGTGTTTATATCAAAGCCTCCATTTTTCCACCTCAGCAAGAAAAAGCACGAGAAAATGCTTAGAATGTTTCAATTTTTTATTAAAAAGTCAGAAAAGCTAAAAAAATGTCAAACTTTCCTTGAGAAGTCAGTGACAATGTTTTTGTTTGATTGTATATTGGCAGAATTCTCAGGATTCTCTTCGTCATAATCACAAGCATTCTGGATTGATTTATAAAATGTTGATACATCTGTTGTGAGCAGAACAGACTTGTTCATGCTACCCACTGTAAATAATGCAATGACAACAAGGATTTTTTTCTTGGAACTGGCTGGAAGTAAGCGGTCTGGTGTTGCAATCGGAACATTGGACTACCTTATTCCATGTGGAGACCACCTTCGAATGAATTTTGAGGTCGTATCGTTGTGCTTGTTGTATCACATGGGCAGTTTTTGGAGGTTCTTCTGCCAAGTTATTATCTTCATCTTCTCTTGTCTTGCAATGCCACAGTTTTCCTCTTACTTCTTAATGGTTGATTCTCGATCCAAAGAAAGAAGTTTGGATTGCTTGGAGGGTTTTAAAATTGCATTTCTAACTTTAAAGGATCTATTCTCAGAACTATTCTATGAAAAGAACGTTTTTCAAAGGTCCGTACTAAAAAAACTCCGTAATTTCCGAATTTTCAATAATTGAATTTACGTATGTTGTATATTCCAATGGGGTAGCACCATCCTAAATTAACCGCAAACCGATATAGTTTACGACATCATGATTTCAAAAACTGTGTTCAACATCGTCAGAGCTGTTTTTTCTGACAACAAGGACAAAATACGGACCATACTTGTCCTGTCGCTGTCAAACAATAGACTGCGCGTTCAGAGCTGAAAAGGGCCACAAAGAGGGTTTTTCCACTGACAGCGGCGCTAGAAAATAGCGGGGCCATTACTACAGAAGTTACATAACAAGTAAAGATAGATAAAAAGCATACAATACACCACCATAGAGGGCAAGACATACGAATCCTTTCTTGTTGGAGGGCACTTCCTCGTGGTTGGTCGAGTGTTACCAACCAAGTGACAGAGGATACCTTTTGAGACATAATAATTCCTGACCCTACATGAGCCATTTAGTTGAGCAAGAACAGTTGTTGTCAGCCTGTTGACAAAAAAATCAGCAGGTGTATACGACGGGAGACGCAATGAAAAATCGGAGAAATTTGGCGAGCAGGAAAACTCGAAAAATAACAATGATCAAATTGATATTTGAATAAAAGACTTACCAAATCCATTGATCTGTATTACAGCTAGATTTGACTAGATCCATTCGTTTACATACAACTAGGTAGGTTTTCACTTTAAACTGTAGGCCAACAGGCTTAAACAATGTCAAAGATTGTTACCATTAACATATTTAGTCTCCATTTGTGCTGTCAGACGATCAAAATTAGGCTTGTATGTTGTCGCAATGTTGTTTGGATTAACTCCGTTCATTTATGAGTATCAAAAGACTTTTTTATATGATTAATTCCATTACAAACAATACAGCAATCGATCTTCATCCAGTTTTTTTAGTTCTGGATACTTAGCTGTTGGAACTTGTCTAAGTAAGTTAACCAAATTACTTAGTACATTGCTGGTTAATAATAATAAAAAAAACCAGTAAAAAGACGAGTTACTTTGCATGTCGTCGAGACCCAGTTCTTCGATTACTGATTTGTCCATTTGTGAAAAAAAAAATCCAGCATTCCAAGAACTGTCCTAATACAACCTCGTGTATTACAGCAAGGTTTTGAAAGTGAATAATGCAGTGGACTGGAAAAAACTCTAGAAAGTAAAGATCGGCTTTTAACAGAGCACAACCACCACTGCGTTTTTGCCTAGCATCGCAGGTGCTCAATCAGTTGCTGTACTAACGAATCTACGTAATGGGGCTTCTGATTTTTTCATGGCACCATCATGAGCGTTCTTAGTTTGATGCACCTAAGTCCAACATTTCTTCCTTAAAAGCCACACCAGGACAAACGTAATGAAAGTATATAAGTAGTTGTGGTTTATTTTGAATCTCCGTTGTTTCGTCCAAAGCTAAACTGAATACAAGTGCCTGATTTATATCAGTTTAAATGCTTATTTCTCAGCATTTTACATCGTCACTAATCTGTGTGATTAGACTCTGTTGTGTGATGAAAAACTGGAGTCTGAGAAATAGGCGGCTGTTATTTTTTGTAAGTAGGATTTAAAACAACAAAAACGTCAGTTATGTTATTTTTGACGAATTTTCCATCAGTACATGGTTGTTTAGCCCGGACAATATTCCATTAGATAATATAACCAATTTTGGCTTTTGTGTCAGTTCTCCTACTGAATGCTGTCATCAAAAATTGTTGGTTATGCAATGATCCCTTCAAGTTTTAAAGTTTTTCTTTTCGCATCTCTGACTTTAGAGGAAATTTTTCTGCTAAGTCTTTGTTATTTGGTTCGTAATTGGGTTTCAAATTACTGGATTTAGAGAGACCCAGAGTCTCTGTACATAGTAAGTACAACGGTTTGTTTGCTTCTCTCTCCCACTCTGGCTTTAAGGTCCTGTTCTCGTCCTAGTGTTTCCTCTTTTTTTTCATTCTGAAGATTTATTCTTTTTTCAAATTTAGTATTTATGTATTCTTTGGCAATTACAAAATCAGAAGGTTTGCAGCTTTCGCGCAGCAAGTGGATCAAACCAAAGATTAATACACATCGCCAATGACTGCAATTTAAAATTTGACGTTCATCAAGAAACAGGATAGAACTGTTTTCTATTAGGCCACATCTAAAACCTCAACCTATTTTTTCCTACCTTTTCTTGACAAGAGTTAGTTTTAGTAGTTCAATGTGTAGAAAATGCATGTAGAAAATGAAAATACTTTACTTTTGATTAAAGCTCTGCTTTGCAAATTTTCACGGACTTTCATCATACCATTCTCTATTGATTTTTGTCTGGAGTACAAATGAAGTGTATGTCTCCGCCACAGTGACCCCTTTGTAGGAGTGTCATGCAATACGGCTGACCCATATGAAACGATTTGAACCCATATGAACCGTTAAAACAGAAATTATACTCTGCTTTCAATAAACATAGAAAACAGTCCAAAAACATTTCAATCTGATTTCTGCCATTTCTTGTCATTTTTTGGCCATTTTAGCTAATAATTTAGGAATATTGCTGGTTTTCTAAATATGGTTATGTTATGTACCGTTTAATCAGAAATTCTATGCTGATTCTAACTAAAATGGGAAAATGTCAAGAATGTATGTTATTTTTAGATGATTTTTGCCTTTTTCATAATTTTAAACAAGTTAGGCCAAATTTTAGAAAAATATCAAAATTTCAAAATCAGAACCAGTTTTATACTGTTGAATCAAATCTTTTATTCTTTTCTGAATAAAACCCCGTTATAGGTCTAAATTCCATATTTTTGTTGATTGTAGTAATTTTTACATATACAGTTACTAAAAAATGACAACCAAAAGGGTATGTTGGAAAGGAATTGGTTGAACCTCTCAGCTCTCTGTGGTCTATATCAATCAATTAGAACTCGAACAGGCAAATGCATGGGGTACAGGATCAGTGTTAACTGATTCTGCTTCACTGACATGACTGAAATATGACCTAAAAATCTTGACCTTTAGGATATTGGGTGCCATGTATGAAAACGAAGCTCAAAAAAACTTTGGAGATACTCAAAAGCAAATCGATTATTGTTGCTTAGAATAGAATTGTTTGAAAATAATAAGATCTTTTAAATATTGCATGTATCGTTTACTCTTTTCTAGCTATAAAAATTACAGCTATACAGTGTTGTACAGAGTTCTCCAAATTATTTTCATGAACAGTTTTTGTGTAGTTAGATTTTTCACAATTGCCTTTCACGAAAAGTGTCCCAACAACCTTTCACAATATCAGGAAATGTTGACCAATAGAAGGAAGGTGTTTCATTAATGAGTTCCCAACCGAAGTTTTGAAAACATTGTAAGTGAGTAATTTGAGTAGCGAATTGGTCCACATGATACAATGAAAGATGTATCGCAAGGTTTTTTAGTACAATACAATTTGGTTGGGGGTAATTTGTTAGAATTTATTCCTTTTGACAGAAACATCTTTCTTGCTTCATTGATTTCAAGAGTGTTGGATGATTTCAGTCTCAAATAGAACGAGCTTACAAAATATTCCATCATTTGAAATCATTTTCAACTGTTGCATAGAAGGACACTTTAGCGAAAAATCCTATAAATTTCTCAATAAAATCTTCCTATACCTTCCATACACTCACCTTTCCGAAAAAAAAGCTGTAGTAGCATCGTACCATGTAAATGATTGAATGAAAGACCTTTGCAGTAGCACCCAACGAAGCATGTATCTCATAAAAAGGAAGCCAAAAAGAATTTTCGACGTTCCAAACTTAACTCAAATGTTTTCAGCTCATATCTCAGTAAAAAGCCAAAGTCAAATGACGACAATGTCCGTGTCGGTAGTCTTCAAAAGGATGGAGACCAATTTTAGTCTGCATTTTGGGATACAGACTTTGTTTTCTTTAATTTGAACAGATATTGCTCGTGAGATATGAACAAAAACTTGCTGTAAAGAAGACTCAAATAGTATAGTGGCCAATCTTTCGTGTGTGTGGATGTATTTGATTTCCTTGTGAATGATATCAAACGGGCTACCTTGAGGTAAAATTGTCCTCAGAAGTGGTTCATTGTCTTGAAGAAGTCTGACCTAAAGAGAATATGGCTCAGCATGGTGCTTATTATCTAAGGTAGTGTTATTTCTATTATCACTTAATGATATTTCAAAGTCATTTCACAGTCCAGAAATAAGAAGAGCTTAAATAAGAAACCTATCGCGTTCTACTTATAAACCTTCCAGCCAAGAAAGCTTTGTCACTGTTTGATGATAAAATCAAATGGTCTGTCACTTCAGATCCTTCAAAATATCTGCCCAATATTTCCCTTCTTTATTTTTCTATTTGTAGTCCAACCATTATCAGAAAGACCTTGTCTAATATAGAGTTTACCCATTAAACCAGATCAAGGATTGCATACAATGGTTGATCCTGAAATAAAAGAGCTATTTTTTCCTCATTTAAGAAATTATTTATTGTTAAAGCAATATCAAGACTGTGCTTTAGCATAACTGGGGTGGCACCAGGTTTGTAAAAAAATAAGGAAGACAGCAAATATTTAACTTTCTCACTCGTGGATGACACTTGTTTGATTGCGTGATATGCTCCCAGTGTGGTTTATCTTCATTTTTGTCAACGTCATCCAATTTTTTAATTCTTCCTACATTGGTCAGCCAATCTTTTTCAAAAACGATCTTACCACCAATATTAGATGATGTTGTCAATACCTCAAAAAGTTTATAAGAAAGCATATTCTCTTCATGATATTGACTCTATCTTTCAAGATCACAGCTGGCACTCGATTGTTTTCTGGAATTTTTTGCAGGAAGCGAGTTCTTGGATTCAAAAGAGTCCCTCAGTTTATCCAGTAGGTAATTGTTGTAGTTATTACAGCAATTTTAATGGTACGATTTATTATTACCTTGTAAATATTAACACAAACCATCTGAGTCATTGAATTCACTGTACTCATTTCGTAGCACTACCCCTTCATTTTTTATTTTTATCACCCGCTTTAACATGTTTCCTTCCACCGTCTTTAAATCGCATATTATCTGTGACGAAAAGATCCTGGTATAAGCAAATGATTTCCAAATACCACCATCTATATTTTCCATCACATTTTTCAACGCAATGAATTCCAATTAACTAACATCAGCAGTAGAAGAAGAAGAACAACAACAATAGGAACAACAACTCAAAAAATCATTCCAGTTTTTCATTATTCATATACAAAACAAAAAGAAATCATGCTTATATGAGTGTGCAAGCTTCCTAGCTTGTCGTTTGAAATGAAAATGAAAATGAAATTACATTTCTTCTTTTAGTATCAATGGATTTATGATTCAACTGCATGTTACACAATTAATGTCCTGAAAATATCCCTCTCTCTAATGGCTTGAATCAACTATAATACCAAATATACAGTTATGACAGTGTCTCATTCAGAATCACCATAAAATGTCTGATTTTTCGGTACATAAAATTATCATATTTAGAGAATTTTGTCATGCTTTTTATTATTCCAGCTGACAAAGGAATAACCAAAGATACCATAAAACAACCATAAAGTGTATTTTAATTTTTTTTTCACATATTATTTAGAAAAAGCAGATGAAAAGCAGATGAAAAAATTCATTCAAGAAGCTCTGCCTTAGTGCATGGCACCCCTACAAAAGGCCCTGTTCCCAAATTTGAAGTATCATGACGTATTTTTCCGCTAAGAGCACCCACTATGTTGGGTATAACAAAGTCCCTGCAAAGGTCTGAAAATGTTAATCTCAAGCACAACTTGACTTTTTTACGGCACCATGACAACAGGGCACATGCTAGAAGAATGGTGAAAGGATAAGCTACCCCCTAACTACAAAAAATAAGAAAGACTGTGAGAACTGTGCTAACTACCACAATCTCAAGATTGTTAGTTGCACCCTGAAGGTGACATGGTGATCGAGGTCAAAGCATCAAGGGACGCTACAATTAGCCGGCTGTGGTCTGGATTTATGCTATAAGGAAATACACCTGATCTGTGGTGGATTTGACAGCGCAAAAATAGCAGCGAGGATAGAAGAAATGCCTCTTATTTTTCTTCTATCCTCATCTCACAGGGCTTCTTAGCAAAAACCCTGTGAGATGAGGTGAAGCTTTAAATAATAAGACAAAAATGGAGAAAGAGGGAAGCATGTAAACTGTATGCATGATATGTGATATGTGAAATTCTGGTGAAATATGGGGTGGTATAAAAGGTAACATTTCAAGTCCAAAGTGGAGCTTTGCAATGAGTAATCCAGTTTTAGTATTTGTCAGTGGTGTGCTAAGATCAAACCCTAGCAATATTATTTTTGTTGATGATTTTCTTGTCAACAAGTTTTGACAAGAAAATCATCAATCATCACAGCAATATTCCTTAAGGAGGAAAATCAAGCGTTGTAGAGGATCCTTTGGAAAGCTAGTCTTGAAGTGGAGCTGGTCTAATAAATAGTTTTAATGTGCCACATATCAAGATCACTTGTATGAACGCCTCGAATGTAACCGAATTCAAAAACATCGGACGGATTTTCGAAGCTAACAGAGAACGTGATAGTGAGGAGAAGTAAAGATGTCAGATTGAGTGGGGTAGTTTCAAGAAGAGGGAGAGAAGGTCACCGAGAGGCTCCCAGTAAGAAAATAGTGAGAATACGAATGTTGTGCTGAATGAAAAAACATTTATTGCTATTACGCTGTATAAACACAGCCAAAATTAAAATAGTATGATGGTGGCTAGGTGTAACTTGGAAAGATGGAAAGATGTGATACTCAGCGAGGCAGTTAAGAAAAAGGTTAAGTGACTAAAATCTCCATGACAAGAGTTCAGGTCGAGAGTTAATTCCAACACGTTAGAAGAAGACACGACAGGTAAAAACGAAAAGATTAGTGAGCTTGGTGCTTTAAGAAACAAAAAACATGTTATGAGTAATACAGACGTGGTTGTGTAGCCCCAAGGATGATGTCGTAGATGGCATGCTATGGAGCTAAGACTTTAGTGACTGTAATCTCTAGAGAAGCAGAATTAACTGTACGAAATACGCTGCACTGGAAAAGGGTGTTCTTCATAGAGGTTCGTTCTCACCATTAATATTTAATCTAGTAATCAACATCTTCATTTAATGTGTTAAGAGTGATAAATACACAACTTTGGGTGTCTATCATTTAAAGGATTTCTTCAACGCAACTGGTATCAATTTACCAATGATGCTGTAGCGGTAACGTCATCGTAAAGTGAAAATCAGATTTTATCAAATTTTTTCAATAAACGATACAGGTGGTCAAAAATGACAATCAAGGCTAGCAAGTTTCATTTAGTTGATATTTGTAAGAAGGGATCTTATCAAGATAGTCCCAACCTATAGTTTATTTAAACAATGTGCTCGTTCCCCCAGTAAACCTTAATGATTATTTCACCTACCTTTGTCGTCACTTTGATTTAAGAATGACAGACGATTAACATAAAACTGACTAAAAAATGACTCTTATTGAGCAAATAGAAATCGTTGATGAACTGTCCCTCCTCCCTCAAAACAAGTTAAACCTTTACCAGCAAAGGACCCTATCGAAAATCAGCTTCCACCTAACAATCACCAAAATATCGAATAATTGGATGAAAAATAATATTGACAATATCTTATCAAGATATATAAGGCAATGAGCCGAAATACCTGTAAATGAAACACTATACTTTTTACCCTATACAAACCTAAATTTGGACCTGGAATTACATTGCCATCTACATGATACACCTGGTGCCAAAAAGTTTCCAATCTTTCAAGTTCCTTTACCTTCACTCTTGAATCTCCTGGCACCGCAATATAGATTAGTTTCAATTCTTTGTTCTTCATGTCAAGCAATGCAATGTTTTGTTACTCCAATAATTCTATTACACTTAATGGTACAACCTCACAAGAGCTTGAAATTGTCAATTTTAAAAATTCTCACAGCCGCCATTTATATTGTTTTTCTGCTTTTTTAAAGCCTCCTATCCTGCAAAGTTGCCAATGAGCATACCGTGCCACATTATCATGCCTTCTTTTGTACTCGCTTTTTTCTAATTTTTCGCATTCACTAACCAAGTGACTAATTGTCTCCTGCTTTTGCTGCACATTCTGTACAGCGGGGGAATCACTATTCTTATCAATGTAAAACTTTGTGTAATTTATTCTTAAAGCTTCACTGCATACTAATGCTTCTGTAAACCTAAACGAGTCCTGAAAGTTATGCTGAGTTATGATTATACTTTTTTGTGTAATTTATTCTTAAAGCTTCACTCCATATTAATGCTTCTGTAAACCTAAACGAGTCCTGAAAGTTATGCTGAGTTATGATTATACTTTTTAGACAATACGTTTTATACAAAATTAATTATTAATTATTCCTATCTTTCAAAATGTAATCATAGTAAAATATCACTGCCAATAATTTGCCAGTGGTTAGTAAAAACAGTATGACATAGCTGTCTCCCCTTTATTCTAGACTGAAACTCGGCTGAGAATGAATAAAATCAAACAATATAGAAAAAGCAACGACAATAATATCAACCATAACGGTTCTTAGCATAAGGAACTAAGCCTGATGCAGTTGGCAATAGCGCTCTTCCTTCCACCTTTTACAATCACACATAATTTGTAATAGTGTCTTTGAATCATTCTTAGTCCATCGTATAATATTGCTCAAAATATCATAACAGGGCTTGTCAGGTAAAGCTGTGCTGGGCCCTCGTCCGTCCATAATAAATATTCCAGATTATTTGCTAGATTGATTTGTTTGATATGATACCGAAAAAAGGGTATTTGTCGCTTAATAATTATGTTATATGTTTGCGAATCATGGTCTTTTACGCGAGACTTTAAAAAGAAACTTACTCTTCAAAGCAGGAACAATAGATATGATTCTATTTACAATAATACACTGTGATAGCACAGCAAGTAAACACTATCTGTTTTTAAGGTCAGCCTACAAATAAATTTTGGTGCAATTACCTTTGGTCTCTCACAAAATAGAAAATTTAATCAAAGCTCAAGGTGAATACGTGCATACCCCTGCAATCGATGGGGAACTGGGAAAATGTACGACTTTCCAGCGAATGAGAGACCAGCAAAATTAAACTCTTAGTACTCAATAAAAATTTTTTATTCAGTATCGTGCCCCAAACTCATTATTATATGGTACATAAATCATTTTTCATTTATGATTTAGTCCAAATTCTATGTTTGATGTTACAATGGTAAGTTTTGACTGGGCAAAAATGTGCAAATTTGTGGATTTACGTGTATAATTATGGTGGTATTGGTTTTTTCTTCAAACGTGCTGCAAAATTTTGTTTAACCGATAGCTTTATTTGAAATAGATTCGGATATTGATGGAGAAAATACAGCAATGCCAAATTTAAGTCGTCGCCATTTGCTTTTATCAGCCATTGATCAAAACAAATAAAAACAGTTGACATGTTCCTCTATTGATATACTCTACTTTCTTCTGTCATTTTGCTTTTAATTTCCGAAAGAAATTTATTTTTATACAATACCTATTTCATTTGTTTACGGTTTTATCAGGCTACAAGGTTTTAAGATTGGTATTTTTCCTTATATTCCTTAAGATTTAGAAAAAAGGGTTTAGTATGATAGCTCTACTTGTCATGCAAAATGTATGGTTGTTGCGTGCAGTTTATTAAAAAACCCGCATGAGATGTCTTTCAACAGAATACAATTTAGATGTTTCTTATGAAAAATATATCTGCTGTCATAGAAATCCACTGGTGAAGATAACCTCCTGTTGTGCAGTAGGCTAGCAGAATTGGACCCTATGGGATCTGATCCAAATCCTTGTTTCAGAAAGCTATTAAATATGGCTTGACAAAAACAAATGTCTGCTGAGGAATCTATGGATCACCTAGTGATTTAATGCTTAAATTACCCTTAATATGGTTATCCGATATATTTGCTTAAGCACATTAAGGCTTTCGTTTCGTCATTCTTGTGAAATTAACAGTAAAATATCGCTCCAGATACAAATCAACAATACTCTGCATAGTTGCCGGCGTCAAAAGGTGACGTACCCCTAAGTTGATGACAAAAAAAGGGTTTTCAGCTGAAGAAAGAATTAAATCAAAAATACCTAAGAATGTTTTAAGTGATATTAAGCTTCAAAATCAATGCAAACACAAACAAGTATTAAATATCAGCCATTCGAAAAAAGAGGTGTGTTGGTACTTCATTAGGCAACTCTTTACAATGAATGAGCAAAACGTAAAACATTATGAAAGACATAGTTTTTCATTCTCTGTCCTTTTGTTGTTACTTCTTTTCTTTTTCATTTAGTTGCACTTCGTCCGTAGCCTTTTCGTCTTAGTTCAAATGTCTCAAACTCTAAATTCTCTATAACATCCTTCATCCTGTCACCTCCACCAGTGAATATTTATCTTCTGTCAGGCAATTTGCACAGGAACAGCAAGGGCTCATAGGAAAACAGAAATCTTACACAGATATATATAAAGCAATCTGCTCACTATATTAAATATAAGCCTGAAATAGGTAGAGTATAGCATAATACCAGGGTATTGAATAATGATGACTGCGATTTTGAAAGATGTAAGGAGAGATTGTTAAAACAAAATCCAGGTAACTACTGTAAAATATCGCAAAATACGAAGGCGAAATCTTTTTTACCAACATTATGATACTAACACTCCTTCAACTACTCTTTTTCCTTCTTCTACGTGTCTGGCCTGTTCCACGCATTGACAAACTCATATGTTGCAACCTTTCTTTGCGTTCGGTCGTATGTTCTGTGAACCAGTTAGGATCCTTTTTCAGAGGACTTTTGTCTCTGTTTCTGCCTCTTCCCTCGACGTTTCACGGGAGGGACACTTTCCTCTTACAAGGTTAGATACGACAGGAATTACACACTTGATATACTGGATGGAAGATATTGTTTTGCGGTGAACCAGTGGCATTTGGTGGTTTCGTATATGGCAATAAACCCATATGCACTACGTTTGAAACAAATTCAAAACAGTTGGTTGTCGGACACGAGATTGATTACGGTGGTCGTGTCACAGGTAAAGTGAAATCAAATTTGGGGCGAAAGGTTATTGTCAAATAGGTGGTATCCACTATATTTTATCTGATTCTGATTAACTGTTTTCATCCGTGTGTTAAAGGACATGTTAAAGAACAGTGGTGACAAACACTGTCATTGCAATAGGTTTCGCAATGAAGGTATAAGTCGCGACAGAGATGGAAAATCCATTATATTTGCTTCTATTATGAAATTCTTCATCATCAGTGGTAGATGGTAAAATTTTATAACTTCCTTTATAAGACAATGAAGTACCTCTCCAAAGTATTGAAACTGTCTCCTGATAGCTAGATGGGGATGTATGCAAGGAAACAGTTTTTAACGTTTTCATCCATTCGGTTATCATAAATTGTTTGCGTTCATTTTTGCGACTTAATTTGCGACTTAAATAATGGAATCACAAATAATAATAACGAAAAAAAAATCATAATAATAACAATAAATTATTAGTAGTAGTAATAGTAGTAGTAGTAATATTATTATTATAATGATAATAACGAAATAATAACAATAATAATAATAACAATAATAATAATAATAATAACAATAAATTAGTTGTTGTTGCAGTAGTAGCAGTAGTAGTAGTAGTAGTAGTACTAGTAGTAGTAGAAGTAGTGGTGGCCCTTCTATCTTCAACATTACAACATTTACAGCACAAAACCACCAAACTGGTAGACAATGCTGCCAAAATTAAACTCAAGCTGAACGAAAGGAAATGCCAAGTCATGAAAACAAACAGTAAAGTGACAACAAGCTGAGAGTAAGAGAGAGTGAAGTGGATGAAGTGGAGAGCTTCACATATCTTGGAACAACAGTTAACAAGGATGGAGGTATGGCAGCAGATGTCAGAAAGAGATTTCCACTAGTCAGTGCACATATGAAGAGAATTTCCATCATTTGGAAACCCAGTGATATCAATTCTAAGACGAAAGCCTCATTGTTCAGGAGTCTCGTCTTGTCTGTGCTGCTCTGTAGATGTGAAACCTGGAAATTGACCAAGAGGGAAAAAGAGAAGCTGGATACCTTTCAGACCAAATGCTTGAAAGAAATATTCAAAATTAAATGGCAGCAACACATCTCCAACAAGACCATGCTACAGATGCCGTCGGCGGAAAAGATCAGTGCGGACATTAGAAGGCGTAGATGGAGCTGGATTGGGTATGTGCTGAGAAAGGACCTGTCAGACCACTGTGCTATTGCCCTCCGGTGGACACCTGAAGGGCGAAGGAAACGAGGCAGGCATAAGACAACGTGGTGCAGGATGGTCGAGACAGAGCGGAACAAAGCAGGCTGGAGCACGTGGAACAGAGCTCGCCGTGCAGCTGTCGACCGATCGAAGTGGAGGAGTGATGTCAGAGCCTCATGTGCCTTCTAGCACAGAGAGACTTAAGGTAAGCTTAAATAGTAGTAGTAGTAGTAGTAGTAGTAGTATAAAAATAGCATTAGTAGTAGTAATAGTAAGTGGTAATAAGCAATAACACCCATTCTATAGCAAAATGAGTTATCATTAAAATCTTCCTTCTTTTCCGAATTAATCAGTTGGATAAATAGGTTTCCTCACATTTCATGAACAATGGAAGGATGGATAAATGCTTGGATTTATGACTTGATCCGTTTATTAGAACAAAAATGGATTGGCTTCTTACTAGACTAATTGTTGAATTGTAGGATAGATAGAGTGGGGGAGGGGATTGGTAAATAGAAAGATGGATAAGATTAGAGCCATTCGAAGTTTAAACTACTTGCTTTTCTTATAANATAAAAATAGCATTAGTAGTAGTAATAGTAAGTGGTAATAAGCAATAACACCCATTCTATAGCAAAATGAGTTATCATTAAAATCTTCCTTCTTTTCCGAATTAATCAGTTGGATAAATAGGTTTCCTCACATTTCATGAACAATGGAAGGATGGATAAATGCTTGGATTTATGACTTGATCCGTTTATTAGAACAAAAATGGATTGGCTTCTTACTAGACTAATTGTTGAATTGTAGGATAGATAGAGTGGGGGAGGGGATTGGTAAATAGAAAGATGGATAAGATTAGAGCCATTCGAAGTTTAAACTACTTGCTTTTCTTATAAGCATATATATTGTTAGAATACCTCAAGAATATCACAGCCTAAGTTATGTTGCATAAGAAGAAAATTATTATATGTTTTTTTTAATGCAGCAACTTTTATCTAAAAGGAAATGAGAAGTTTAAAAATATAAACAAATATAAACATTTTTAACTTCAGCTGTCTGTTTTACAATATAATATATAAGAGATTGTTTACGGGATATGTGCTTTGTTCTTTCACAATTTTTTTCAATTGTGACAACATTGTTGACAATATTGTTTATTGTCTTAGAAATTCTGTTTTGATGCAGCTGGTTTTTTTCACTGGATCAACACGGTGAATAAAATTTCACTTGCACTGATAACCTTAGTTTTCTCACAAAATAAACCAATTTACTGATTCGTCCAGAATATTTTCGCATTTTCACTTTCAAATTCCGGTGGCATTTTCATTTTTCACTTTTGAACTCTATTTACGATTTTATGTATACAAAATATTTTGTAAGGTCTCTGCTTTTTCGATATTTTTTTTAATGTTTTCTTGTCCGGTAATTGGAGTTGGAATTGAAAAATATGTTTGAAATAAGAAATTTGAATTAAAGAAGTACAGTTTTTCAAATAATAAAACTATTGTTACTAACGTGCAACACAAATTTTCTGCCTGAGGCCCATTACAAACCCTCGAATCGAACCATGTCATGCCCAACGTCAGGTTTTTACACTTTATTGCATTCCAAAGGCGTATTTAGTATATAAGTAAAATGCAATAAAAGAATACTGTGAAAATATTTCCGGGTAAAAGTTACTCCTTTGCTAAGAATATTGAGCCAAAGCCCAAAAAAAACACAATTCTTACACGGGGTCTATTTTAGAATAGACCCCGGATATTCTTCCTTCTTCCTAAGCAGAGCACTTACCAATTTGCGCTCAAAGTGGTTTAAATCCCCTCAATGTAAAACGTGATTACCAGAAAAAGAAGGAAAAAATGACAATCGATTAAATTTAGTTTTTGGCAGCTAGGCTTCAGAAGAACATGGAAGGATTAAAAATAAACAAACACCCATTCCAACCTCAAGCAGATGCAGGTTATCATATGTTTTACATCTGTTTTTGTCTTGTTGTTATCATTGCTAAATTGACATTCCTAAATCAAACTAACCCCTAGTAGTTGCTGCATCGGTAGGACAATCCATCATGGATAACTGGCTCCAGGCAATTCATTTCTAGGAAAACTAAAATCTTAACAATTGTCCCTCATTGTCCTTTAATGGCGTCCACTTTTTAAGTTTTTTGACCTCAATTTCCTTTGTACTGAAACTGTGAAAGAGATTATATGAGATGTGCCAATCTGAGAGTAAGGAGGGAATAGGAGTATCAAGAAGACCAAAAGTACATCATTTCCTTTTACATTTCTTTTTGTTTCATTTCCCTTCGTTTTCCTCTTTTCAACTAGTTTGAAATTTGGGGGCGAGGGATCAGGATGTGACAATGGGCCGAGGAGTAAAGAATCACTTTTTCGAGTTGAAGAGAGCCCCACATAGAAAAAAGTCCCGTGAAGATTTGCTGGAACATGTGAAGTGTTCTTACTTCACTTACTCTTTTAGTAAATGAAGGGTTATTTGCAAATTTGCAAAGGCGCTATGCCGTAATAAGTAAAAAGTCAATTACAATCATGAAATGGTTAAATTATAGTTTTACCCATGTCGCGCTGACAATACAAATGGTGCTGTAAAATGTCTTTTCTATTTTTCATAGGGTTCAAGAAAACATTAATGCAATTTGTGACATAGGGAATGTTACATATTATACGCGAGTTTCAGGTCTACACCCTATACTGTGCTTGTAAATATGTTACTGAACACATTTCTAGTTCGCAGATTGATTTCATTTGTGAAATTTGATGTAATTGGTATAAATTTACCTCCTATGAACTCTTAGGATTTCATAGTGCCTTTCCTGTCTTGGGAATTTATGCTCGTCATTTAAAACAGACCACAAGAAATTGAAGGCCTACGCTTTTGTACTTAGTTGTAGGGAGTTGAATGAAATGAAAGGGTGGTAAATTTCAGAAGTAGATAAAATAGAGGGTAATTAATAAGAAGTGAACTATTTTTTTTGGGGGGGGGGGAAGGGAAAGTCATAAAATTGGCAGGCAGAATTCAAAGATGGGGGATTTTCAAAATTGGCTTTCGGAAATAACTGAGGACCGTCACAGGGGGCTGAAATGTTGATTTGACATGTGTTGTGTTTGTTGTCAGTTTTCTTTCGGTGGTCAAGATTCACAATTATTTTCTGCCTCTAAAGTTCTGTCATTGATCTAACTTAGGGCAAGATTTTGATGACTTCTATGGAGTTTAAGTAATAGGGGATTATTCAGACTTCTCAATTGTTGTTGAAGGAGCCAAGGATACAGGTCCCAACAGTTTCAACCCTGCAAAATTTATGATTTATTACTCCATAAAAAATATTGAAACAAAAGAAAATCCGCTCGTGAGTCCAGATGACTCTTCTCGAGTGAGGTGACGAGTTCACTAAATTGTATCATCACCTTCATTGTTGGCTCTTCTAGTTGCTTCGACTATCGCAGTAAAAATCTTTGGTGTGAATCCCTTCCTATTTGGATGATAAGAAAGGGGGAAAACAACACAGAGGAATTTTGCAGTTGCTTAGCGATTGAAGAGTATAAATCTAAAAAAAATTGGGGGCAGAGTTTTGAAATTACCATTACCAAAGCATTGTGGAGAATTGCCCACCCCATTGAACCCATCGTCAGTACCAAATAAATATTTACGATTAACATTTCCCACTCTACAATAAAATAAAAAATAGTTCTACAATGGCAGTCTGTTTGTATTTCCGGGGTAAAACTGGCACGTCTTCTACTTGTAATGGATCTGGAAGAATGTTATGTTGTTGTCTCTGATGGCATATATTCGGTCGAATGTTGTTTAAATTTGGTAAATTTACTGCCGTCCCCGCTGTTATAGTTGTTAGTTCACCCCTCAAAATGTGTTAGTCTCTTGCGTAGTTGATAGTCTTTGCTTGATATTGTACGAACTTTTGTTATCTCACATTTTGTTCCAAAAGACTCACGTAAATGGTTTTTTATTCTTCCACCAATGGTTCCAATCCATCCAATTTTACTTTTGCCTTGCAATGGGCTTCTTATCTCTCCATTCATTCCCAAGTAGAAATCCCTTCCGCTAAACCCTTCAATTTAACGTGTTGGTAACCACTTCAATGTAACTTTCATTTACCACTTTGTTTGAGTGAATTCCACGTTTGACTGAATCCATACATGAAGAGGTTTTAAACGATGAAAAATAAGTACACTCTAATTGTCCCATTATTGAAACATTCCATATTCAACTAAACAGAGCCTAGTTTATACAGGTCACTTTTCATTTTATACGTTCACGAATGTGCGATTTATAACAGCCTCGACAGCCGGACAAATAAGAGGGAAAAAGGTCGTCTTTTTCATCTTCCACCGTCAGATATTTTGTAAAGTGAAACTGAAACCACCCTGGAAGGCAAATATTGGGAAGGAATTTGTAAGGTAATTACTATCTGCGTGATAGTTGCACAGAAGATAGTTTTTCTGGGAGCAGTTCTCCTTGATGTGAATTTTCTGAGAGTAAATAACAACTACCGTAATAAAAAACACGTTGTCAGTCACTTACGGCGACTGATAACCTGTGACTTTTAAAATTAAAAACAATTAACCTGCTACAGCATGGTTATTGTATCCCAGAAAGGTGGTGGTGATGTTGGGGGGACTGGCTGGACCACCTTTTCTTGGTGTGCCCAGAAAATAGCATTAAAATGGTTCTCGGATTTAATTTGGTCAATACTGAACTTGCAAATTGTCCAACTTTGTTGTACTTTGTGAAAGTCAGACTCTAAGCAAGGTTGATCCAGTAGGTCTCAGTAGATATTGCATCGACTGTGGTTTGATTTTGCATTTGCATTTGCACCTGGTGGTTCCAAGTGTCTTGTACCCTGTCAATATCAAATTGATAAGCTTTAGGAGCCTGGGGTTAATTGTGTGTAGTTCATCCGTTTTAGTTGAAGAGTTTTTGTTTTTTATGACTAAACAGCAAGCAAATAAATAGCAACCTAAATAAAAATCTCGAGATTTATTTCTTCAAGCGTCATTTAGTTTTAGAAGACTCAATCGTAAATAAAATTTCAGGTATGTTTTGAATACTAAAAATTGCCACAAGACCTAATGTCTCAGTCACTTAACACAACAAACTTTACGAACCTAATTGACAGACCAACACGTCTATTTCGGAAAGGATAAATGTAAAATATAATCTCTTACAGGACACAATATAGCTAAGTATGTGTTATGCATTAAGCTTTTGCTTTGCAATTAGAAACTAACCAAACAAGCCACGGGTATTAAAAAGAGAACCAGCACTACTGCGACGATTTATCCTGAAATGTGGTTGTTGTATCAACACTGAAGAAAGAGTGAGTAGATTTTGAATGCTGCCATGTCAGTACACTGTTATTCCTTTCATATTTAACACTTGGACAGAGAATGGCACTTATTCATATAAACACGCTGCATGTTAACAGCAGTGGTTTCATGTTTATGAAATTGCAGAGTAGTCAAGACACTCTGGACTGGATTTTCTGAGCTCGAAAATTCTTTCAAATACTCACAGAAAAATAATCTTCTTTGCTTAGAATATCGGGTCACACAAGGTTCCTTCCGTACCTCAATAAAGCTACTTACAAACGGAAGTATATGAAATGAAACGGAAAAAAATTAAGAAAAAATATATCGTGTTTTCAACATTGATCATTCATTTCCAAGGTAATTAACAAAAATAGGCGAAAAAATAGCCTCAGAAGTAGGAGGTCTATCATTTGTAATAATAGCTACGTTTCGATTATTGGTATGAGTTGGCTTTATATATTTCCACAGTGTTGACTTCTATAGTGACAGGGATTCAGTTTTTTGAAGAATGGAGTCGGTACAGATGCCAGAACTACAGAAATATGGGACAGCTCTACCCCGTTACTTCTAATACTCCGATGGTGGGAGAAGTAACTGCAGATATGTAATGCAGATAAAGCTTACAACACATGAAATGGTAAATCTCGTATATCAATGAAATGAACCCTAGTTTTAATGAACTCTGAAGGGACCAATAATTTTTGTTCGATATAACAAAAATTCGCTAAACCGAACTCATGACAAGTGAGTTAGAAAGTAAAGTAAAGTTCTTTTTTATACCTTTGTATACTCAAAAGAAATATCATATCTTCATACGCTTATGAGCATGTGAAAAGTATATCTACTTCTGTCTGTTGTTTCAAGGATTTTATAGTTTTCGTTTTTAATAAACCGAAAATATTCAGATAATTTCACAAGTGAGGTGCTGCATGTTTCTCCTCAAAGAGACTGCAGCTTTTAAGCAGCCCAAGAGCTGTAAACATTTCCACGCGTTCAGGTCTTTTAGGAGGCCAAGGGTTCTTCACTACTCTCTTCGTTATCCTTATCAGAGGTGATTGCAATGTTGTACGATTCCAAGTAGTGACTCAATATTTCTTCATTGTCAGTTGTTGTAGACTCAGCCAGGAAAAGAATGTAGTCAGAACTAGTAAAATCCTCAGTGGTTGTGTCCTCAGGGACTAATGTCAGATGAAGTAAGTTCAATTCATCCAGATCTAATTGAAGCGATTTGAATGCGTCATCATTATCTTCTACTGGAGCTATTTTAGATTCCAAGGAAATTCCTGCATATCTGAAACACTACTGGATCTTTTCCTTGCGTACCCTGTTCCACTCCTGCACAACAAATTTCTTTACATCTGAAATGCTAATCTTAGGAACTTCTCCTTAGCTTCAATTTAAGTGATATGTAATTTAGCAGATTCAACAGTTACTTGAAAGGTTCTTATGAGTACAAAGATATTTTGAAGCCAAGCATTGTAAATGGCTGAAAGCTGAAAGAGAGCAGAGAGACCCCGTTGGTAAAAATGCTGCGACTGTGACAAAGAAGAAAAACTTGGTAGTTGGTCATTTAAAGAATGGGAAAAGGGGATATTTGGGAAAATAAATTCATACTTTTTTCAAAACGATAGCACCTTTTGTGATGTAACTATCGAAGGAAGACATGTCAATCTTGGGGATGGAGAAGTAATGCAAGTATTTTGTGAATTGTTAATCACCGGCTATAACTAAATATTGAAAATCGTAAATAAAGAAGTTGTGTTTGTAGCAAAGTACAAGATTGACTCATTCACTCATTCACTCATTCACTCATTCACTCATTCACTCATTAAACAGAAGCAACAGTTTGCTTGATGTCTTTGAAATCAGGTACGTTTCCCAGCATGAGCTACTCACTCCATGTATTCCTTTTATTTTCTCCAGCAATAATTTTGCAAGAAACATTGAATCTGGCCTTACATCTCTTGAACCATTCATTCGAGGCATTAAATTCCTCAAATTGACGTTCGTGTGTATAGTTATTTGCTTTTTCCTTAAGAATCGTTTCAGTGCTTTGATGAATTTTTCATTCTCGATCTCTTAAACTAGTCAAGTAGTGTTTCCTCCAAATTCTTCTTCTGTTCCACTCCCGTTTTTCCTTTTTGAGCTAACGTCACCAGAATGGAACACACGCCAAGGGTTTGCGGAGGTACTTGAAATCCGCCTTGTCTTTGTTTTCTTCTCTACCCACAGCTATTCCAATCACAATCATGGCAATATAGAAATGGTAATTTTCTTCTTTAGTTTTCATTTGTCATTTTGTGCCATCTCTCCTGTCTCGCATCTCACAGGATCCTTATCTCAATGCTGTTATGGTTTCTTAACTAATGAAGTGTTTTTATGATCAGAGCTTCCCTCCTCGAACTACCTGACTTGAAAATTCTCTTCCAACTCAATTTCTTTTCTTTTAATAACCCGAATTCTTTGGCATCGGGAGTAGATTTTTTCCTGTTATTTTTAATTCTTTTCCTTCATGATGCTATACACTAAATGGCTTCAAGCCTTGTTGGGTACTTTTCTAATATTTAGTCTATCAATTATCAAATGGTCTTTGCTCCCTTTAAATATGTATATTTACTTCTATTTCTACTGGACCAAAGACAAAATTGCATAGCCAAAACCGGAAACTTGTTATACATTTAATACTTATAAAAATGATTAAAATAAAGCTGTGTTTTACAGGTAAAGCTTTTTCAGCACAATGACTTTGATGCTATGAATCAAAGACCTTTGAATCTAAGCTATACTTAGATTACTTTTTATTACAATAACACAGAGTACAAAGTAAACGTAAATGTCATGGTGAAAAGTGCAAATTCAACATATATGCCATGGTACAAAGTATGAAGTAAAAGTAAATGCTATTGTACAGTGTACAAGAAAAGTGTAGATGTCATTGTTAAAGTACAAAGTAAATGTATATAAAACTGGGTTTATCAGTTCTCTTTGTGAAATGAAATCTATGAGCAATACCTTATGTTTACCTTGTGTATTAAAATGTGCACATTATCTCATGTGCACATTTTAATGCACATGACATAATTTGTCTCGTAAAGTTTAAAAGCACCTATTTTGTCCAAAGCTAATCATTCATAAAATTCCCAATTATTTACATATATTATTTTATTATATATATTATATGTCATTATATATTTTATATAATATATATATTACATACTATATATTATATATATTATTTTTATCTTACATATTTACTTATCACATTTTATTCTTTCTATGTTTTGTTTACATCTGTAATGAAAATTCTTTCTAAGCTGATGCTTAAAACTGAAATGCTCATTTTCCTTCGATATCTTTCATAAATTTACCCTAAATATTCTGTTTACTCATTCCAACTTTCAGGCTTGTTCTTCGGAGTTTGAAATAATAGTAAAGAAATGTGATGAAAAATATTATATTATTTTATTTAATAAACAATGTTGCATTATATTGTATAAAATACAACATATTACATAAGTATTTATATAACACATTTAATTCATAATTTTAATTTAATTATTTTCATTGTAATGACTTGAGCAGTAATAAGGGAAAAATCAAATTAACATTTGATTCGTGTATTCAGATGTATTGGAGAGTTAGCAATGCAAGGTTTTTTTTCAGGAAAACCCAGAGCCTCAAAAGTGTGTTCTCATAGAGTCTTGCTCGATGAGAACACAGTCTTGAAACTTTCACTTGTGAATTCATGGGAATTGAATTCGCACATATATCAACAGCATTTAAACTACCTCGGATATAACAATCTATTTATTTGTTATAGCTGTTGAGCTATTCAATGAAGCTAGTAGATGCATCAAAATGATATATGTGCAACATAGGTTAATCCAAAGGACGGTCCAGAGATCCTGATCTTTTTGGGGACAGTTTTTCTTTCATAAAATAACTTTAAGACGTAATAGGGTGATGTAAGACTCCTATACATTGGAATGTACTGTAAATAACAAATTATTGTTTTTAAATGTCCATCACTGACCGATTCTGTCGAATTGAAAAAGGCTGTGGCACGTTCAGGTCAAGATATAGTCACTTCTGTATGAAATTTTCTTTTTTTAATTCTTGCAACCTCACCAAGAGGGCTACTTTTCTTATTGGCCTTTATTTTCCTTAAACTTTATAGTCTTTATTTATTTATTGGTTACTTCTTTCTCCTACTTTAATCATTCACCAAGAACAAACAAACTAAATGGTAAATCACCTTTTTAATTTAATTTTTGGTTTTAACGTCATTTTCTCCGGTTATTGGGCCTCAGACAGTGGTTCGTTTTGGCAGTGAGGAATTTCTTGGCCGGAGGCCCTTCCTGACGCCAACCAATGGCTTTTTTCTTTTGTAAAGTATCAAAAGTCTTTTCACCCGCTCGGGGAATCCAACCCGGAATCTCTTGGATACGGTGCATCTGCACTCATCATTAAGCCACAGCTTACTTATAATGGAAAAATGGATTAGGCGCAGTACTTATGGGATGTGGGTAAGGCTCTAAATGGGAACCTCTTGCGTGGTAACCCGTTGACGTTAACTATCGGTCACTACTGCTTAGTCTTCCGCAAATAATCAAGAACAAGACGTGCACGGTACCGAGCTAGCTTTAGAGCACGACTTCCGTGACAAAAATATATTGTGACAAAATAAATTGTGATCAACAGACTGCCCATGGTTGCTTTTAACCACCGTACACTTTTGGATAGATTGTCAAGGGTATTGTCTAGTATGAGAGCCGGAGTGACAGCACTCCTACCAACCAGGCAGGTTTGATTACTTTGTGTTACAAACCGTTGTGAGGGAAAATAGAAAAGAAAGCAAAATAGAGTTTTTGTTTTTTCACGGTTTATTACTGGCAAGCTACAATGTGGCTAGTTTACAGTTCTGCTGTGAGAGCTGACCTGTGGAAGTACTCTGTACTTTTTCAGCCGAGGAAACTTAAGAAAGGTACATAGATTAGGCCAAGCGATAATCAAAACATTCCTAGATTACAACAACGATTCCATCAAGCCTGGAGGCTCAAAATCTGATGGTACCTCGTGTTTATGATTGGGAGGGTTGTGTTGCAGGCAACCAGCAAGCTGTTCTCCTATGGCTTTGTATAGTTGTTGGAGTAGCAATGTTAAAATTTGAGTTTCGTTGGTGGATGAAAACTCCCAAAAATTCGTATTTCGATGAACACACTAGATATCATATATTCACTGTTTTACCTTCATCTAAAACATTAATCAGAGCTTCCTGAAAAAATGCCTGAAGAGAAAGGTTCTAGAATTGAAGAGAAAAAAGTAAACACTTTCTTACAAGTCAAGGGGGATGGAATAACAATAGGAAATGAATGTTCATATTTTCAAATATTTCAAGCTCACCGTGAAAGGGAAAGGCTTGTTGGCTTCCTTTGGTCCGTTTGGAATTATTACGTCTTCATGTGCCCTTCATCTTTACGAAAAACAGCCTTTAACATGTGCGGCCCATAACTTTGAAACTACAGGAACAGGACCCGGATATCTAACAGGTTTACATTATGATTGACCAAACGAGAGACTACATAAGAACCTTATCATACCAAATGCAAGACAAGTTTAGCGTATGGGATCTAGATGGGGTTCTTTAGCTGAGTAAGTCAGGGCGCCTATTACATTGTCTTTCTAAAGGAAAAGCTACAAAGCCAATGTACCCTCTTTAACTCCACGCGAGTATTCCTTACTTAACCTACTTGTTGTATGGTCTGGAGACAAGATTTAATCCAGACTTCGGCAAATGCGCGGGTATCTTCATGGTACTCACTGATTTCATTGTGTTCGTTGAACACATTCAATCCACGGTTAGCAAATTTTCTTTCTGGAAAGTTGATGTTACAACTCTTTCTTTGGTATGGTCCAAGGTCGAAGAATGATAATCTTTTCCAAAGAAAAGCGATACATTGACACTAGCTCTGTCACACGACCGTGTAGATTGTCTTGGACATTGACAGTGACATATTCTGAAACATTTCCAACCTTTTGCGGACTTGATGAGCAATTCTGATTGGAAGCTGGAAAATAGAATGATAATTTTTCTCCTTGAGATAGGGGGAAACTTACTCACAGAGCATTATATCAGAGGCGCATTTGGGGGGAGAGGGTGGCTAGCAGTGATGAATTTGATTTGTTGATTTATTGTATGGAAATTAACTTCAAAAAATTTGCGAGCTGTTTACTTAAACAAGCAAAGGAAAAATGTTTCAAAATCGAATCTGTAAAAATAATCAGTACTTTCACATTCTTTTCAAACTCTTTATTGTTTGGGGGTTCCTTTATGTAACAGAGGTTGTGAGGAAACTCTTTATAATTATAAGGATAGATATGGAATGAGTAATGGTTGCCCACTTTTGTTGAAAGCTAGATCTGGGCCTGTGATAGGTATGTATAAAAAGTTTTGATGTGATATTAATATGTTTTGAAAGTTTACATATACGCGTAAAATATATTGCCTAAAGGCGTGTATATCGCAAAAGAGGGAGACCAAGGTTTTCTGAAAACTACGCATAGATACTGAGAATGAAATTTCTCCGAGATGTCACGCAAACCTTGGTTAAGAAAGTTCAATATTTTTAAAAGCTTGGAGACACCTTGTCAGAAATCCATTACATCAAATCTGTCAGATTTTTTTAGTCATATGTTTAAGGGTAAGGAAATAGAAAAGCTCATATTTTGTTATCGAAAGCATCAAGCCCCGCTGAGGAGGATTACCCTTATCTTGCCTTTCTCATATAAAAGCATTTGTCAACATGACTAATGTGGTTGTTGAAACCTGTCTTTATTTTCTAATTCGGAATTCTTGGTTTCCTTCCTTTATCAAACCATTCAATGAGGAAACAAGCAAGTCAGGAAGTCGCTTATGCTAATCCGTAGAAGCACTCTCTTTATTAAGAGAAATACTTTTGTGATCGAATGTTCAATTTGGTGCGATTTTGCAGCTTTTCGTTTACTAAAAAAATGTGTGTTTTGATTATCGTGTTAAATTCTAAGACCCACCATGGTTTTGTTTAATTGGTTCACACAGCAGAGATTTGTGGTTTGTGAACAAAGACATGGAAGTTAAAGTTTTTTCAAAGCTACAGAGGAAACCTGACAGATTCTGGAAGGTGTGTTCGAAAATAATGATCCGTCTCTCTCTTTCTCTCTCTCTCTCTCTCTCTCTCTCTCTCTCTCTCTCTCTCTCTCTCTCTCTCTCTCCTCTCCCCCTCTGTCCCTCTCTCTCTCTCTNTCTCTGGCCATGTTGCCAGAGCAAACACAGCCTAAAGAGTTACTGTGGGATCCTGTCAGAGTGCTCAAACTACGCAAGCGCAGTGAGCTCCACACACACACACACACACACACATATATATATATATAGCGTATGTATATATATATATAGCATATATATATAGCATATATATATATAGCATATATATATAGCATATATATATATATATTCCTCTCAGTCGGGTAGGGAGGGTCTTTGAGGCCATGAGTTATTTGCTTTCATTTGAATTTTTATTGATAACTCATATTGCTAGCTTCTAGCTTGGTCTAAATCTTGCTGCTGCACTTCAGTCTTTGCCCCATGAACGAAATGTGGCTTGTCTTCATCTTTTGCCCCAAAGTATCAGCTGTGAACTCTTCAGTAGCATAATTTGTAGCATGATTTAGCATATTATTTAGCGAAAAATTAAGGGAATAAACTGTTGTAAAATCAGTAAGTGACAAGGGAGTAGCCGGTAATCAGTAATTAAGCTTCCTGTTGGACAAAAGAGCTTATTGGATATGGAATACTATACAGGAATATAGCTTTGATTGTGTGTCGCCTTACCTTTTCTACAATATGTTGCAGGTAGTAAAAAAATTCAAAATAAACGAAAGTAGGCTTCAAACCCAGAGAAAAACACAAACGACATTAACAAAGATAACGAGAAATTGTTTTATTAAGTTTTTTAGGGTCCTTGTGTTTTTCCCTTTAAGGGATTATAACACGTAAATATGCATTCTGGTAAACAAACTTTAAATATGTGATGTAGACACTAAAACATAAGGTGAATGTTGGTTTGATATTTTTATTTTCTACATGTCACACTTCGAATTCAAATATCTAATGTAAAGGGCATTTAGTAATGAATATGAATACTTCTGGATATTCTTCATAAATTTTCTCTGCACGAGACACCCTAAAAAGAGGGGTTGCTTAGAAACTCCCTTGAAATCGGGATACAATACATTTTATGTTCTTTAGTATTCCATCATATTTGTTTCTATTTTGAGTACAGATTCAGTTTCGTTGTTGACTTCAAAAGCGTCTTATGGGATATATTTGAACGGAAAGATGGTTCTTTTAGCCAGAGTTTCCTTTCAATATCAAATAGAAAGACAATAAAATCGTTTCAACTGATTGTTCACACAGTTGATTCCAATTTTGTAATAAACAAGTTTACAAGAAACACATGAATACTAACTGCAGGTAGCATTAACTAAAGGTCTTGTTTGTACACTGTGTTTCCCATCTAATTGGTATTGATTACTCGCGGTGATAGTTGTTGGTAAATAGCGGGATTTAGACTGAACAAATGTTTTAAACTGAAGTGCACATTTTAATATCAATCAATGAAAAAAACAATTCATACCAAATTGCTTTCATTTTTCCTTACGATTTTGCCTTGCACCACAGTTTGACGTTTATTTTCAATTTCAAGTTAGTGAAGCAGCATCTGACAAATTTAATGGATAAAACCAGCAGGTATTTTTCTGATTAAAATGGTAATGTGTTGCATGTAAGCATATATTTTCAGAAACACCCAAACTTTACCTCTTGAATAGAGGATATTTTATATTGGCTAATCACATAGCCACCCTGGTAAACAGGAGGTATGGATGGTTGGTTCTGACAAAATACAGATTACAAAGAAAGGATTTCGTCTCACCTATTACAAGTGAGAGTTTTACATGCAAAAAAGGATAGACGGAGGAAGGTTTGAAACGTTTAGTGGCAATCGGCATGCAATCGTTATATCTCTTTACCCAGTTTTGCTGTTCCCAAAAGAGAGTTTCAGAGTACGCTGTTATGATTTTGTTTTGGGGTGGGAAAAGCTCTAGAATAATAATTGGATCAAAAAACTCTCCTGTTCATATTTTTTTTGCAAATTGTAAACTTGGTGTCAAACAATTGCAGGAAATTCATATCTCACGTTGAGAGCTGCGGCTTTGTTGTGTTATGTGAACATGCAAGTTTAAAAACAGTTACTTCAGCAAGTCAATTATTTCTGGAGGCATTTTGTTGTGCTACAAACTACAAAAGAAGCAGTTTATTAGCACCATAAACTCGTACCATAGAAATTGGTCACTACGACTCATCACTCTATTTAAAAGATTAAATTGAAGCTTTCAATAGTTACAAGTACTCTTTTAGTTTGAACTAGGTAAAATGTTTCAAAAAAATTTGATGTCTGACACTCAGTACACAGCAGGCAGGTTGTGCGCCTACATATAAAGTCTTTGTAACATGAAAATAGGCTGCGTGCGGCGATTCGCACGCCTTGATTTTTTTTGTTGCGCACGTGCAATGTTTTGCACCTCATGAACATTTTGGGTGTGCGTGGAAGCGTGGAAGACTGCATTCATGTACAAAGGCATATATATATACCTACTGGCTAAGGAAGAATACAGATCAGACAAGTGTTTACAGAAATTTCAGAGGTTATACTTACCGCTCACTCTTTCAATCTGCATTATTTTCTAACCAATCAGTACATGGACATGCTCTGCCGCTGAACACAATACATCTACATTCCCAATATAAATAGCATGCAACACGTGGTAATGCAAATTTCTATCTCGAGCAACTCTCAAAGATATACACAGTAAAAAACACATGTCTATAGAATTTCATGTGAGCGTAATACCAGAAGAAACGTGATATAATCAGTTGAAAGCACTATCAAAAGCAGGAAGAACATATGAAAATAACTCGTCCGCAACAAGGCTAGACCAGTGCAAGTAGCATCCACACTGTGTATGCAACTGGGTGTAAAAGTTGAAAATTTCAAAAAGGACAGTGGTACAGTACTTAACAATAACCGTAACTTTTTATCATTTCAAACGAGTATGCGCAAACGTTTAAAAAATACCACAAGTACAAAAACCTGTCGGTTAACAAGTATCAAGGTAATATCCTGGTGAGTCAGCTTAAGCAGTTTTGTTTCTGGAATTCACAACTACCCTTGCATGACACAAGAAAATCCGTCACAGAGTTTCGCTACTTTTAGCCAGAGTGCTCATAAACCTTCTTCCAGACACATCAGCCACCTTTCAACTATGGATAGCTGATTTTTTTCTGTGTGTATAAACAATTTTGCATTATTTTCTGTTAGGGAGTCTATGTATGATTGGTGGTTGGCTTCCCTAGGGAAAGGAGGTGTAAATTGTTTAGAAGATCTTCTTACAATGAAAAGTGGTTGAGAGGAGGGAGTAAGGATTCATTAAGAAATTGCTTCATATTGTTTTCCAGCCACGTTTTACGATAGCTGCACATTATTTATAATGTTGATAAACAGGTTTTCATCTTTCTCATCAAAATACCTACAATCTTAACATATCTACTTGTAAAATAACTGTCATGTTTTTTCTAAAATTACTTTTACAAATTGCAGCTGTACTCAGAATCTAATTGAGTGCAGAAAATAACCACTGTAACCTTGCAGGACAGGACAATCCCTGCGAGTCCTAACCCCCAGGGCAAGGGATATTTGCTGTTGAAATTGAAAATTAACAGACGGGGGATAAACAGTAGCTCTGTAAAAATAAAGGTTATACAGGTTGGCTTACTAGAGTTTGGCGCCGATTTCTCGTTTACATTCATTTTATCATTTGGAAGAAGTAGCATTTATTGAGAAAAAGAACACAAAAGTAGCATATAGCGCAAGCGATTAAGTTGCAATATTTTACCACTTTTGATAGTGGTGAGGATGACTCTAAAACTGCTGTTTTACACGTTTCTCATTTCGTAAATTTTACAGAAAAAAAAAATAGCAATAACACTATAAAATGGTCTTAGTCGTTACCTTTATCTGGACTCTTCTGTATCTTGTGCAGAAACAAGTGAAAGAGAATTAGCTATAAAAACTAAAAAATCATCGAGAGCCTTTAACACCCTTTACGATATTTGGAAAATGAAGTCACTCAATATACCACAAAATTTTAGTTTTCAAAATTGCTGTTGTAACCTAACTGTTATACGATAACTGTAGTTCAACCTTAAAAGAAAATCACCTTTAACAAATCAGTGTTTTTCGTCGTTCCTTTTGAAGTCTTATACTAACTATTAAATGGTATTGAAAGGAAAAAGTGAGAAAAAGAAAAAGGAAAGATTGCTGGTTCAATGACTCTAATCATCTCGATGTTCAGTTGCTACCTTGATTACTGCTAATGTTTTTGGGAGGAGAAGAATGCGACCTTCAGCATGGTATTGAGTTAGATGAGAAAAGAAGGTTCGGGAGAATCTACCAACAAATCCAAGGAAGAAACTTGAAATAGTCAGATTTATGAAATATGGATGATGACCTGAGCTATTAAGCAGTAGGGCATGACGAAAAACAGGCAAAAAAAACTGCCAAAAATGAAACATTTAAGAGAGAAACGAGGAAAAGAAATAAAATAACTGTGATACTCTGCAACCCCGAATCTTCTTCTTCTTCTCCTTTATGCCAGCAGGGTCAGCCGCCCGGGTCTTCCGCCTCCAAGTTTCTCTTTCCAGGGCCTCTTCCTATGAACGCTGAAGTAGCTCATATCCTCCTTCACATTATCTCTCCATCGCTTCTTTGGTCTTCTTCTCGGCCTTCCCCCTGGTACTGTACTTTCCAGAGCCACTTTTTCTGGGTTTCCTTCTTCATGTCCGTACCATCTCAACCCAAAATATTTGATCGTAAAAAAGTGATAAACAGAAAACCGCAACTTATCCTCTTGAGAATTCTTTTGTAAGGACAGCTGTCAAAGGTATCAACTATTTAAATAAATAAATAAATAAATTTATATATATATATATATACGTATAAATATATTAATATACTGTATATATAATATTCTATATTCACGCCTAAGAAATATATTCTTGTGAATAAATACAGGAGCATGTCTATTGGATAAAAATCAATATTCTTACCCTGTATTATTTTAATAAACTCATTTGTTTTTGTTTGGTCTGAGTGNAAGGTATCAACTATTTAAATAAATAAATATATATATATATATATATATACGTATAAATATATTAATATACTGTATATATAATATTCTATATTCACGCCTAAGAAATATATTCTTGTGAATAAATACAGGAGCATGTCTATTGGATAATAATCAATATTCTTACCCTGTATTATTTTAATAAACTCATTTGTTTTTGTTTGGTCTGAGTGAAAATATGAACAAACGACACAAATAAGCATGATAAAATGTTTGATCAATTTTGTCTTGATGTTTGGTCAACCACTATTTTTTGTTGTTGTTTATTTATTATTTCTCATTAAATTAAGATGGCGAAGCAAGAAGCCGTGTTTTTTCTTGTTTAAGTGGAGGGTTTAGTTGCAGCTTCTCTGTGTTTTTCGTGTTTGGAGAATAACGTAGTAATGGTAGAAACATTAATTTTAGATTTTTCCTAATAACAAAACACTTTGATTTACGAAACAGATGAAAGTGCATGCTTTTTAAAAGACCCTTGATAAGCAGATTTGTATCAGTAACAACAGTTTTCTCCTTAGTTATGAGAATACACCTGATTTTCTCCCTGATATTATCGCTAATTTATTGACGTATCCATAATAATACTTATTTTAGGTGCGTTTCTTTACACTCTGTACTGTCATAAAGCTTAATGTTTAGAGAAATGCGGAGAAATTATATATAAGAAAGACTCCTGTAGAAATAGCAAGCGTCAATTCGTGTCATTTGTTGAAACCAATACTGAGCTGCAGAAAGGAGAGGATATAACCTGCAGTGCTGTTTTTGCGTATAAATTACCCTTTGACAAAGTGATGACCTGGAAAAACAAGAATTTAGGAGCTACCCTAAAAACTATGCGATAATAATAGTCACAGTCATATTGCACCGCTGACTGTGTATCGTATTTTCAGACGTTAGGCTATCTCACTTTGCATAAACAAAGTATCACATTGGAAAATGCCGACATGAAAAGAGGTCATACAAGTAGCCGAGACCTAAACTGATTTTTCTAGCCGATGAGCCATATCAATGGTGATTAATAGATAAATTCGTTTGATAAATACATAACAAGGGTTTCCGATATCGTAAATGTAAAAATGAACCATATTAGGCAAAACCAGGCAATGGGTCAGAGATATTCGTGCGATTTGATGATTATGATAATACTTCTTAAATAACCTCTAGATTATTTTACAATTATTATTTTATCTCTTTACAAACAATATGTGTATTAAATTGTCCTCTTGAGGTAAAGCTCTGACCATTTCATCCTCAGTTTGTTCAAGCTGTGTACTATAAGCTAGAGGGACAAAATAAATTTCGAATACCACCTATAATGACAACACAAGCAGCTCTCCTACTATTTCTTCAGCACAGAAAAGGCTTGTTTCTTTGGAATTTTAAAAGATTTAACAAAATGGAATTTGCAAAGATATAATAAAATGAAAACAAAACAATGTCATTTTTTCTTATATTAGCTGATAACCATATGCTTGATCAAGTCGTATATTTACCCCATCTTTACAACTGTTTTTGTCTTAATAACAAGCAAATTTGATAAACAAAGAAGCCTCTGTTTAGATGCAAAAAATATATCTCCAGGCTCTTGTTTGAAAGGTTCTAGGTCAAAGTCATAGGATAGCCTATCGTTGCAAAAGAACCAAAGTCAAATATCGGGCTATCCAGGTAATACAAAATATCCTTCCCGCCCACCCAAACGTATACTCGTCACACCTGAACGAATAGCTTAATGCTTGTTTGTATTTTATTTGAATTCCATAAAAATGTATGTAATGAAAATATATACCCTTGCTTTTTGAAAAATATTGTTGACAAATGTAACCCTAATTTTTGTTAATTACTTCGTTTTAATAACTTTTTTAATGTCTTAATAATAATAAATATAATAATGATAGTAATAATAATAATAATAAATCGAAAAACTAGAAAACTATAAAGCATACATGAACGACATAATACCTCAGGTTATTAGTAATAACCCGATGTTACGTAGTTCCCAAACTTACGCAGTCAGAATAATAATAATAATAATAATAAAAATAAAGTTCAGACATTATTGCATATGTTCTTTCTTTTTACTGTCTTAGGACATTAGTTAGGACATTAGGAAAGTTGCCATTGTTGGGCTGGTATACCTACCTGACTTCAATTCAGGATTCCTTTGTATCTGATGTTATTGCAGAGGAGTGTTTCAAGCAGGGTGTGAGGCTGCTTCCTGTTGTAAGGGGCAGTGACAACAATAAAAAGAGAATTTATGAGGAAAGAAAGAAATTGTTTTAACCTCGATCGGATGATTGTGAAAAGTGGGATCGTATAGTTAGCGTACTCTGGTGCAAAACTGGTGTCTGATGATACGTTTGTACTTTCACTAAAATAAGATATGAGGATTAACAGAGGGAAGTATTTATATCCATTTCCTTGCTTACTTTTGCAGCAATTATTAACAAGGCGTTTTGCAAAGAAAATATTGCTTACTATCAATATAGCCACTGTGCAATTAACGTTCTTAAAAAAAGTCTACTCTGATGGCTGCTCAGAAATTCTTGCACTAATGGAAANGTTAGGACATTAGGAAAGTTGCCATTGTTGGGCTGGTATACCTACCTGACTTCAATTCAGGATTCCTTTGTATCTGATGTTATTGCAGAGGAGTGTTTCAAGCAGGGTGTGAGGCTGCTTCCTGTTGTAAGGGGCAGTGACAACAATAAAAAGAGAATTTATGAGGAAAGAAAGAAATTGTTTTAACCTCGATCGGATGATTGTGAAAAGTGGGATCGTATAGTTAGCGTACTCTGGTGCAAAACTGGTTTCTGATGATACGTTTGCACTTTCACTAAAATAAGATATGAGGATTAACAGAGGGAAGTATTTATATCCATTTCCTTGCTTACTTTTGCAGCAATTATTAACAAGGCGTTTTGCAAAGAAAATATTGCTTACTATCAATATAGCCGCTGTGCAATTAACGTTCTTAAAAAAAGTCTACTCTGATGGCTGCTCAGAAATTCTTGCACTAATGGAAAACATTTTCAAAGCAGAAGGAATTTTACTGAGTAATTTTTTGATATCCAATGATAGTCGTTGATATGTTTAATACCATGTCTTTGTCAACAATCTTTTTAGTTATCTCACCAAAAGGATATGAGGTCTTTAAATATCTATGGTTATGCGTGTGAATGTTTATTTACATTTGGATCTGTAAATGTTTTTCTCTATTTACTTTATGTGTTAATATATGTGTGTGATCATGTCTATGTTTGTTCTTGTGTTTGTTTATACCTGTGCTCAAGTACAGGTAGTGAGGATAATTTACGAGGAAATGATATAAGTCAGAAATTTGATCTTCTTCTTAAAAATGTCCATTTGATTGACTTCGTTATCTATTTAAAATAAGGAGAACGCTTTCCTCTACCTAGTACCTTCCTATAAAATCACCTCCTGGTGTCGAAAACAACAGGATTGTTTTTTGTCTTTCCGTTTCCTGTTTTGCTATTTTCTTTCACTAGCTCGTTGAGTGTTTATTTCTTTTGTAACATCTGCTCCTCATTATTCAAACAAAGTTCACATTACACAAAACACGCTGTTGGTCGAGAGACAAATTTTCTCAAATAATAATATGATGGTCAGACTATTTCCATCACAATACATGTGACAAGTGGCTTCTAGTAATGTGGCCTGAGCTATTTGAGATTTCCATTCTACATGACACAATAGGCTAATTATGTGAGATTAATGTTCACACGACACGAATAATTTTAGCAGAGTGTATGTGCATGGCATTGTTGACATCGCATCATCTTGGCAGACCGCAAAAGACTTGCTTCTGATATTCTCAAAGCCTTCAGTGAAATTCTTTGTGTGAACATACGAGACTAATATGGATGTCACACATCAAACGTTTAGTCATTAAGTTATAGAAATCAAAGTTTTAACTACAAGGTCGAAAGAGTAAGTACATTTCATCATAGTAAAAGGAGAAATGGTAGTATTCCTCGTCTGATAAAACATCATGTTTTGGGCGTGCCTGTACTTCATTTCATAGTTCAAACAAGGGACAAGCGCAGATGTCCCAATTTCAAGACTGTCCGTTCCATTTGCCTGACACAAAAAGAACTTTTGTCTTATACTTTGAAAGACATATCAGGAATTGCCTCTAACCGACAGTAATTTTGTTTTCCTCTCCAACTGTTCTAGTTAATTGATTAATAGAAATGCAATAAAAAGGTTATATTCTTCTCTGTTTTAAGTGAAAATGGAAACGTTATCAACAAAATAGATCATTGGTCAGTTGCTATTGTGTAAACCTTGGTTCCCGTATATATGAGGTGTCTTAGGCTGAATTATGTGTGTTTGAAATGTTTAAAAGGTAAATCAGACCTATCGAATATCGGGGTCTTTAGAACCATACTGAGAACTAAAACTTCAAGCCACAAAACGGGGGTTCCCAAATTATCACCTCACCTTTCGTATCCAGATTGTTATTGACAGAAATGGTATTTATATCCTTATTTTAGGCCAATTGAGAATATGTAGAGGTCTTAACATCCAAAGCAATGCGGCTATTTCAAATATAATACTGGTACTCAAAGCTCCTTTATCCGTCGTTAAACCTCCAACCTCATCTCTTAACATTCCTATTTGTTGAAGAGTAGAATTCCTATGAAATGCAATTATCACAGACAAAAGGTCAAATTCACAAATGCTAAGTTATTGGCACAATAGTCCATATGTGATAGACACCAGTTAAAATTGTACTTATCTTATGAAGTAGCCAAAAGCTAAAGTTGCATAACTTTTTTTTCATGTTTAAAGAGGAGTTGTATCTATGAGTTGCATATATAAATTAGGGTTACCCATTATTTTAACGAGTTACCATAAACTAAAATATTAATTACAATCTACATCAGGTCTCTCTCTCTTTCTCTCTCTCTTTCTTTCTCTCTCTCTCTCTCTCTCTCTCTCTCAGTATAAGAAAAAGAGGATTGAAGACTTGAAGACTGCTTGCAACTTGTGATTGACCGTCAAAAAACCTGAAAACCAAATGCGAGTTTTTATTCTCTGCAAAGTGAAAGCTATCAAAATTAACATATGAATGAAAGTTGCAAGGCAATAATTTAAAACTCTTTTTTTTCGAAACTTGAGTTGCAATCGTGTTTCAGCAGCAGATGCTGAGCTATGAGTCCATCACAAATAACAGTTCAGAAAAGACCTTTCGCCTTTTTCAAACTCGATCAAGGCACTAATTTTCTCTGTATGCACGAGACACGTGATATTTTATCCTATCGACCAATTTTAAGGACGTGCGACCTACACACCTAGCACCACAATAGGCCCTCTTTATCAGAATTTTTAAAACTGGATAATTTTCTGAGTACAGTTTTCTGATATATCGTTTTGTAAAACATTGTTCAAATACATTTGTTTGAATTTTTCTATTTATCGTGATAATTTATCAAGAAAGGACATATTGACCGAAAAACGAACCGAACTTTTTGTGCATCGAATTTTGAGCTGAGTGAGACTGAAATAGTCCCATCTCAGGTATTATTCTGTGAAGGTTTCATTGTGAGCCAGAGGCAAATTTCAAAAAAAAAATTACCAGTAGAAAACCGGAGAAAAGCATTGCACTGCTTTCAATTCTCTCTGTTGTCCTTGAAAAAAAACACTCGAGTTGCATTTTCTCATTCTGGGGTCTTGATCCAGTTGTGTGCCAGCGAAGACCTTCCAACATCATTACAATATCCAACACTAACAAAATTCCCTGATATACCACACCGTTCGATGCTTTGAACTTTCTTGCTACACCTGAAAACCGAAGTAATTTTTGTCTTGTTCGTTTTAGTTCCTTCTTCTGCCTGTGGTAAGGGGTTGCCAAAACCAATTTTTTTCATCTGTAACAACATTCTGTTATTCGTTGCTTCTATCGCCGCTAAGTCATAAGTGCTCTGTCGTATGATCCCGGCCTCTTGGGTTTTGGCGGCTGCAGTTGGTTTGTTCAACATCATATTCTTTCCTGTGTCCTATGTTGTGGAACCATTTCAGCCTGATCTCTCTAAACTCATCTATAGATGTCCTCAATATTTTCTTGTGAATAGTGACTTTGCTTGGTAAATGTTTTTCAAGTACGAGTTTCCAGTAAAGATGCTCCAGATGATTTTTTTCTTGCATACATGTGAAATTTATATTCCTTTCGTCAGTACCTTGTACGTCTGCTTTGGTTGCCAAAACACATTGAATGAACAACGTCTATGAAAAACAAGCTTAACTGCTTACCCTGTGTATGATATATTTTGTAACCTAATGGAAGGACAAATCCAAAATGTCACTATCTGAGAATGTCATCACGACACCCACAATTTTCCCAGCAACGTTAACCCCCTCTTCTTCAAAATAAAACCGATAGGCATTAGTACTTCCTTGATTCCATTTATTTCAGATTACGAGATACATGATCTTTAGACAATTGTGTTGTAACCAGGCTTGGGCTTAAGGTCGACTCATCAGCCTTCTTAGATTTGACAACCAAAATTATTCTTTCGAATAAATTTTTTATAGAAAACACCTAAAAAGTCTGGGTATAAAATTAAATTTCAAAATGAAACTTTTAAAGCCATACCGTTAATAACATTTCGAGGTTTGACCCTTAAAACCCTCCATCTCCTTCAACTTGACCGAGTTTTTCAAGGATATTATCGGAAAGCAAATACTCATTTTAGCACAGTTTAGATACACCCCCAACCCCCCGGCCCAATCACCAGAAAATGATCTTTTTTCTTAAAATAGAAAATTGGACCCTCCTGATTTAAACGTGTAACTAAAAAGTATACAGTCAATTGAGACTTTAACATTATATTACTAGTAATTGTTTTGTGATAAAAGAAATGTTTCACAAGCGGTCGTCAAGCTCTTGTTTGTGGACGAAATTTCGTCACAGCAGAACCACAGCTCATCCAAGTTTGAAAACTGATATTCAACATTGAAATAGACTTTTCAGAGATCAAAATCGTTTAGATTAGTTAACAAAAGATAAAGTTCTTGTACTGAAAAAAATAAATTAGTATCCAATTTGTAGCGGGGAACTTTAGAAATTTCCCAAGAATAATTTGTACACTAATCAAGGGTTGTGTTAGCTTGAAATTCTCTTCTTTTCTTTATTAATCAGGAAAATTTCCTGTTTGTTGCGAGTAAATCATTTCAACAGGTGGCAGAAAAGTGATACAGTTTTTGTGTTGCACCATTTGTCTTGTAACTTCAAACTTTCCAACCACAGACTCCACGTGGCCTGAAAACTTCATTTCTCATTTTTTGTCAAGTGCGATGTCCATCACTGCCTCGGTTATTATTATCAAAAACCTGTTGATTAATACTTAGACAGGACTTGGTCAGGGGGCCTCGTGATCTCCGTAGCCCCCAGGCTTTTACCAAATGAGCTTTTTATTACCTTCGAAGCCTTTTCATGGCTTTTGTCACTCAAAACATCACTTAGCAAATACCAACTCAAAAACATGAAAACTCTCCCTTATCACTTTGAAAAATTCCGTGCAAAGCAGCCTGTGTTCACCTCACCAAGTTATATGAAAAGAAAAAAAAAGCAATTTTCTTCTTTTTCAGTCCTTTTCTGTCCTTTGTACTACACGAAAGTTATTTCAATAATTGTTTTACTTTAGAAGTATATATTCTATTATTGACCCTGTTTCTTTGGTAAATAGTGATGTCTAATTAACAATGTAGCTCAAAATATATACTATTATTTTCATTTGATCAGAAAGTGATTACAAATCTGTCAGGGATGGTGAACCAATAAGGTGGGTTATTACATTGTTTTTAAATAATTTGAAGTGAAAGAATTGATAGAAATTTTGTTTGTCAATTTGAGTTCTTCCATTTAAGAGGGAAAAAGAAGGAGTCACATGATTGGGCCCTTTCTTAGTTTTTGTAAGAAAACAAATTTTCTTCTAGAATTAGAAAACTATTGTTTTCGCACAAGAAATATTTCAAAGATGCTGTTTACATAAAGAGTCTATCAACAACTACCTTGGTTTTTAAGACTTTAAAAGGTCAAAGAAAAAAACATTATCACACATGATTCTCATGATTTTGTTAAGGTTGTGCTATCGTGATGATGTGGTGTGTCATTTTATTTATTTATGATACACGCAGGTGTCTTTTTTCTATTGTGTTCATGACAAAGCCAATGGTTTATTCTTTCCTCAATGTATTTCTTATTGTTCGATCACTTAAATATGACTTTGTCCTGACTTTTGATGCTGTTATCATATTTCATCACAAAAATTTGGTTAGCTCTGATGACTTTGTACCGATGTCATCGTAAAAAAGTACTCCCCAGTACTTATTTTCGGGAAAATAAGTACTTCCCAGTATATATTTCCCAGGTAAAAAGTACCCCCTGGAGTACTTGTTTCCTGAGAAATTTGTACTCTTTCTGTAAAATAAATACTCCCTCCAGTAAAAGGCTATTTATGGTACAGTAGACTCTCTATAACTCGAACACGCACGGGAATGAAAAATTGTTCGAGTTAAATGGAGAGGTTCGAGAAATAGAGTCTCTTAGCTGAAGAGACCAGAAGATTAGTTCGATTAAAGGAGAGGTTTGAGTAATAAAGGTTCGAGTTATAGAGAGTCTACTGTATTTCAATAGCTTAATTTTACAAACGAAGAGACAGCTAACTCATTTCTTTACGTTGATCTGAGTTACCATTCTCGATGTTTAATATTCTAGAAAAATGACCGAAAATGTACAAATGAGAATTAAAGTTTTGTATTTTGATTTTCATTTATTTATCAATGCATCAATTTTATTATATTTGGTATCATGGGAAAGGTACTTCAGAGTGGAATGATATTTTTGAAAGTTTTTTATCCGAAAAATGAACATGAAGAAAAATAAAAATGAGCCTTTTAATGATAGCAGTCTCGGCATTTTCGTATGTGGAACCTGGATTTGAGGATTCTACGGGCAGTATGTTCGACAGTTTGAAGAGTAATCAGTCTATACTTTACAATGAAATAACTCACGAAGCCTAAAAAACTAAAATATTGCCAGGATCTTTAAGAGATGATAAAAACAAATTCTAACCGTTAAAACCATAAAGGCTATTTTGTGAGAAATTTTACTCGACTTTAGAATATTTACGAAGAGAGGCTACAACAATACGAACAAAATAAAAATTCTAAGAGTGGTTTTTTAATGAAATAAAGAAACATAATAGATAAGGCTATTCGATTTATTCAAAGCTGGTCGTACGCTTGACTATATTTTCCATTTTGATAAAACAGTAACAAGAAAGAAGAAAATGCGCATAAATGTACTGTACACAACATAACTAATTCATGAATACGGTCAAATTCGTGTTATTGCAGTCTTACAGAAAGATCCTAGTTCCCTCTAAAATTAAAATGTGAAAAATTAACCAAGAATGAATATCAACATGTTCCCAGGTGCGTGGGCCAAAAATTATATCAAAAATGTATCAAATATCATTCTTTTGGGAAAGGGCTCAGCCTTCGTTCTTCCAAGCATGTTATTAAATGTCCACGCATTTTATCCTCGGAAAACGTGGCATCGGAAGGAGATTTTCCGTCGAGACGTTCAGCTGCAAATGCTATTGCAAAAAGTCGACAATTATAAGCATCAGGGTGCTTTCGGACTGGTAAAAAAATAATACTTCAGTTTCCAAAAAATAATTCTTGTACAATGATTGGGTTGCTTTTCTGGAAGACCGCTACAGAGTTGAATTTAGACTATCGCAAACTTGTACACGACCACTGGAGCAAAACCTTAAAATCCAATGATAACGGCCATCATGAAGAAGTTGGATGTGTTCTTCATAAACAGCTTGGCAGGGCTCGACATATCTTTTTGGGGAATTCAGCACCGTTTGAAAGGTTAATGGAGTTCCAATTTCTTCGCATATGAGCTTTTGAGGTGCATCCATTAATTTGTCGTTTAACCATTCGTCTTTTGAAAGTAAAATATTCTTATCCTTTTGCGTGAGGGTGTATATGCGATTATGAAGTCATTCATCTTGGTGTAAATCAATTGACATATCGGACTTCTGAATGGCGTTTGCCTTCCGTTTTTCCTTCCAAAAGATGCGATCAATGAAAAACCAACTGTGCTTTTGCTTCTCAATAAGCAACCAAGCTGATTTCCAATTCTTGCTACCAATGGCTTTACGAACACCGTCGATTGCAGCACTTCCAGGGCTAAAATGTCTTGATAGTTTGTTTACACTCACTTTGACCGTATTCCCTCGTCTTGGAAGACGTTCGAGTACGTTGTCATAAAAATCAAGGTATACGCGGGGCAAGATCTACTTTTTCTCCTCATTTATGATTGACCTAAATCTGGAACAAGTGTTGTGTACTGCGTTAAACGTAACAAGATCTTGGTTAACAGTGGCCATTTCCAAAATCATATGGACTATCTCAGTAGGGAGCCTCCCAAAGTCCAACCCTACGTCCCCGTCGTGGGAGGTGGAAACAGGTAACGCTGGCTAACAGGGCTCTGGTGAAGCTGGTGGGCCAATCCCCCATCAGTGGATAAAATGGATTACAGAAACGCAAACAATCAACAACACTACCGGCAACCGTCGTCGAGGAGCTCCTCCAAGAGGAAATATGATGTCAGCTAGTGAAAGCCTTAGGGAAGCTAGAAGATGGAATCTCCTTTCGACAAGAAAGCCAATCAGATTCGGAACATGGAACTATGTACGAAGGAAGAAAGAGTGGGAATGTAGCAAAGGAGATGAGGAGCTTTAAATTGCAAGTGCTAGGTCTATGTGAGACCAGGTGGACAAACTCTGGGGAAACCAGACTGAGCACAGGGGAGACCTTGCTCTATGCAGGTCATGAAGGAGAAACAACCTAGTCATCGGTGGATCAGTCTTCCCTCACAAGGATGTCCACAAGATAACATGAGTGTCACCGGACGGAAATACTGAAAACCAGATTGACCACATATGTGTAAGCAAATAAATGCAAAGAAGGATGACAGCATTAGGTTAACAAGCGGGGATATAGAAGAGGTTAGGTCATTTACTTATCTGGGAAGCATAGTAGATGAGACCGGCGGGGCCCAACAAGACATCAAGACAAGAATAGCCAAAGCAAGGACAGCGTTCAACCTCCTCAACAAAGTGTGGCGATCAAGAGAGATAACTACTAAAACAAAGCTCAGGATCTTAAACTCAAATGTGAAATCTGTACTGATGTATGGAGCTGAAACTTGGCGCACTACAAAGGTGACAGACAGACAAATCCAGTCATTCATCAACAGATGTCGTGAAAATCGTGAAATCGTGAAAATTTGGTGGCCAAAACGTATTAGCAATCAAGACCTATGGGAACAAACAAGTCAGCTTCCTTCACCAGTACAGAAAAGGAAAAGGAAATGGACATGGATCGGACATACCCTCAGGAAAGCCGAAGGCACGGAAAAGAGGAAGACCTAGAACCACTTTGCGTAGAAGTCTAGAACAGGTGATGAAAGACAGCGGACATAGTTGGCACACCATCATGACCACAGCCCAGAACAGACGCAGATGGAGGGAGATTGTTAGCGGCCCATGCTCCATGCCGGAGTGAACAGGCTTAAGTCAAGTAAGTCATCTCAGTAGGGAGTTGAACAAGTAGATTTTTGGTGGGTCGGGATACGGCATCGTCAATAATATCCGTGTTTTGTTCCTCTTTCGAATAAAATTGCTTCAGTAGGCTGACATTATATTTCTTCTTCAAGGGAACTCCCTTCTTGTTGATAAGTACGCATAAGCCAATTTTTGAGATGGATTGAATGGTGTATGGGTCGATCCACTTCTACGTAAACTTTCCACCTTGATCCGATTTGCGAAGTTGCAGCTGGCATCAGTGGTGTTAGAGTCCTTGACTAAGTCGTACTTGATATCAATTGGTAATGTAGGTTGGCGGTTGTAAAGTAAGAAGAACGGTGGAAACTTTGTAAGAGTAGTGTATACTGACTCTATGCGCGAAAAGAATACCTTCGATTACACCAGGCCATTTTTTTGGATTCTCTTCCAAACCTTTCACCAAAAAATCCTTTACTGTTCTGTTTTGTCTCTCGCACAGACCATTTGATTGTGGATGGTATGCTGACGTGACCCTTTGTTCTGTGCCTTTCAAGTCGTGTAGCGTTTCTGATACCTCGTTCACAAATTCTTTCCCTCGGTCATTAATTTGAACCTTAAAGCAACCCTGTCGGCAAATCACTTCGTACAAAAATCTTGAGACAGTTTGAGCGCTTTTGTCTTTAATAGGTTTCGCTTCAGATCACTTTGAAAAGTAATCTATCAAAACTAATAGGTGTTTGTAATTATTTACCTCTGGGAGGTTACATAAATCAATCCCAACTTGTTCCATAACTTTTGAATCAATCGGTATTCTTTGAAGATCGGGACAAATTTTCTTAAATACTTTTCCTTGTTGTTGGCACTTCGCACATGTTTTTATATAGTTTCTAACATCCTCGACCATAGAATGCCAATAAGATCTTTCTGATACCTGCTGATATGTTGATTCACGTCCCCGATGTCCACCTAATGCAATAAGTTCGGCGTTTTTGTTGATTCCTTCATGCACATCATGAATAATGTTTTGCTTTCGTTCATTTTCAAAGATTACTCTTCGATTTTTCTTGTACGCCAGATGGCCATCGACAAGTGAAAAATGCTTACACGATTTTCTAAAGTACCTTTTCAGTCCTTTGTCTTTCATCAGTTCTAGATACGTCCTGATCTAATTTTCTATGGACTTGAGGTCCACGTGTTTCGCCATTTTGATTTTTTGACCACTACCTTATTCGTATAAATTTTGGCGCGTGAATTTTGTCAAAAAGGGGGAGTACTTATTTCCTAGAGGGAGTACTGCTTTCCTGGGAAATAAGTACTCGGGGAGTACTTATTGACGGTTACACCAGGTCTTCGTCGACCTTCCTTACACATTCCAAAGAAATCAGTTCCTCGGGATAGAAGGTTTGAAGGGCACTTTGGCTGTACCCACCACTTACTTAACTACCAGTAATTCTGGGTTCCAGTGTACTATCATTCGTTACTTGGAATTTCTTGGTTTCTGAGGAAATCAGTTATTATTATTATTATTATTATTATTATTATTTTCTTTTCCTTCTTTTCCTCTTTCTTTTTCTTCTTTTAATTTCCTTTTCTTCTTCTTTTATCTTCTCTTATATTTTGGTTCTTATATCTCTAAATTCGACCAGCTCCCAAACTCAAAACTCCCTGTCTTGGTCCATTCAATAGAGTCATGTCTGGTTCTTCCTCAGGGCATTGTACAGTAGGCAGGGCTGAAGGATGTTTGCTCCGATTGTGTGCAACCGCAGAATGGAGTGTCTATCAATCTATCCATCGATAGGTGTTTATCAGAAAATCTATATTCTTAATGGCGTTTTTACGGGAGAGCAGGGACCGCAACCTCCGGCCCCGCGCTTTTGATGGCCAAAAGGGGACCCTGCAACAAAGAAAAAAAAATATATATATTTTTTCTTTGTTGATGGGTCCCATTTAATGGGAGTTTGGAAGCTAGGCAATTTATACTGAGCAAATCTGTCTAATACATCGATAGGGTAGCCATTACTACTTGACATTTTGAAAGCTAATTCAGCTGATTTAGTCGCTTGATCCCTGAGCTCTGCAAAAACATTTCGTAGGATTGTCGGTAGGTCAGTGTTTTCATGGTACAACATTTTAGAGCAAATTTTAATTACCTTAATTTCAAATAGTTTGTAAATAGATTTAGAACCATTTACTTAGATCCTTACTTGGTCTTTTTCTGGGTAAGTACTAGACAGATAGTGCCTACAAATGTCTTAACTACCCCATTTTATAATCAGGGGAACAAAAGTTAAAGGATTACATTCAGCCAACTGTTGGGGTTCATAATCCAATATGAAAATTACAATGAGATATTTCCTAATCTTTCATGCCATCAATTCAAGGAATACGTGTGTGTATGTGTGGAGGGTACTGAATACTCTAATTGTTGTGATCTTTGCTGTTACAAATGACCTGTAGAGAGTAGCCCTAGAAATAGTCTTACTAAATCCCAAGTTGTCTTTCTTCCATGTGTTAATATGTGCCACCAACTGGTATTTACCATGCTAATGCAGGTTTAGACTTTTTTCTACAATGAGAAGGGGTTGGGTTTTCTGACATAAAATAACCAGGTGAAACTAAAAAATTGTAATTTATCTGTGAATCTCTCTGTTTGATATTCGCATCATGTATAATCATACATAAGTAGCCAAGTACATGCAAATTCAAATAAAGCTGGTCAGATAATGCATTGCTTATGCAGCTTAGAATAAATCATTTTGATCTCCAATGCTTTGTTTTTCTCAATTAGTGGGCATTTGCGTGAGCTCTTTTTAAATGCCACGATGTTTCATGTGCAGAATTCTATGACCTTATCACTTTAAGCCGTACCAGATCCAAACACCCTCGCTTTCTAATTCTTGCTCGATTTGATGATCGTATCAAAATTGTTTCCTTGCAAAGCTACCAAGTACCACCATTGCCACTTTGTACTGACTTAATATTACATTTTCTTTGTACGTGAGTTTTGGCAAGTTGAAACAATGTGTGCAACTGTCTTTTCATCCTTATCAGAAAATCTATATTCTTAATGGCGTTTTTACGGGGGAGCAGCGACCGCAACCTCTGGCCCCGCGCTTTTGATGGCCAAAAGGGGACCCTGCACCAAAGAAAAAAAAATATATATATATTTTCAAACAGGGGCCCCGCAGATGTTTTCGGCACAAGGCTCTGCAGTCCCCATACCCGAAGATATAATATCCTCCATCCTTATTCATTTTATTATTCCTATCAATTATTATATTATTCTTCCTTTTTTTCTTCTTCTTATTCAGTCGTGGAGGAACACGTGTCAGGAAGCAGATATAGGAAAAATGAAAACCCAACCCATTATAACCATCAGTCTGAGAAGGGTAAGAAAGGGATTTATACAACACTAAAATATATGCGAAATGATGGCAATCGATGAAGAATGCAGCATATGACCTTGCCAGTTTTAACCACAATCGGTTCTGGTAGTCCTGTTCAGTTGTAACGCTACTCCTTTCAGGGTAAGCTGAAGCCTCCGAATAAAACTCATTTGCTGTCCTTGCGCTCGCTTCCCTTCAAGTGAATATCAGTCCTCTCGATCATTATATTCGTTGCTTTCCATGTTCCCATTCCTTATATAGTATTTTACGGTATTTAAATTCTGGGAAAATGTGCTAACCGAATTATGGTTTAGGAACTGACTAGCAAGCCTAGAAGAAGTAGGATAGATGTTTTACCCTTTTCTTTACTGAGACAAAACCTCCCTTGTTAGCACTTCAAGCGAATGAAAATCCAAGGTCACGTCAAACAATTCCTGATGTGACTATGGATGTTGGTTTGACAAGGTAGAGGGGCCAGCCTTTTCGACAGCGTTAAATTAACACCAGTGAATTGAAGCTTGCAAGCCATTGTTAATCAATAACATTATCATCATTGATGTTTTTGTTGTAATTACTGCGACGCTTGACAATGCACACAATAGTTGAATGTAAAATAACTACCTCCGTTTTTATCGACTTGTTGCATACCACCCAGTGGGTAACATAAACACTTCCTTTACCCATCATCGAGCAAGAAAGGAACTGTTGGTAAATGTGCTGTAGCCACAAGACCAGGATGATATTTATTAATATTATTATTGTTGTTACTACTTTAGTTACTTTTACAGTGTAACTGGCAATGCATGATCTACTATGAGGTCACATCTTGTATCTTGAGAAAGTGTGCATATTGTTTATAAAGAAAACGTAAGTAAGTCTTCCTGTTCTTTAATCACCTATGTCCAGTACTTTTCTCACAACTCTGCCCGTGCTTATGGGGCATGCTTTCTGTAAAGGTCGTATTGCTGGTTCAAAGTATAGTGATGCAATGTAATTTTTGAAATGTTCCTATTGTTAAGGTTATTATTATTATTATCACCAACATAACAATAATGATAATATTATTATTAAATTATTATTATTATTATTAATATTATTATTAATATCGAGTGGTTGTACACCATCTAGAGGTGGATGGGTGAAAAATCCGCATTCAGCGCCCAGAAACAAGCCAGGTAGGTTGAATGCAGGCACATGTACTGTAGCCACAAGAGTGAGATAAATAGAAAACCAACTCAAAATGGCAACATCACTTCAACCTTGCAAGTGTCGCCCCACAATCAGTGAGGAAAGGCACATTGCTCACGCGGTTATTATTATTCTTATCATGCTTGGTGTGTTTTTTCACACAGATTTAGTTCTCATTTGCTTCGTTTAGTATTGGTGTGATC
>RDPX01000037.1:3405790-3476832 GCA_003991215.1 Morbakka virulenta
ATGACTAAATCAAAATCACTCATCAAGCGCGTTCTTTTCAAAAGAACTACACATACACGTGCACCAAAGTCTGTTAAAAAGAGCAACACCATTGTAATTAGACACACTTGTTAGCAACATCAAGTACTGGACATTTACTTTATTTGTTGGGTGATCATATGGTATTAGTATGATAAAAGAAAATTATTGGTTGGTGAGATAAATAATGAAGTTTATAGTTGCGTTCACCTCCGTTCGTAGGTTGACTCTCCGGGTATTTGATACTGTGATGGTGTGCCCCCGCCCTTTGTGTTGAGCTGGAGGAGATTTTGCTGTCAGCATTGATCACAGGCATAAAAAAGCAGTTATGCTAATATGTAAGACTTGGATATACCCTATTACGATTATTGATAAGACAATACAATGTGCTGCCAGCATGGGGAGAGGTCATTTAAAGGAAATAAAAGTTATCATTGATTGAGTAGGACAAATCTATTATTATTATTATTATTATTATTATTATTATTACTATTATTATTTTTATTATAATTATTATGCATTATGGTATGTATTTCAAATCTTGAGAATATAATGTAAAGAGGGAAATATTATTCTTAGGTAATACATCTTAGCTTATTTGCTCCGGTAAACACCACAGCATAAATAATTTATACATCTAAACTTTGAAACATAATATAAAGCAGCTACATTTTCAATCAAAGGCTGCATCAAAAAAGTGCAAGACAATGAACACATCTACTAATTTTTCACATTCGAGGATATACTACTTCTCTTCTCTCTGACGAATCAATGAATCCATTTAATACACATTTAAGATCGACATTATCGAGTTCTTCTTCCATATTAAACATATTAAGCATATTAAACGATTCAATCTATTTTGCGTCAGTATTTCTCAAATAAGCTTCGATTGTTCTCATTGAGCAGACTTTGTAACCCTTGGCTAGCAATGACTCATGTCCTCGACTCAGTTTTTAAGATGGTTAACCTTATCTTGTGATGTGGCTGGAGGCTTTTAAAAAAATCTCTCAAAGTTCCCAGCTGCATCACAAGCGAGGGTTCATCATAGTCTGGAAATTCTGTAACATAATTCACATGTTCCTTGAGGTCTTCCTAAAACGCCCTTAATAAGTATCTGTTGAAGGTGAAGATATAGTTTGTAGTCAGGTCGATCAAACAGTTCTTTAATGGTTACTGTTCCAGAATCAATGGTGGGGAAGTAGTCTGCTCTTAAAAATTATTCTGGATCAGATATATGATAGACAGTTGATCCATCATCCAGACAACTTGGAGTTTTGCTTAAACAAGGCAAGACAAGGTTATCAACAACAATTGTCAGTGCATAAATCTGCAAAATGGAATGAAGGATTTTGATTCTAACAGTCCACTTTGTTGGTCAAAAGCAGGCGCTTACATTGTCAAATCTTTTGTATTGCTTCGAGTTGAGGCTTTGGTTCTATAGGTCTGTTATGACAAAAGACATTGCGAACCAATGTTTAAAAATATTTTCTGCATAGGAGTTTCGAGCGGCAAAGACCCAGGTGAGATTGATTTATGTTACATTTTTGACGATGAACCATTGACTTTACGATAAGAAGTATTCATTATTCAAAAAGCAAAAAAAAATTGTGTGTGCTAGAATTTTTTGTCGCTTGTCCAAGACTTTAGGGAGCTTGAGCCCCAGCCCCCCATGAATTACACCTCTGGATCAGCAGGGCATTTGCCAGTAAGAAAGCTACCGTGGATCTTATGGTTGAGGTTTGTTACTTCTCCCTTAAAAACTCTAAAGATACCCAGTGAGATAATTTTAACCCAACAATTTCTTTTCAGTTATTTAGGATATTTCTATTGGTTTAACTTTTCACATTATTGTTAACCAATAGCCTATTAACTGATAAGAAAAGGAAGTGTGGATAAAAAGAAACATTCCTATAGAATAGAGAGAGAAAATCCCATAGCTGACTTTACATTTACGGCATGGTTTGTCTGCAGTACACACAAAAATGGTCACAAAAATGGGAATCAAACTAGAGCTGAGGGGGTTCTGTTGTTTGTTACACCTTTTGGAACTTTATTTTGACAGTATTTTACTGAGATATTCAACATACTTTGTACATAAATGTAAAAAAGGATAAGATTATATATGTCCCAAGGCAGGCTGATTTATTAATGTTTTCATAGCCTTTCATTCTTGAAACAACGTTTCACTCTGTACGGGTCACAGTCATTCTGTTCCTGTTGATTAGGAATGAAGGTTGACCACTATCTACTTGAGATTTAAATTAAATCCTTATTGTCTTTCTTTATGAAACAGATCAAAGTAATATCACCCTATCTATAAGAAGAGGCGAAAAACGACTGCTTTCAGAATCTTGCAGATTAGTTTACCACTGAGTTTGTTTATATCCCTATTCACTGTAAACTCATTTGCAATTTAAGTGTTATTATTTCATTCTGAGCGGACCTAGAGGATTCTACTAAAAACCTTGGTGTTTATGGATTTAGGTGGTCAGTTCCTGTGCACTCAGTAGTACTACGCACTGGTACAATTCACTCACTGGGCCAGACTTAATATTTGAAAGATTAAAAATTTTCCTGCAAATACGCCCTTTCAGAAGGCTAAACGGTTCAGCTGGTTACCACAAAGAATATCAAAAAACAAAGTTGAAGATCGGAAGTCTTGTCTTCAGAGGTTTGACACTGGCGGAGTCATTGCGTAACATTTCCTCTGCCATCTTTTAAAATAAAGCATATCGTGGACTCTCGAATAAAATCCGCCACTACCTCATCAAATTAATACAGATAAAAAAGAAACAAACAAAGAAGCTTTAGTCTGACTTAAATTAGTAATAGTTCTAGCTGACCTAGTCTTTCAAAGTTTATCTGCATCCCGTGTACTATCCAGCCTTGGCATACCTTGCACCTTCAATATTTGCATGCTTTTCCTGAAATCTTCTGCTTCAATCAACAACTCAACAATAATATTTCTTGAAACTACTTTTCTTATTTTGCTTATACTTTTCAATATTAAAATAGTTTCTGTACTTTTATCATCATCATATTTGTTAGTGATAGGAAAATTGGCCTCGAAAATGGCCTCTTTGGGAACTGCCCCAACAAACTGAACCTAGAAAATTGCTTTCTGGCTAGCTGCACCCCAGTAAATCGATAGGAGTAATTTTGCTAGTAACATTTTATATGGATGCTAACAAATATTCTTCATCATCATTCTTTTAACTGCTGTTATTAATTTAATTCTAAATCATAGTTTGGAAAGGTAAAAAAATGCCACAGAAAGGGGAAAATCAACCTCAAGCTTCTACTTTTTTATTCTCAGCTCATGATAAAGCCCAGAGATGATATTGTGCAATCAAAAAGGCTTGCAGGCCTTAGCACGTCTTTTTCTAGAAGACATGTATGCTATATGAAAAGGAATAGCATCTTCCTTAAATTCTGACTATTTCCTAATACAATGCACTTTTTCTTTTTTTAGTGGTTAAGAGCCTTCTTTACCCAGGATAAATCCACTAGGTGTATGGAACTGTTAAGAAAAGACAAGAAAATTAATATTAAACTGAAGAGATTAATTTTTTCTGAGTCTTATAAACATTCAAGTGATATGATGGAAGAAATCACCCAAACGCTAAAGTGTTTCACAATCCAGTTGAACGAGAAAAGAAACAAAATTTATAAACATATTTATTTCAACAAGGAGAAACAACTCAATAACAATGAATATGTTGAAAGAAACGAGTCAGGTGAGATGCATTAAAATGAGCTGGTACCAGCGAGAACAGGTCATCAGAACACTTTCCATCAGCCAAGCCACAAACAAGTCTCTGAACTGGATCAAGAATCTCAGGATAAAGTGAGTGAGCACCTGTCCAAATGTGATAACAGTACTTCATGCAAGGAAGAACAGCACAGTTATAACGATACAAAAAGTTCGCCGGTGCAAGGTACTTAAAGCTAGTGTGATAAAAGAGCCACCCTATCTAGCTAGACACAGATTTACCAACAGGTCAAATATTTGAAATGAAGAAGAAAGATCCGGGGAAAATGACAAACTACGCATTTTCAGATACTACTAGAAGTTGCTTCTCCTATTGCTCAACAGGAGAAGCAACTTCTTTCATAGAATGTACTGAGCCCATGTCATTTAGTGGGAGTAAATGCCTCAACGTTTGTGTTAGTTACTCTTGTCATATACTTTTATCTAAACCTCTCAGGTACTATGTTTTTCACAAAGTAACAAATCAATACTGTTCTCTGACTGAAGTGACCTTCAATGACTTAATTGTGATTTGTCATTTTGCCTACAATACAATTAAGTGTTTCAGTACCTTTTGTCTCTTTTTATCTGCTGCAACCTGTATGTATGCCCCCGTTCTCATTAATTCTCTGTCTCTCTGTGCCTCTTTCTCTCTTACTCTCTCTCTCTCTCTCTCTCTCTCTCTCTCTCTCTCTCCTTCTTTCTCCCCCTACCCCTCTCTTTCTTGATCGATTACATTACGCATCTTAATTAGCTGTGATTTATTGTGCCATTTTATTCCTTTTCAGCAATTGTAATACAAACAGCTCCTGTGATAGAAACAGGAGAATTACGGAAGTTTAATAATTCAAGGCAGTACAACCAGATTTAAATAAACAAACACAATCTAAGGCAATAAAGCTATTGAAATACATTATACTTTTACTTCCATATCATCTATATTTATCTGTCATTCAGTATTTTTTGCTTTATGTTGTTACCCTACGGTTTACTATTGCCATGGTGTATGTTGTTATTCCACTTGTAGTGATTAGATGTTTCTTACTCTTAATATTATAAATGGGGTACCAAATATTTTGTTACTCCTACTTTAACATCCAGAAGTACTTTAAGCTTAAATTTTACTTTTGAAACATCAGTCGATTGAGACCCATTTTTGATAAGGGCTTGTGGAGAGATGAATCGATTGGGATATAATTCGTAGCAGTTTTGGGTTGAGTCTCTGGAGAATGTAGAATTATACTTTTGTGTCTTGAAGCTCTAGGGCACATATTTTTTTTTAGAACAACCATTGTGAGATTACGAATAACAGTCTACGGCAGGATAAACAAACTTGAATGTTTGACTCACACGACGTCAAACGCTTAATCATGAGAATGAGGGACCTTGGTGATACTTGAAAACCTTACACTTTACAAATCGCCATTTTTTTTACTGTACAAATTAGAGATCAGCCTACATTATAGGTATTTTTTCACTCAGACCGCAAGCGTTCACTTAACTGGTAAAAAAAAAGCTTATGAAATGACGCGGAAGTTGCCAGCAAAGCACAAATAGTGTGCTGGGAAAGACAGCTTAGTAGGAAAGAAAAACCAATAAAGACACAGACAACCTTGCAGTTACTCGACCATCCTATCATTTTTCAACATGGTCTTCTACTTTCTTTGCTACGTCCTTTAACCCTCCTCTGATTACCCAACATCCAGTGACGCGTTGGATGAGCTACATGATAGCACTTATCTTACTGCAAACTTAGTAATTTATGAGGCTGAGCGCAAATTATCCGTTCCATAACAAGACATGAAATTTTAGATTTCTATAAGTTGTATTAAGCTGCAAAAGGGAGTAAATTTCATTAGAGAATTAGTATCTGTCAGTTTTCCCCAAGTTTCAACTGCTACCTGTTGATTATCTTTGTAATCATTATTACTAGTATCATTTTCATCAATGTTATCATTTCATCAACAAGCAAGCATTCTACTGGTTTATTTCATACCCTTGTGTTACATTAGTAAATCAGAAAAGATTTATTACAGAATTCTTCAAATATAACCGTTGGTAATGATAATGATGAGTATTGTATTTATATTTTGTTGTACTGCTTTAGACGTCTTTTTCGCACCAACTGGATTCGACTTGGAAAAACACTCATATTTTTCATTAAATATTAATAAAACTTGAGATTAAACGATTAAAAGGTCTAGCAGAAATACCCTTATATATCAAAATAGCAAAAGTGCTTGATAATTGAACATTTCAAATTTATGGATGATGATAATTACCTTTTATCGACATTTTTCTTAATCAATCATGAAATCATTGAACATTCTAAAACCAATCTGTCCATCGCAGCGAAAAAGAAATGGAGAAAATATTATATTATATTAGACAAGCAAATTCAGATAGACAATTTAAATTAATAAATAAAACAGGAAAATGTTACTGGCCATTTTTTTTGAAATAAAGGCGATTTAGAGAAGGAAACATGAAGTCGTTACTTTCGGGTCTTAAATACATTTGAGGAGTTGTTCATGCCAGCTGCAACTACATTGCGAACAATTCATCATTTCTAGTAAGGAAGAATAGTGATATTTTAGTTATTTTCTCTTTTAAAACATAGAGAACTAGCATTCTAAAAGCAGTATTATTATTTTATCTTTGAGATGGATGTTTTTATTGTAGATATTTTATAGATTATATTTAAATTTTTAATTTATTTTATTTTATCTAGAAAAAAAGTTGTCTATACCGAGGCTGAATTAATGAAACAATTGAAAGGAGTCCCTTTTCCCCTCCCAATTGATCAATAACTTTCTCGTCCCTTTTTCTATACTGCTGGTTTCTTACACTCGGGGATTGTTATGGAGCAGGAAAAGAGTTGTGTCACATAAAAAAGGATTAATACAAGCAAAGCTAAAATTAAGATTTCCCTCATTAAGGTCTTTTTGAATAACTACAAAAATGATCCTTTCTTAAAATTTCTTTTTCTCTTGCTTCTCACCTGGTTTTTTTTTGTCTGTCGTTAAGGTTCAATATCACAAATCGTATAGGCCTACCTGCTTCAAGTTTCTCTTGCTGCACTGTATCTAAGTATCCACCTTGACGTCTTTCTTGAAGTTGAACTCAATCCCATTTCTGTCGACTTCTGGCTCTTCTAGCGTGTGTTTATTGACATCCCACCTCGTGACTTTCAAATTACTATAGTCTTCTTCTCCCTGGGATTGTTGGTCGGAATTTACGAACAACAGCAAGTAAATATTCCTTTTTGTTTACTTAACTCAAAATGCAACCTGTTGAAAAACTCTAGATAAATCTAAACAAATATTTTACCCCGATAAACAGAAAAAATACTTTTTAAGGTCATTAATTAGTAGTAGAATTTCTATGTAAACAAATAACTTTTTCAGATTTCAAGTTAAAAACTGTATGCATGGAACCACATAAATGCATTGGACGGACACATACTCACACATATAAATGAAAATTTTATGCGCATAAATTAAGGTTTAAATAATTACCAAGAGCGCTCTTTAGGGTTGAAGATAGAGCAACACAAGCCTTTTTTATCAGAATATGCTTTCTCAGAATATCGGGGCTGAAAATGGGTCAAAAATTAAGAATATAGTAAGAATATGCCTAGGCTCAGGTTTTTATTTTGGATACAAGAATTTGTATGACCCACCATAAAATTTGATTTCTTTCATTGGTTTACGTCACAAACTTTCAATTTCTTGTTAGCAAATAAACTGAATTTTAGACAATATTCCAGTATAATAACAAAACAATGAACTGACTTCAAAAAGCAGACAAGCAACTGCAATAGAATGCTGTGACGTCATTCGTTTATAAGAACACATGCTTTCTTCAAGATATTTAGTCATTCACATTTTTAGAAAAACAGTGATTGTCGCACGGTCTTTTTAGTGTGTGGAAATGGATCGAACTCGTAAAAGGAAAAAACTCTTGGAGCTTGGAAAGAATTTGAAAAGTCACTTATTCATAACAAGCTGCAGTCATGTTAAGAATATATTAAGAATATGACGCTGATATTTGTCAAAAAATTAAGAATACTGAGACTGAAACGAAAAATTCACCATTCTTTATAAAAAAGCGCCTAATGTTAAGAAAAGATACCAAGAACGTAAATACACCTAGTTTAGCAGTTGATTTTTATTCAGTTAAAATTTTCTTGCTAAGAACTGGGATTTTTCCACTGTAATGTCCTCAGACTGTTAACATTCATTCTGGTTTGTTTCAGTAGTAAAAACTAACGATATATATCGATAGTTATGATTAATTATAAAAGTAATACTCTCTTTTTTATTTCAAAAATGTATAAAATGTTATACCTACTAAATGAGAGCTTGAAAAACATTTTGTGGAGATTCCAATAATTGTTTTTCATAAGAAACCACTAAAGCATTGGTTAAAATAGCGAGCCTACCGCTATGCTGTCAGTGTGCTGGTACATAACGTTTTGAAAGCAGAGGTCGACGAAGTCATTATTTTCCAGAAATTTATTCTAGAAGCTAAAGGATTTTTGATGTTTGACTGGGGAAAACCAATTTACAATTCATAGCTTCACTGGAAAATACTTGTGTTAAAATTTATTGTCTTAGCAGTTCAAAATTGGTCTAATAAAATGTTTGGTTTTATGTGCTCTCATTATTTGCTCTGATGAATTGTTTGTAGAAATAGATAATGCTAAGCATATTTTTTACAGTATTGATTAAACTCATAGTGTAGGAGACAAAGTTATTTCAAACACGTTACCTAATTCATCACGTTAAAAAAAATATCTAAACGAAGTTCTATCAAACAGGGCCCTTACTTTCCTTGATAGGTCTGGTTTCATAAAGTTTGCAAAAAAAATTACCAGAGCAGTTTCTAAATGTTATGGTATGGTGCTACTTGAGGGAACATAGTTTCTACACTTCGAAAATTTCTTTCTTTTCCTGAAAAGTTTGTTGTAGCTGTCACAAATTTATGTATGGTTGTTTACAAACTTTAATGTGTGTTTTTAGGTGCCAGATTTCTAGGTCGCAGAATTGGGCGAGAATAAAACAGGTGGTTCTTGGGAGTTGCAAGAAAGTCGCGCGTTAATCAAATTCAGTTAAAATGACAGTGTAAGTTATTCCCTTCATAGTTAATTGCAATTCGTTTGTAATGCAGTGTCGATTGTTCATACGTATATCCGGAGAAAATTGCAGGATAAAAGAATTAAAAAGAAGAACCAAAAATTAGCTTTTTACTAGGAGCATCAAAGGCTATACTTTTCAGTTTTCATTTGTTTGAGCCAACTAGTCACAAAAAGTCGCGACTTTTCTTTGATTCACTATCTGTTTTGAGCAGAAGTACAATGCCACTTGGTCAATATTCTTTTATCCTAGTATCTTAGTCCAGACGATGTCGACTAAAAAATTTTCGACCTAAATTAATATGATTTTAAGAGTGATATTTACGTTCTGTATCATGAATCGTTCTGAGACTTTCTTGTGCAGAGAATCACAGACGGCTTAGAGTCGTCACTAAATGCATGGAACTGTGAAGGAAAGGAAGAAAAAGAATACATCTTAAGGCAAGATAAAGGGTTGATCTCAGGCTTAAAACATTCAAGTCATATATGATAGAGGAAAGCACTCAAAAGCCAAAAAGTTCCACAACCTTGCTGTTCGACGCAAAAAAACCCCAGAGTTACAGAAAGATTTATTACAACGAGGGGGCATATAAGAATTTGATCTCGTTCTAAAGCAAGTGAAAAATGGAAAAGCTCCAAAACCAGATGGTATGCTGGTTGAAGTTTGCAAACTTTCCAAATTCAGTAATGTGTGAAGAAAGCCTTCAATGACATCTTTAATGGGAATAAGCCAGGAAAATGAGCTATCCCTACAGTAAGTCTACCAAGGATAAGTTGGGGTAGGTAGCAAGTCAATAAAAATAAACCCATTAGATATTTTGAAAACTAATTGTTGAAATGTATTGCAGCATTTCCATTGTTCTTAAACTTTGATCATTTAAAGTAAATGCATTTTTTCTACAAAGCAGCCTTGTTTATGTCCTGTTTCCACAGTGGCAACTAAGGAAGTGGTAAATAGTTTCAAAGAATGACATAATACTAAATTTAGAAACTTTTCAGGTTGGTTAAACTAGGTACAGTTTAGTCAACGTCTACCATTTTTAGGAGTTTTTATCAATAAAGGCCAGCATTACAAACACAGTTACTTGATCCCACATAACAATGTGCAAGAGGCTTAATAGACGTATCTTTTGAGATTTCTGACCTCCATGACAAGGCGTACAGATGATATCTAAAATTAGTCGAAACGGGTCTGCTGCTTTCAAGACCTTGGACCTGTATATTCTATACTTATCTTCGTATATTTATACAGTCACACACATAATTTTTCTGTACTTATTACTAGTAGATGTGTAAAGTAATTTTTTATTCCAATTCTCATAAATTATCTATTTATTTTTCTTATAAATTTGTTTGCTGGACTTAAATTATGGATGTGTGAATGAAGAAAAGCTGTAGCTAGGAAGCCAAGGAGAAGAACAAAAGAAATTGAAGTTTTCTGTGTTCCGAATATATTGAAGGGTCGGTTTAGTTCAGAGTACCAGTTGCTTCCCGGAGAAAGCTGATTGTTTTGTTGTAATGTCGTCAGCAAGTTATCTCTGTGTAAAGACAGCCATCGATCAAGGCTCAGCCCATACACAACATCAATTTTCGTAGCCTTACCATCTGAATCTAGTTTTTCTAGCTTCGAAACAAACACACCATGGCTGTTGATGTAAGCAGTCATTGATGATCTACAGGAAATTTGCTAGTTTTACAGTCCATCCAGCAGTGCTTAAAGTTGTCCAGGATGCAGCCCTTTCATCAAAATTTTCTCCATCAGCTTCGATGTTGTCTTTTATTTCACCTAGAATTTTCTCCCTTTTCGGAGAAAATATTTAGCATGCGTAACGACCTCTCTCAATATGCTTATCGTATCTGATAGTATCTTGCTATCCGATGTTGTATCTTTTACATTTAAATTTTTAAAAATGAGTATTGGTTGGAAGTGTTATTCCAAAATGTTGTACCCGTTTTAGAGTAAGTAAGAGTGGTTCTATGGCAATTTGACTTTGCATGTTATTTGAAACATTAAAGGGCATGCTTCCAATTCCGATAACCCGGTGTAATGAATAATTCCTCTTCAAACAGAGTTCTGTGCCCTTCCACCAGCAAATGTCGCACAACAGACTATTCCGAGTAACATCAAAATGAAGCCATCAGAAGTTCCTAAGGCGAACACCCTCGCACGAGAGAGATTGTCGACCGAACTTACTTTTTCGAAAGTCGTACTGAACAGGTTTGAAAATGTTAAGAATGCATATCACGGCACTGTATTGAAGAATGATTGATGCGGCATGGGAATGTGTAGCGATTGTTAAAGTTAAATTTTGGTATGTTTGGGTGTTTTTTGAGTCTACAATTGATTATTTCATGGATTGACGATTCACTGGTCTGGGTGAGTCAACTGAGTTTATTGGATCACATTTGGTGTCTTATTGTTTTCTGTATTTACCTCTTGAAATCATTTAAAATTTTAACGTTAGAAATTGTTAAGCTTACTATAATACTTCAGAAAGTAACAGAAATAAAGTAACAGAAGAAGATTGATATGAAAAGGATAACTTACTTGATTTATTTCAGATGCCCTTTTCAAAAAGAATTGTTTTCTTTGGTGATGAAGATTCTTTCTTATGCCTTTTCTGACTATCCATATTGCCATAAATGATATAGGCCTCTTGGTTTGCTCTCACTGGATGATCCACTATGCCCTATACTCTAAGCCATTCGCACTTTCAAAAACTTTGATCGACAAACAGTTATTTTGAAGCTGTTTGAGGATCATTTTCCACACAGACTTCGACTACAGTTGATCAATCAATTTCTTAAAGTTTGGGAAAGTTGTCTTGAACAAAAATCAAGCCGAACAAGGACACTACAACCTTTAAAGCACCGATTGCTCTCTCTACACTTTCCCACATCTCTTTCTTCCCACAGCACTTTCTTGTCACCTCCTCACTTTCTTTCTCCCCCCGCCAGTCTGTCTGTCTGTCTGTCTGTCTGTCTCTCTCTCTCTCTCTCTCTCTCTCTCGATCGATCGATCGACTTTAAACCTACTGATTGGGCGAGGTGCAATTACATCACTATTATAAAATGCTTATCTTCCCAAATTCGTTCGCACCTCTTCAGAGACTAAAGCAGGAAACTCCAAATGAGGGTAATTCCAGCTTGTCATGAGTAAACCCATAGGTAGAGATCATTAATACTCCCATTGGTTTGGGCAGTCAATTGAAAGATAGGAAAATGGAACGATTAATTACCTGGTTGACAATTCTATGCCTACGCATTTATTTAACAATGATCATACTTACGCAATACTTAACGATAGACTGCTTCAACTTGTGTGATTAAAGTGAGAATATTGCAAATTTAATAATTAAGTAATATTATTTTGGCCTATTTTTTAAAAAGTGTATGTGTTTCAAGGTGGAGGTGGGGGTAAAGCCTCTGCTGACCCAGTGGCTGCGGTCTCCCTGCTGTAGATTTGGGCTACCTGAAAAGATAATTCTTTCAAACTTTGGTTAATTTTGGTACGAGACAACGCCCATTTTCACTCTTGTGTTTCGTCCATTTGACCTGATATCGTGAAGACAATGTTTAATTTTGTTCTTGGTGGCTCGTGGACTCGCCTTCAATAAAGATTATTCAGCCTGCCTCGTAAGTAAGAGTGATCTGGATTACATTTAACCCAAACTTAGACGCACACTGCGTTCCTGTTCGTTTCAGGTTAAGATCTTTGCATAACAGAAATCGTTGAAATTGCGTCCTCCGAAAGGATAGTGAGCCATTATTTTGGAAGAATAACTTTCGCTGGGGTTTCACGCTGTTTATTGAAATCCCTCAACAACAGCTGGCTATTATTTGAAAGAAGAGCAACAAAAGGTGTACCCCCTGATTTTTCGTGATGACATTTTCACTTGGAATATTTTATCATACACAATAGAAGCCAATCATATCACCTGTTTTATTGCATAATTAGAATGAAAAATACGAGAAACTCCCTTTTGAAAACTGCAGGCTATTTTTTTAGAAGGCGCGCTTTTTCACGCCAGCCCTTTTCCCCGTTACGAGTTGCCAGTTGGGCATTGTCAACAGGAGTGGTTATCGTTGGCTTACAACAGCTCAAGAAGAAAGTTAACATTTTACAGAAGGAGACCACTTTTTTTTCCGTAACACATTAAGGAGCTTTTAAAAGTCTTGTATTGGATCTTTATTGAATTTAGTTAGCAATTTCAAGCCAGGAATGATGTGGACTACATTTGCTGTGGTTGCCAATCTTGCAGTGATTATTAGCAGTAAGTACTTTTGAAACTGTGTGAACTATTCATTAAGCTTTTACTTAATTGCTGATAAGTTGAATGTTTATGTGTTTTGCATTCGTGATTCACACTGTCGATAGATTAGGATTTATACCCGCAAATAGGTAAGAATTGAGTTTGAGTATTCAGCACTTGCACCAAGTGGGGCGCTTTTGGCAGTTTCGCATTCCTGCAACTTGATTTGCTCTTTGCCACACCTTGAAACACCAGATAACCTGGAAAAGAAACATAGATGATTCCTTTCTGTATCATACTGTATTTTGATCGTAATTGAGAGTAGCTAATGTTAAGACTAGGTTGCCTATGGCTTATGTGAGTCTATTCAAGTTCAGCTGTTGGTATTCTGTCCCCGAGATCGGATTTAATGGCAATTTGATGTAGAGCCAGACAAAGGTAAATATGATTTCGTTCTTAACTTTTGTTTCATTCCTGAAACATTACGCCTGATTTACAACTGTTAATTGTCGTTTTGATTCATCGATCGATAGAAGAAAATGGGACAGAAATGGTCAATGGTGCTTAAGAGATTGTTTTATCGTCATTCTTTGTTACCAAGAAAAGGCTTCCAAAGATAAATATACAAGATGAAAATATATTCCAGCTAATTTCCGTTTTTATCTAAAGCCGCCATTTTTGTGGTTCTCAAATTGAAATGTTGCCTGGGATGATCGCAGGGTCTGTATTGATCTGCTTTTTCACCAATACTACGATCCCTTATTTATGGTGCTGCTCTCAATGATTAAACCATACGATAGCAAAGCATAGATTCATCAGTTTGGAGTACGTAGTTAAAACAGTACAAAAATGGTTATCACGGCGGCTTGTAAAGTTATAATTAGTGGTTGAAAAATATTAAATCTACCGTCAGGTACCAACCGAAGCATCAGCAAGGAAAAAAAATCTTCCGAATTGTCGTTGATTGCCACCTGCGTGGATTGATATCATGGCGGCCTAAAATTGTTTATGATTTGTTGACAAGATTTAGTGTAATTTATGGCTTTAGAAACAAAAAGAGTAACAGTTTATTCGATAAGCCCTTTGGAAAGAATTGTTGAACAACTATCGACGTTGACACCGTCTATCAGATCTTCCCTCTTTTCTTTCTCTGAAGAAATTATTTCGAAATCGGGCAGCCCTAGTATCAAATTACGACGTCGAGGATCAAGTTTACTCCTTTGCACGTGGTCATCTGTTATCATTTTTGTTGTTGATCATCAATGTTTCATTTGTACAGATCAGGCTGATTTCGAAAAATAGCTATCCCCTTGTCAGACAATGATTATTATTGTTTTATAATCGCTACAACACAGTTCAGTACTAAAATACCACTGTTGAACTCCAAGCAAATATGAACATGTAACAATTGGATTCCTGAAGGGGGGCTATTTTGTTTAATCACCACCTTCGACTCACTTAGGTTATAATTTCTTTGTTTAGTTACTTATTCACAGTAAAACAAGATTCACCAGACAAACCCAGCGCGATCAGTTTTTACATTTCATTGTTACTTGACTTGATTTTTGGGTTTCTTAAAGTTTGTTTACATTTAAGGGAGTCTTCTTACCACACCGCGATACATCCACTGTTAGCATTACCACAAAATAACTAATAAGAACTTAACATTTTGATCTGCATATTTTCAATTGAATATCGAAAGTGATTCTAAGAAGACATTTTTAGATAGCTAGAGAAGGATTTAATAATAATAATAATAAGAAATTACGCTAAAAGCCCAGTGAATGGTATTGCTTTTAAAAGGATCATTGACTTCCTTATTGTAAAAGATTCCTTAATATCCAAATTTCAGTCCAATCTTGAGTCTAATCCAAAAAGTTTCAGTTTTAATTTTTACATGTTGCTTTTTTGTAATCAGCTCTAATTCTGATAAGTGGAATTGACCACATGATTTGATGGCGATGTAACATCTGTTTTCCCTAATAACCCCGGTTTCGACCAGTCTTTGTAGCTTTTTTGAATCAAGTACAAATCCATTTTTTCCTTTTCAATGAGTGTAGCCCTCGCAGGATTAAAATGGAAACTGTTTTGGTTGCCAAAGATAAGCTTTTGTCGGTTCATTAACTCGGAAAGCTCATTAACAAGGGCAGGTCGATGGGCAAAAAAATGAAAGCAAGGGGTTTTTGATCTTGGTTTCTTCGAAGGAAATGTTTAAGATTTCTCTATTTCCGTCAGTTTTTTTTATCCTGGATAGGAGGACTGCTATATTGATAACTATATTCATATGATCATGCGTCTCCAGTCAAGATTACACAATGGCGAACTTCAAGTTTCACTCTATTGATATTAATATATTTATCAAAATATTAACAGTTCCCACCTTCAAAACGGGCTGACCTATGACAAAAGGGTACTTTGCATGAGGCAATCTGAATTAAACTTTTTACAACGGATAAACTTTTAAACCTTTTGTTACTTGTGCAGTAATTTGTCACCTTTTTTTCCGCTCTTGTTTTAATCAGGATATTACACAGTTATTACTTCCAATATTTTACTCGTAAGAATATTCGTTTGATAACAACGGATGATATTTTCAACATTGCTAAACGTTTTTTAGCAGTAGGAGGGAGAGTGCTCAAAAGGTCGGCCAGGGCTGGTCTTCCCAGGCCCCAGTAGGCTACCCAAGAATCCTGTCTTTTTTAATTGTACCAAATGGAATTGATGAAATTGTCTAAATTACATTCGACCCTATGATTTGCAGCCTGGATTTCCTGTGAGAGAACTGGACAGAATGCTGCCCTACAGTTTTCACCAGTCATTTGGGAAAAGCTAATTGACTAATCATCAATCAGGAAGGGATAATGTAATGTTGCTAATTGGAACTGGATAATCGCATCATTGGATTTATTGATTATAGATAGTGGAACTTTTTTTTCTGATGCTCCATCCAAAAACCGGTAATTTGCCCATGATGATTGCTTGCGATGTGAAAGTTTAGCTTATCACATTTTTGGTTTGGAAAATAACTTTGCAAAGCATACAATTTGGGCCAAAAAGGGTGTGATCAGTTGAAGCCAGTAACAGTAAAATAGCTTTGATTTTTTAAAAATTGACACAAAATTGAAAAAAAACCCACATGCTCATCTTCTTGGTCTTTCATTGAGATAGACGAGACTGGTTAAGACGAGTCAGTACAAGAAAGTGTCGAAAAGGTAAATTGTGATAACTTGAAAATTGAGAGAAAATTCCGTTGTATATGCCACAAATGTGAATGAATTAGGCAAAAGTTGAGTTGAGCTCAGCTTAATTGCGGTAAAATAATTCAACCAGAATAATTTCTGACATTTCGATATCTTGGCCAGATAATGCTACATCATCATCATCATCATCATATTCGGTTTAACGTCCGTTTTACATGCCAGCATGTGTTGCACTCATCAAAATGTAATATTAATACACACCCAGTTTTCATTCAGCTGAAAAAGTACATTGAAAGGGTCTTTTATAGCGTAGTAGTTGTCATGGAGATGATTTGTGCCAAAGCGCACATTTTAATTTAGCTGATTAATTATTATGAAACCAAGCTTTGATATTTTAATCTAATAATAAAAATTTGATGGTCCTGATCAGCCGGCTATCACTGTTAAAGAGTGCGAGATTTCCAGTGTGGGGGTCCTGAGTTCTAGCCCCACGGTTGTGTACAGCTCCACTCCCTGTTTCACAAGAAAAGACTGATTATTGATTATTATACAACATTAAATATAAAGAAAATTGGCTGCATTGTTTTTAAAAAACCAAAACAGTTGGACTAAGAAGTCTGTATATTGTTGAATGCTGTGAAAGGGAAAATTGGGGGGAAAGGTCTGGGTTAGATATTGCCAAAATAAGTTGGAAATCGAGGTTTTTTTATCATAGCAAGGGTTGGGCAACGAAAGGTCTGAGTGAGTCAGCAGTACACCTACCCATCTGCTAATATCATACTAGCACAGTGTAAATATAGTATTAAAGATGTCTATTCGCAGTATTATCATATGACAAATACTGTAGAATTCCGCAATAGAAGAACACTTGTTCTTTGTAAATTGTAGAGATAATACTGGTTGCCAAAAGGTTGTTTGCTTACAGAACAAGTGCATTAATGCCCATGAAGGGGGAGCGAATCCGAAAGATGAGGAAAAAGGAGAAACCTGGCAGATGATAAGTAATATCCAATGGATTAGGACGAATTACAGTAATGGTGATTGAGCTGCTTCAAGGAATGACCATTTACTACTGTGGAGTGATGCTAGATATAGTATAGTGGTTATCGTAAAATTACACTGGTAATGGCTTTTGCTTACTTTCTCCTAATTTTGAATCTTGGTAAAACACAATATTCCTTGGCATGTTTTGTGAACTTATATTTGGCTGCAGAGATGGCTACATTTTTTTACTCTTTAAGTGACAAAAGTGTGCAACTAAAAATGCCTAAAAAGTGCCATGTCTTGAATTTTCTCATTACTGTTAACGTGTTTGGATGGCTTTCCATTCAAGGTTTGTGAGCCAATAAATTTCAATGCTTATGATGCAAAAGCTGCAATGTTGACTTTATTTATTGAAATGGTCAGGTATTTTTAGGTATTAAAATTTTACGCCCCGTCGACCTTTTTTTTCCCAAAGGTTAATTTTAAGACATAAATTACAATGGAGTATTTATTTTTTAGATTGAATACATTTGTTTACGCAAAGGACTATGTGAAGCGGAGCAATTTGCTATGAAAATGTAATAATCAAATTATCCTGATAGCTGAACAATCATGATCTGCAACCAATATAAGCTTTGACATCTTTCAAAGACCATGAAAAGAAGGACAAAACCGTTTTCTGAACCAAAAATATTAGTATCATTAAGGCTAATCCACTGAAAATTGCTTCCAAATTTTTTGAGATGTATCGATAGGAATGTTTTTTAATCAGTTATATGTTGTATCTTAACTGGTTGTTCCGTGTTGGTATGGGTGATCTCTCTTCTTTGCATTTGAAATTTGCCGTGGCAGGTCAGTTTGATTTTAGTATACATTTCATTTTTACATTTGCCACCAGTTTTTAATGATCCTTCAAGCCAAAAATAAAAATGAAAGGCCCCCCTGTAATCAAGATTAAATCCTAATTTATTTAAAGTCCTGTCAATAATGTAAAGTTTATCAAACGAAATTGAATCTGATAAATATTTAACACAGGAACATGATATTACTATAAAGATTTCTTCTGTTGAAACAATTAAAATGAAGAAGTGTTTTTTCCCCCGATATATGGTTCTTAAATATATGTAAATTGATCCAGCTCCATAATATATTTATAGTTAACAATTGTCGCAGTAGTAATCGTAATGACAAAGAAAATCCAGAAGAATTTATATCTTCGCGATGTATATTTGGTAGGTGTTTTTGGAAAAGAATGACATCAACTAGATAAGTTTTGTTACAAAACAAGTCGGAACGGTAATGGTTGGGGTAAAGTGTCATGTGGCTATATGGTTGGTAGAAAAAGAATTCATATTGTCGTAAACATAAGCAAACAAGAAGACTGTACACACATAAGTTTGTGTCGTGCAATTGTAATAATCATCACCACCATCATCATCATCATCATCATCATCATCATCATCATATTGGGTTTTAAGTCAGTTTTACATACTGGCATGTGTTTGACGGTTCAATAAAATGGACTTCCAGGCCAGTCTGCCCTTTACTAGATCTAANTTTTCCGATTGTGCTGTGTGCAAAATTAATAAATTAAAGTCAGTAGTTGTTTTAAACCGTTTAAGGCGTACAATCAGTTATGTGTGATTGTATGTATATGTATATTTGGTAGGTGTTTTTGGAAAAGAATGACATCAACTAGATAAGTTTTGTTACAAAACAAGTCGGAACGGTAATGGTTGGGGTAAAGTGTCATGTGGCTATATGGTTGGTAGAAAAAGAATTCATATTGTCGTAAACATAAGCAAACAAGAAGACTGTACACACATAAGTTTGTGTCGTGCAATTGTAATAATCATCACCACCATCATCATCATCATCATCATCATCATCATCATCATATTGGGTTTTAAGCCAGTTTTACATACTGGCATGTGTTTGACGGTTCAATAAAATGGACTTCCAGGCCAGTCTGCCCTTTACTAGATCTAATTGTGATTAAAATAAATCAATTGGGAAATTATTGTAATGGAGTAGTTATGAAGATACGGTTTAATAAAAAACATTTTTATGAAGTCGTTTGGGATAGCAAACGAAGCAATGTAAACGCCAAATAAAAGCACTTGTTTGCCCATATTATTCTTTCTGTGCACCTTAAGCGTAGGGTAGTTGCTTGGTGATTTTTGTAAACTAGTTTTTTAAAATTTATAATAATATTAACGAATAGCAGAACACACAGACGCATCAAGGAATTTTAAAAATAATTTTTGAGTTGTTTGTATGTATATTTTATATTGATGTCATTAAAAACTAAACACCAGTGTTTATTAAATTTGGAAATGAAAGTCAATACATGTTTTATTTTTACGTTAAGTTTTTAATTGCTTTCATAAAAATTATGCACAAATATGTTTACAATTGTAAAAAAAGTGCATCTTACCGCTGTACTTGATAAAATTTATGTATGAATATCTGAGAAATTCTGAAAGGAAGAATACTTTATTCTGTATGCATTGGCGAAGATCTAGGAACAAATAACCATGCTGTTGGTCATTTGGCAAGTAAAGAACAGAAAATACGGCAGATAAGTTTTTTTTGCAGATCTGGTGTTTATTTTCAGAAAGAGTATTTAAGAGAAGATACCACAGGCCTCAAAAAATAGTTTTACAGAGAAACGATGCAGTCATACGCCAAAAACTACGGAAAGAGTCGATTCTCCTGTATGACAAATTATGATGAATGAAATGGCAACAAAATTGATTGGCATTTTCCATCGACAAGATTTTCTTACTTTAAGCAGTGTGAAGAAACTTGTGAATGCAGTCAGTACGGCAGCATGATTACGTCATCTTGGCCGTGTCGGATTTTGGCCGTTAATCAACTGAATTATTTGTCAAAAGCAAATACTGCAGTTTTGTTCCAACTTGGATGGCTGCTGTCTCTAGTTTTTGTTTTTTATACCATTAAAATTTCAAATATTCGTTTATAAAGCTCGCAAGAATTCGGATATTCGAATTTATGGCAGTGCGAGATTATCATAAATTTCTTAGTTTTAAAAACATTGGTCTATCTTGCTTAGAATTATCATTACTTCCTAACATTTTTTTCCAAACACCGTTGAAACAACCAATGAAAGAGGATCAGCTCGATCCAAAAGGATGGAGTATGCCCGAGTGCTTGTTCATTATCCAGCGAACTATGTCGTACGGATTCTCCACCCCATCACCTTGTATCTTTGGCTCTGTGGCGAGTCCTGTATCTTTGGCATTGATAGGTGCTACTTATTCACTGTCAAGCACCATTCATCTTGGGAAAAGCTATCCCTTCAAAGTTATTTAAAAAACTTGTAACTTGTAACTTGTAGTTTTTTTGGGGGAATCTTTTAAAGCTATTTTTGCACTTGTCTGGAGTCTAGACATTGACCCCGCTGTTTTGAGCTTCTGTCTGCTTGTGGGATATCAGTAAGATTCATTCTTTGACAACCAACAGGTTGTATTGTCAAGATATGTATATATCTTAGCTGTCGTACAAAAGAGACCAATTTGCAGCTTAAATAAGGAACCAGAAATAAAAAAGACATGCATTTTACTCGTACTCATAAAAGTTTTTAATGTAGTTTCGTCGCAACTTCAAGGCGGTGCTGTTACAGCCATTAGTCATTTCTGTTTTCAGCCACCAGTTGTTACTGTTACGCCCAGTGCAACCTTCGTACTTATGCACTACGTGTATATTTTAGCTTTCATTAGCTAAACTGCGAATAATATTTGTATTTTCAATGGCGAAAAGAAATTGCTGTGAATATTTGGAAATCTCTGAGGGTGCCACTTGTTAGTTAAAACGCCATATAATGGCGCTACACCATTGTGAGTTCTACAATGGTCGTTTACCCCATTACGTCTCAATAGACCAATGAAAAGTGTTACAAAGGGATTCTGAGGCAAAGACTGCGGAGCCTATGTGGTAGTGTGGCGTCTTACAATATAAGCTTGAGGTATCATAGCATTATAGAGCGACGCCATAAATGTAGTACCATCAATTTAACCACATACTTGTTAATAAAAAAGTCAGCTGGGGGATCTTTACAAATGCCCTTACTGGTACATCTTAAACGAAACGCACCGACGCTCCGAGTTGATTTTCGGTGAAGTTTTGTACCATCAGAAGTTGGCAGACGTTTGTTTTTTTAGCACCTTCGAGTCGGCCAGTTTCCAAATTAATTTTAGACAAGCCGCCAGCGCGTATTAAAATGTACCATTTTCTTTAAAATTGATTTTATGGTGGGGCCATTGATGTAGAATATTTATCATCAGTACTAGGCTTTTTTTCTGAGCTATGTTTCGACAGATACTTCTTCCCGCGTCAGGCTTGCAACATGATAAATATCCTACATTAACACCATTTTTTAGTCCCTTATGCCTGTTGCCACCATTTCACACTTTGCGAGATCGACTTTATTGCATCTCCACGTATATTTTTCATTTCATGTACAGGATGTTGCAGCATCAGTAAAGAAATAATCTTTAGTTTTAAATTAGTTTTGTGTGGCTCAATTAGAAAAATTAACAATATGATCGGTTTTAATGTAATCGGTAATATTAGTTGTTGAAAAGGAAGGATGGTAAGGAAGTCAGTTCAAAGCAAGGGATTAAGAAGATGGAGCCAAATTGGTTGATAATGGTTAATTAGCTTTAAACTTGGAAGTTGTTTTTATTGAAGCTAAGCAAATTCTTAACACGATTTGTAGTTTGTGAATGATCATGTCAGTCAAAAAATCATTGAATATGACAAAAGTGAATACTAAAGTTAATAGTGACTGGGAAAAAATATTTGCTACTGGAAGAGCTGCAGCCGTCTTTAAAGCTTATTGATAGTTTTACTCAAAAAATATTTTGAAAATCGATTGTAATCTTTAAGCAAATTCTTGACGTGTATAACTTTTTCCCCGTCATGTTTTTATACATTACTTTATTAATTCTGGTTGTCATAGGATATGTGTGCCCACAAAAAATGGGTTCGCTTGTATGTGCAAATCGAACTTTCAGAAATAAAAAAATGTCTTGTAGTATTCCAGGTCTCCTTGACATTTAGTACGACAAACATTTCTGTACCATCTCCTTTTAATTTGCTTGACATTAAGTAAAAGCCATCTATCTGGGATTAGTGCTGTGAAAGAGCTTACTGGTTGTGATATCAAGTGAAAATGAAAATAAAACATTGCCGGCAAAATAAGCAAAGTGGAAATCCTAACACAATGTTATCAGAATGGATTAGATTAAATAAATTTTGGTAATACAGTCTTTGGCGAGACTGCTGGTAACGGTTTTGTTGGCATCAACCTGCAATTTTTCCAACCTTGTGTTGCTTGTTCAACCATTGTAATTTTTGTGTCTTGCAAGTAATAAACACATTGGTTATAAGAAGTTTGTTTCCAACTACTAGTTCCCAGGTATAAAACTATACTTGAGGAAGAGAGTTGGTTTCTGTATTTCAGTATTAAAGGTGTCAAAAAGTGACCATAGGAATATGGGGTCCTGATATCCTTGAAAACGATAATATTGTCACCAGTTAGGGACAAAAAGATTTCAGTTCGTTTGGGATATCGTTAAAAATGAAAATAAAGCGACGGTTTACGATTAATTGTACGGGGCACATCTTGTCAGGTTTCATGTGCTTTTGTTTGGCCAATTTATGTCATTGTGCAAGATACTCTGAAAACAAGGTCTTTTCTTTTTTTAAGGTCATTTTCCTCTGTAAATGGGGTCAGACGATGCCCCTCAGAGGGACTTTTTTTGTAGCAGTAATGAATTTCTAGACTGAGTGCCCTCCCTGAAGGTGTTTTTTTGTTTGTATTTTGTTTGTGAAGTTCCATTCTTTTCCTGCTCAGGAAATTGTACCCGAAACCTCTTAGCTACAATGTAACTGCACTAACCATTAAGCCACGACATATCCAAAGCCCCCCCATCCTCCATTATTGTTATATATCCCACTGGAAGAAACAAAGTAAGGAGGCTGGAAAAGGGAAAGTAGTAATTGTTTGGTTTGGGCTAAAGTGTGGGGCAGCCTTAAAAACCAGTAGATGTTGAGTTTTTGAACAGTTGAAACAAAATTCAGGGTTTTGTTAGCTTTTGCAACAAAAAGATAAACTATTGTACATCTTAGATGTTCAAGAAAGGTCTTGAAATTAACCTAAGCTTTGAAAGTAAACAGAATTACAATTGATCTGGGAGAGCTGGTTGTAGTATAGGTTTGTGCATTACTATTTATCAATCATTGCTAAGAGAAGATGTCTTTTCCAGGCTAAGTATTACATATACTATTACACATAAGTATTACATATACTATTACACATAAGTATTACATATACTATTACACATAAGTATTACACAATAAGCAGAAAATTTAAGGTAAAAGAAAAGTTTTAGTGCCCAAACATTACTGTTGGCTTGCTTTTAACAGTTGAGGCATGCCAAGCCCCTGATGATAATTGTAATTTTCATAAAAGATTTTTAATACTGAAAATGAACTTATTTAATGTCAGCAGACAACTTTTTGACAAAAAAAATATTTTGAATATTTGACTTNACTAGTACACATAAGTATTACATATACTATTACACATAAGTATTACATATACTATTACACATAAGTATTACACAATAAGCAGAAAATTTAAGGTAAAAGAAAAGTTTTAGTGCCCAAACATTACTGTTGGCTTGCTTTTAACAGTTGAGGCATGCCAAGCCCCTGATGATAATTGTAATTTTCATAAAAGATTTTTAATACTGAAAATGAACTTATTTAATGTCAGCAGACAACTTTTTGACAAAAAAAATATTTTGAATATTTGACTTGTTACCAAACATGTTAACATTGTTCATATTTTTGTGTGTATATTTTAAATTCTGATCATTAATATAATTGTTGTAGTTGTCATTGTCATCATAATCATCATCACCACCATAGTAGTGGTTGGCAGTCATAGCTGACAGTGGAAAGAGGAGTAACATGGTTGTTGTTGTTAGCAGTCAATAGATTATTGGTAGTCAGTGGTTGTGTCATAACCCAAGTAAACTTTTTAATGACATGCAAATAACATTTCTTATTTTGGCTTCTTTTTGTTTCCCCCAAACAGTAACCAATGCTGCCAGTTTCGATTTTTACTACTATAACATAGACTTGGGTCAACAAGCAATTATGACATGTACTATTGATAAAGCCAATACATTTGATGGATTATATGATCCTACTGGTAAGAAGCTAACAAATGAAGGGCGGTTTTCAGTACTAGAAAATGTTGGAGAAGGCAAGTACGAGCTAAGGATAAAAGATGTTGCTACAGAAGATCATGGAAAGTATACTTGTAAAGTCAAAGATGGAAAAGAAGCTGATGGAGTTACAACTCTTAATATTGCAGGTGTGTGTGATTGTTTTCTTTTTTAATTAAGACCTTTTTAAGTTAAATCTTAGTCTGCACATAAGTTAGGTTATTATTGGTTGCCTTTAAATACAAGTTATTCAAAAACCACAGCTTTATTATAAGCTCAAAAAGGATTGCTCTGACAATTTTGCAAGTATAAGCTTTTTAGTTTTGTTTTGTGTTCTAGTGTGTGTGTGTGTGTTGGTGGTATGCTTGACAAATCCATGAACAGCTTAGACTAGTTTTTCATGTGCAGTGAATATTGCTGCATTTTTTGCAACAAGATACTGCAACGTTTTTTGAGAAACAGATGAACGTAGCAGAAATGAGAATGCTGCGATGGGCTCTTAGTGTTACTTGAAGAGACAAGTTGTACAACAAGGTAGTGAGAAACAGGCTGGGAGTTGGATAACTCTCTAAGAAGATAAGGGAGTCCAGGTTGAGATGGTTTTGTGCACGTAGAGAGGAGAGAAGAGGGCAATGTTGGGAGGAGAGTGCTGAGGATGGATATACCAGGAAGGAGAAGAAGAGGTTGACCAAAGCAAAGATGGATGGATAACATCAAAGCTGATATGATGGAGAAGGGGCTAAGATGCGAGGACACCCAAGATCGTGCCACATGGGGGACGAAAATTTGCTCTGGCAACCCCTGAATCAGGGAGCAGCCGAAAGAAAAAGAAGAAGATACTAAAACTTTTTTGTACCTTGATACATTCAGTAGTTAAAGTATGCAGACCAGCCCATACACAAGCGTTGCATATAAAATACAATTGTTGTGTTATGTTTGCACATTTTTTTTAGTTATATTCATCTTTATTATAATAACTTGTAAAGATGTATTATGCACTGGGAAATTATAGAAAAGTTAATTTACAGTGTCCATAGGTATATCTTTAGAATATAAATGACCTTGTCAGTAGTGCATACATTTTCACATATTAGTGAAGATAAATTTATTTTTCCCCAGACAGGAAAAATACAGTGGTCCATTTATTTGCTTTTGTTAACTGATTCTTGAATGTCACAAATTAGCGACTGCTCCAAAATAGAAAACAAGGCCATTTTTTTTTGTTGTATTCCATTTGTCACAGAATATTGTAGTAAGATAAAATCCAGTAAATATTTAAAACCCCCACGTGGATTAGGTATGAAATGTTTCAGTGCTGACTACATTAAAGAATGGCAAAGGAGTTTGTGTGTGGTTGCTGGTAATTATTTGAAAAACCTGTTTGGCTTTTAGTCTACTTTGTGGTAAAGCAACTTGAAAAGTTTATGATGGAAGACACAATCCCCTTATGAATTGGAAGTATGACAATAAGTCTTAGAAAAGCTCTGCAATAAGAAAGGGACCAGAGGTAGCACAAGTAATGCTGAACCAAGAAAGTGTATATGTAATTAAATATTTTTGTTGCAATAATTCATAGCCCCATTTCTCTACTTAAATTTTTGATTCAGCATTTGTTAGGCAGGTTTAGTTGACTGTATTCATTCATCCTGACTGTATTTGCCCAAAATTTGACTTGATCATTCAACTTTTAATATGCTGTTGCTAATGTGACTGAAATGTTTTGTGATGGGTACTAAATGTAATTTTTGCTATACCTTCTTGTTTCCGTTTTCAGTTTCCAATTCTATTCTTTTAGAAGTGCTTGTATTTTAGATGAAGTAACTGAGATGACAAATAATTTCCTCTGATTTTCATAAGATAAGAATGGGGAAAAAAGTCCTTGTAACTATCTCTTGTTTGTGCTCCAAGTTTGAACATGCATAAGAGGTGACATTTAGTGTGCCTTTCTTTCAGACTATTCCTTACCTTAGATCCTCCCATCCTGAGCAGGATATAGGGCAGCGAGACTTCTACATCATCTACGGTCGTCAGCCACAGCTTGAGCGGTTCTGAGTGACAGCCCTCGTGCATTCAAGTTGCCCCTGAAAGTAGTTTACCACGTCCTCACAGGTCTACCATGCCTTCTGTTTCCTTCCTTTGGTCTCCATTCAATTGCTTGTTTTGCAAATATGTTTGGTGGTAATCTTAAGACATGTCCTGCTAGCTTCCATCGTCTCTTTTCTACAATCTTGTGCAACAGTTCATGTTCTGTTCTTCTATATATCTCCTCATTGGTGATCATATTCCTCCATGTGACACCTAGGATCCTCCTCAGATTCCGCATGTGGAACAAATCTAGCTTTCTCTCTAGCTTCTTAGTTTTCCATGTTTCACTAGCGTATAATGCTGTAGAGACAACTATGGCCATTTATAGTTTGATCTTTGTTTTCATGTTGATTTGTTTCAGACTATTGTGATACCTTAATTTTTTTTATTACTGGACTCTCAACCTTGATGTTGCTTAAATTTATTAATAATAGTTTGATTATACAAGTGCCTTGTGTTTATTAATTTGAATTAGTTTTATTTCTTTTTAGTTTCTGTTGAAAATTTAAAGGACAAATACTACCTTGCAATTGGTGATACAGGCACAGTAAAGCTCAATGTGGCAGGTTACCCAAGGCCACCAAGCATAACTTGGGGAAAGAAAGTAGACCAGGATGATACAATCTTAGTAGTCCTTAAGGATGGTGTTCTTTCAAAGCAGTCACCAAGGTTTAGTATTGATCCTGATGGCTCACTTAAAATTGAGCAAGTTGAGCAAAATGATGCAGGCTCCTATTACATTGCAGTACTTAAACCTGGGGGACTCATTACCAAACGTACACAAATTTTAACTGGAGGTAGGTTTTTGGCCCTGACTGCTTTGATTTACTATGTATTGTTTGTGGACAGTGAAAATTCTGTGGAAGCAACTTGCCACCAACTTGCCATCTTCTGGTTGGCATTGGTTGGCATGAAGATTTGTCATGTATTACACTAGTAATTGTTTTTTTTCATTGCAAACCTAGGTCAGAAAATACAGTTTTTAACTTTTGGTTGTTTCCACTCCCAAATGTGAAACATGCAGTCATTCTAACATTTGTGGCCTCATGAATACCTGTGAGAGTATTCTTGTCCCGCAATTAACAATGCAATTTTAATAACTAGTTTATTTACCTTTAATTCTTAATTCTCTTGCGTGCAACCATCTTTGGCACCACATATTAAAAAAAGAACTTCTTTTCTCCAGTTTCAAGACATTCAAAATTTTATCAGCAGATATTTAAGTTCTGTAACTTCTCAACAGGACATACACAGTAGAACTTGTCAGTTGGCTGTGTCACAACCACAAGTTTGTTGGTCAGGATTTTTCTGTCAATTTGGACAGCTGAGTGCCATTTAGATTTGTCCGTAACTTTCAAGTCTAAATTATTTGATTGAATGTCAAACAGTTTCATAGGTTTTAGGTGTCTTTAAAGCATTTTTTCTGATTACGATGTGACGATTTTGCCAAACTAAAGTTCACCGTAAAATAGTTTCTTTGGAAGCCTATTATCAGTCATGCAAACTGCATGACCAGCCCATTGCAGTTGGCATTGCATTGGAATTGTATGGATTCTAGGCGAGTTAGCATGGGTGAACACTGGAGTATCTGGAATTGAATGGCAGTATTTCAGTTGCTTGGCATGGTGTTGGTAAACTTAGACCGTCACAGCTATTCCTTTACACACCTTGATCTTTGTTATTAGGGTTATACTTCTTCTTGTCCACACATTTGTATGGAGTATGCTGAAGACAGTGCTAGCCTTGGCTGGCATTGATTTGCCCTGTCATTGATTACAACTGAGTAAGAGAGTGTACTTCCCAAGCAAGCAGATTTGTCTACCACATTTAATTGTGGCATCATTGATGAATATTTCTGGTTCTATGTATTGTTTTCCTTGAGCTTATTGGTGCATTATCTCAGTCTTTTAGTACTTATTGTCAGTCTTGTGTTTTCACAGGAAGCAGAAAGCTTATCAACACAGTGTTGCATGCCTAGTTCAGATGTAGCATTTAAAGCACAATCATCAGCTAATAAAAGCTCATTGACAGTGTTAATCCTCACTTTGGTGTTTGCACGAAGCCTCCTCAAAGTAAAGAATGAAACATCCACATGGTTTCTGATGCCTGTGTCTTCATCATTGTTCCTGAAGCCATCTGTAAACATATCTGAAATCATGGTTGCCAAACAAGGTTGAAGCAAGGGCACAACCCTGTTTTACACTGTTAAAAACAAGGGTCTGAGAATTCCCCATTGACTGCACTTGGACAAGCATTCCATTATGGTGCTGCCCAATCATGTTGATAAACTTTGTTTGGGATCTGTTCTTTAGCAATGTTCTCCATAAACATTCGCTGGTTGTAGTGTCAAAGGCCATGGTCATATCAACCAAAGTGGAATAGAGGAATAGAAGTTGCATTTCTGTTCATGAGACTTTCTTGTAGTTTCCTTGCAGCAAAAACTATTGATGATTTCACAATTTATACATAAACTGCACTGACTTTCTGAAAGTTGAGCGTCCTAGTGATGGATTAAGAGGTGCTTGCCTGATGGTTACCTTTGTGTTTACACAACTGTATAATAGAGGCATATTTGAAGTCCTGAGGAACAGTCTTGTGTTGCCAGATGAGTTAAAACTGGATAAGAAACTTTTCAGTCAAAGCTAAACCACATACTTTGTGGATCTCTGCTGGAATACAGTCTTTGCCTGGTGCTTTATAACTAAATAACTGATGGACTGCTTTCTGGACCTCCTCCAAAGTTTGTACAATATCCATTAAGTGCCCGACTGTCACTTAATGCAATTGATGAAAAGCTACATCATTGGTGGTTGAGGGTTGACTCAGTATGTTGTTAAAATGTTCAGCCTATCTCTCAAGGATTTTATCTTTGTTGCTTATCAGAATAGATCCAGTGGCACTTACAAGTGGTGAGGATCCTGTTGAAGTTGGACCATATATCTTCTTCAAACAACTAACAGTTTTTCATGTTGTTTTTGTCAGCAGACCTCTACATTTCAGCCTTGTTACTTGGCCAGGGGTCCTGCATTTGCTGTAGCTTTTCCTGGATAGTACTGCACATGTTTCTTGAGTGTCTTTTTGCTTGAATTCAGTATCATTTATGTGGGAGAAGTAATTCTTATGTTTATCTTTAAGAAGTTGCATGATCTCTTGGTCATTCAAGGAAGTAGGTCCCAACCACTCAGTTGTACACCATATCACAAAGTGCAGCCCATGTTTTTTTAAAGTCCTGGGTTATCCAACAGTTGTTTCAAGGCCCTCTTCCAAGGAGTTCACAAGTTGCTTCTTGGTATCATTCAACCACAATTTCATGATGTTAGCCTAAAGTGCTTTCAAACCTAAAAGGTCGTCACTTTGGCTGTAAAAGTTGAGTTTAGAAACAATAAAACAATGATCAGCACTTTGTATGACCTCTCGTACATCCACCCTGTCCTTCTTTCTCACAATGACATAAAAATGCCAACATTTGGAACAAGGGTGCATCCATGATCTTTTCTTTCTAGCAGGTAGACAGAAAGTGGAGTTTGTGATACACAGTTCATGCTCAGGACATATTCAGAGGAGGAAGAGACCATTAATATTGTATTTTCTCCATGCTTCACAATCGCATCCTCCCAAGAGATATTGTCACTAATATTCCAAGTTAAAAAGTATGTTAGGCTTTTCTGTGTTAGAGGTATCATTGAGATTATAGTGTTGATGTCTTTGTAGAACTTGCCCTTGATTTCGTCAGGATTGGTCAAGGTTGGTGCATAAACACTGACCATAGTAGTAGAGTCCACTCTCTTGCAAAGAGGGAGTCTCAAAGTCATATATATTGTATAATGGAGAATAGTTACACAATGTCAACCTCTGTCTTATCCTAATCATCTTAGACCCGTGGCAAGATAACTGATGCAGTGGATGACTGAGATGACCTTTGTGTCTCATCACACTCTGCAATGTGTTTGCTAAAACCCACCATTCTTCCCAATGAAACAAAAATGATTTCTTCCATGAAGTCTGCTGGTATCTAGGCTAACGTGTTTAGGTAGCCAAGTCCTATATTACTCACCAGAGTTGGTGGGGTGCTGCCACTGTCACTTTGAACTGCTGCTAGGAGCCACAGGTGAGAGCTAAGTGCTAAGTGGAGACCAAAGTGGTAAAACCACCCCTAGAAATGTAAGTCCCATCTACAGTGGTACTCCTCCTTAACACACCAGGCACCACTTTGTGCAACTGGACAAAAGCCATATTTTGTGTTCCACCTTTGCTTCATTTACAATAACATGGGATACTTCCTGCATCAGAATGAGGCCCTACTACACTGGTGAAAAGTAATATTAAAAGTTTTTTCTGCCCATTACTTGGTACTAAGTTTTTTAACCATAACAAATATGTTGTAATATTAACAAATATGTTGTAATATTAACAAATATGTTGTAATATTTTATCTAGATATGTTTATATATAAATTAATATAGTATATAGCTTAGTGTAGTTAATTGTTTTCATTGCCTTTTGTACATGTAAAGAGGTATGATGAAGGCAGAGGAAATAATATGTGGAACCCTCAGCAATATAAATGAATTATATCATAAGAACTTTGTGCCACATTAACAGTAACTAAATAAAAACTATAGTTTACTCATATATTTATATGTATATGTATTTGTATACATATATTTGTTTTATACATTAAAATGTTAGTTCACACTGGAAATTAAAAGTGCTCAATAGATTTATATGTAAAGCTGTACTATTTTATTGCTGTTTGAAAGATCTTAATTTGTTGCATTTTTGTTGAAAGAGGTTTTGGTATTTAGAATAATTGACTCTGCATTCCTGCCTGGTGGCTGAAAGTCCAAATGGAACATGATACCAGAACCTTGATTTTTATAGGATAATGAAGAATGTTTGAAAAAAGTACATATTGTTCACTAAGAATTTTATAGAAAAGTATTTTAATTTAATAGCCTTCAAGGTTATACCATATAAATCATTCTAAGCATGTGGTACTCTATTATCATTTAATTGCTTGTATTTTTAAATCGTTTTTACTTCCTTTTAGTGAAGCCAACCTTTTTGGTTGCACCACCTGCAAAATTTAGTGTCTCAGTTGGGCAAACAATTACTGTGAAATGTAAACGTGATGGTGACAAATGGCCAAAATGGCAATACAATTCAACTGATGGTGTTATAAGTGAGTTGGTTAGCGTTTCTCCACGGATTGAGGTCTTAAAGGATAGTGTAGTAATAAAAAATGCTGCAAGGTCTGATGAAGGGACCTATTTATGTTCGGCCACTAATGATTATGGAACTACAGTTCTTAAGTCGGTGCTGGAACATGTGATCAGTAAGTACATAATTTGTAAATATTTATCCATATTTTAAATATTTAGCCATATTGTAAATATTTATCCATGTTGTATGTATGTATACTAGGGGCTCTATATGAAACCATGTTGATCCATTTTTGGGCAGTTTTAAGGACCAACCTGAACAGAGCTGTGTGGTTTACAAGGCAAGTTACCAAGCAGCAACACAGGGTGAAATACTATTAAGGCTTTGTAACCTAGCACAGTGGTAAAAGCATAGTATGATGTTTTTTTTAATGGCTCATCTAAAAGTTGTTTTAATAAATTAAAATGTGTCAACATGTTGCTATTATTTTTTCTCTGTATGGTTTGTCACATATTTCTATGAGTTTTACAATACATATATGAAGTTATCGAAAATAAATATTTTTTTGCATACTGTTTTGGATTTAGATATGATGGTAAAGTATTTATTTTATATTTGTAAATCTGGAATTTTGTTTCTGGCTGACTGTTAGTTACTTAGTTACAGCATGTTCATACATTGTTAGATTTGAACTTTTTTGTATGCTATTTTTAAATAGGTGTAGCAAATCAAATATTTATGTTAAAGACATGGTACTTGCTGTTCTCATTTGAAAGCTCCTGATGTGGCCCATCTTACCAGCTGGTTAACATGAAAATAATAATTTTTTTTCAACACCATCTTGACCACAGACCCTTAGAACACTATTCTTTGCATATAATTTTATCTTTATTTTGAAAGTAATTTTGACAAAGTATTGGAAGTATTGAAGATCAGGAAACAAGTTGCTAATCAGCAGGAATTTCATAAAGGAGGATGAACAATCAAATTGTATATATTGTTTCCAGATAAAATTTATACTTTTAAGTATCATTCACAGATGAGATTGATTCCTGGTAGTTTTCAGTCCATAGAAGGAAAGGTTCATCCATTTTGCAGCAAGTTCCAAATGTTTCCAGTAATTTAGATAAAAATCTTTTTTGAAGTAGCTGTGACTTTTTTGTTTAAGTATGCATTTTGACCTGTTTATGGCAACTGTTAAATTTTAATCACCTGGCTTTTGTTGGGATTTTAGAGGAAACCTTAAAAAACTCAGGTAAAAAAAGGTTAGAAAAATCACAGTCAAAGTTTACAACTCATGGCATAAGCTTCCATATCTAGAACTTCCACTGAGTCTACAAGGTCAACTTTTAAATTATGGTGTGATAAGTTAATGTGGGAATAATAGAAATATGGTTAACAGAAGGTGTATCTGGCTTCATTGTTAATTACATGTTATGTTAAAATGCACATTTCCTTTAATATTTTAGCACCTGCAAAGGTAAATGCAATTTTGGATCAGACAATTGGGCTAGGGGAACCATTTGCTTTAAAATGTTCTGCTACTGGATATCCACTCCCTAAAGTAGAGTGGCAAATACTGAAGGATGGGAAATTTGTCAAACTGACATCTCAAGTTGTAAGTGTTTTGAAAGCATATTTTCTTTAATAGCTTCAAACCTTATGAAACTTGGTCATTAAAAGTTTGAAAGTATTTAATGGAATGTCAGCTTTTTACATACAACCCCATACAGGTACAGGGATATGGTTATTAAAAAGCCAAGGTAGAACATTAAACATTTCTTAGCTTTTTGACAATAACCTTTGAAGACTGGTGTTATTTACCTTCTGCAATAGACCATTGAACTTGACAATTTACCCAAGCATAATTATGTATTGTAAATGATAATGATGATGGTAATTTTAGGGGTCTTTAAAAATGGTAGTAAGTACTAATGTAAATTTTTAACATTTCAATTTAACATTTCAAAACTCTTGATGCTGGAGGAAATTTATGAAATTTGAAATGACTGCTAAGCTATTTAAACTAGATTCCTAATGAAAGGTGAAAAGATTTCTTAAATTTCAATAAAAATTTTCAGCATTTAGTATAATCATATATTTAATAGCTGATTCGTTGGGTGCAATTATAAATGGTGGCATGAGCAGAAAATCAAGATGATCTGAAAATCTGACAAAAACATTTGGTGGTTGATTGGTAAACTATGAGTAAATTTGTTTTATGGTTGTACTGCCCTTAAAGCTTTTTGCAAAGTCACCTGGTGCCTAGCACTTTTTAAATCAGAAGATAAAACAATAGTGAGGAATTGGTAATGTTGGAGAATGCAAAATCCTTAGATCGATCATTTGTTACCTTTATACTTTTTAGAATTGCAGCAAGTGATATAATATTCCCACTCTTGCAAATGCCCTTGATAATTCAGTAGTGGAGATGTAAAGTGCAGCACTATATGTGCTGTAATATTCTTTGCATTGTTTGTATTTTCAGATATCCATTTGTTTCCAAAGACTTGTTTATCGAGTGGTTTGTTTATATTTTAAGCATGTTTAGATTGCAAATCAGTTGTTCGAGTTAACATGTTTTCAAACACAATCTGGTGTAAGGCAACTGGAGAGAAAAAATGTAGATGTATAGTTCTCCTCTTATTTTTTTGTCAGCATTGGGTTTTGTTCATTTCAGTCAAGGATAACTCAAAAGTTATCAAGGTTTTTTATACAAAGGCCAAACCTGAATTTGTTGTGCGTGCAAAAGTATGAACAATGGTGAGGGTGGCAGAAGCTTTAGTATAAGTAAAATATCTAGTTGACATCACAGAAGAAAGGACTTGTAAGTTCCACAATTTACAATTGAGGGAAAGAAATGGAGGCATGCCTTAATGACAACTCTAGTTGGAATAATAACTTTTACCATGCCGTCCTAATGACATCTCAGCCTTTTGACTAATGACAACTCTTATTTCTTAAGATATGATTTGAGTTGTCATTGATCCAACTAGAGTTGTCATTTTTCCCTGCAGAGTTGTCATTGAGGAAGAGCCTCAAAGAAACTAATATGACTGCCATATAAAAAGAAATATGAGTGTAGTTTAGCAGATTGTCAGCATTGACGTTAGAACAGTGTTGACTTTCTTGGAACCATAATTCTGTTTGGATTTCTAAATTTTCAAACATGGTAAAAGCATTTTCTTTCAATTTGAGGTCTGGTGGTAAAGTAAGTGTTAATTGCAGATTTTTCAAAATTGACTAATATGTCATATGGATTGCATTACACTTGTAATAAGAGTCTGACCAAAAATCCTTGTGTGGATAGCTTCAGTCTTCTTCCAAATAAGTGCAATGTGGTTGTGAAAAAAAGTGTTTGCAGATTTTTTAAAATCGACAGATCTGGTTATTTTATACTCATCATAATAGAAATCTCACAGAGAAGTTTTGTGTCTTGTACAAAGAAGTGCAATAATTAATATTATAACCACTTTGTTCTGCATGCAAGGTATATGCTTGAGAATAAATTTTTGGGGGATTTCTTTGAACATGTCATCAGCAAATGAATGATCTGAATTAGATGGTCTGTTATGATGAAAGTATCTGTAATTTTTCTTGACACCCCAATCCCACTGTGATACTATTCCTGATCATTTTCATCGAGTTGCAAACTCAAGTATGGCACAAATGCATAAGAAAAATCTAGACCTTTACCACAACTTTTACTGGTGAAAGAGTGTCCTTGTAAATCTTTACCAAATATCAAGTAAAAGGTCTAGGCACTGGAAGAATTCTACCAGTGCATTGTTGAAATATTGTTGTCCAAAGACCTTGCAAATGACAGAAAGATAACTTACAGGTTGATATTTGGCAGAATGAAAATTGTCACCTACATTCTTGAAAACAAAACAAAACATGTTATAAAACTTACTGGATGAAGTGGTATATTTTATTCTTGGCATGCTGCATTTATATTTCTGGTCATTGTTTTAAGGGATGGTAAAGTCACAGTTGCCCATTTCTCTGCGAAGTTTTGGAGCCAAAATTTGATGTCTGGATGTTTATGCACTGCATTTGATTCCTGCTTTCACTTTTGAACTTAACAACTTACTTTTGATGGTACTTGCTTGTGTTTATTGATTTCATCAACAGATGCAATGTTTTGTTAAATAGTTGTTTACATGATATTAGATGTGCATTGTTAGTTGATAGAAAGCTTGGTGACTGACCTCCAACAGTTGGTCACATGTACTGTGTTGTTGGGCCTGAATTTGCAGACGATTAGTTTTCTGAACAATCCGACACATTAAAGAATATAAAGGTTTTCATTTTTGTGGTGTTTATTTTAACCAGACATGTAGCATAACAGAAACTTTTAAGACAGCTCACCAAATTTGAATTGTGAACCATTAAACAGTACCATGTGATAGTTGATACAGATAAAGTAGAAATTGAAATTGTTTTTTTTTAGTACAATGGAACTGCTGAAAGTGTTTATAAAGTTTCAACAGCTTCTACTACTGATAGAGGAAAATATAAATGTGTTGCAGATAATGGTGCTACAAAGGATAACAAGCCAGCTCCTGATTCAAAAGAAATTGAAGTTCTGATTTACAGTAAGAATTTTTACTCTTGGTTCTCAGACATTGCTTCTGCATGTTTAAGTTTTTCCTCCCCAGTGTTTTTTTTTAGGGGAATTATTTTTTTTAATTATATCAATTAAGGAAGTAAGCTAATGGATGGCTTTACTGCAGAGGTTTTTATCAGTCTGATTTGCATTAGAGTTTTTAGTTGGTCTGGGAAAAAAGATTGAAAATTTGCAACTTTGATTAATGAAGTAAACAATTCCTTGCAGTTGCACATACAGCATTAGAAATGCACCATGCTATCCATTTTTAACAAATCACTGAAACAAAAAATGTCAACCAACTACATGATATTGAGGCAAACGTTTTTTAAAAATGCTGAAACTGGCTATTAGTGAATAGGAAATTGTGTAAAACAAATAATTGAGTTATGGGGACCCAGTTGTAAACTTTTCACATTGGATTTGAAGGCAGATTGTGGGTACTCAATTGTGTAGTTGCATCTGGTTCCATGCATAAAAAGTCCTGGGTAGAAGATATTTCTTGTATTTAGTCATATTGAGCCTTTTCATTTTTGGGATATCATAGTAGAGGAGTTTATGTTAGTTGTCTGGATGGGACTTGAAACAAAAAACAGAAGTTTAGACCATATTTTTACCTAGTATGCACAACCTTTATACCCAAGCTCATATTTTATTTTCAATTCTGGCTTACATAAAAATTTTGAAGATGCCATGCAATTTCTTTCATCTAATAAAGCTACACTTGGTTCTTTTATTGTTTATTAAAATTACAGTGTCTTATGTACTTCCTTAGATATTTTGTTTTACTAAGACTTTTGGTTTTTGAATACTAGCTAAACCAAGTATCACGTCTGCTACTGATGAAGTGAAGTTCATTTTGGGGAAAGGCGAGAAAAAAACTATCGCCTGTGTGGCTGAAGGTTTTCCAGCTCCAAAAATTACCTTTTCCAAGGATGGGAAAAATATTACCACTGGTGTCAATAAAACAACAGACAAGCAATCAGTCACAGGAACTTTGGTTTACACAGTCACAAAAAAAGAAGATTTTGGTGAAATTGTTTGTACTGCTAAAAATGAGAGAGGTGAACAGACAAGAACCATTAAAGTTTCTGAAATCAGTAAGTATGAGCAAAACATTTAATTCCATGCCTTTTCTTGTAGGACAGATGGGTGGAATTTTTTTTATGTTGAAGTGGAATTTCAGTATTATTTAGTCAGATAATTGGAATTCTTTTTTTTGAAATGCAAAATATGTATTTTGGATATTTTTAAACATGGAAGTATACCATTAAGGTTAGAAAAAAGGGTGTTTTCCTTGGTGTTTCCCCATTGCATGCACAAATCCAGACGTGCATCCTATTAAAATGGCTTTAAAATTTGATTTTGTGAACCGAAAACTTTACAGTACTTAAAGTTAACACTGTAAAGGAAAATGTACCTGGGAAGTGTAAACGTTATAGTTAAATAGTGGAATTGTCAGAATGATAATTTTCTGTGAACTACTGGTGGACCAAATCAGTTAGGTTTTTGTGTAATGTGGTCAGGAGATCATGGCTATTAAATCATGACCAGGAGGGTATTGACTTAATATACCTTTAGGGACTACTGCAAAAATATTGTTAATGCTATAAAATTCAAGTGTAATTCCTTGTTGTAGATACACCAGAACCATTAAAAAGCATTCATTTTTTGACTACAGGTAACTCAGTTACTGAAAATTAGATGTATTCTTTTCCACTTTGATGTTTTGTGTATCTGTGCATCAATATCTATCAGCGAGCATGTATATTGTATATATATAATATAGGATTTTCTATTTAGTACCCAATCCTTACACATACATATGGCTACAATGGCATATTAACAGGTTATTTGCTATTGTATGCGTACAACTACAGTAAAGTCTTAACAGGCGATTTTTACTTGCCAAGGTTTGATATATGTAAAATAGGGCATTTTAAAGATGCTGCCAAAACATGTATTAGTTCATAGTGTATGAAATAAACTCCCTTTGAAGTGATAAAGTTTCAGCTGGTCATAAGGCTGGTCACATGTTTTGGTTACAAGGTTGAAAACTCAAAATTCTATTACAATTTAAAGGTTCTTTAATGACATGAAATTGTTATGATGCTTTCACGTCCATGCTAACTCAAAAATAAGCTTTTGGTAATTGTGATGTAATTTTGACATTTACTGTTTGCTTTAGAAAAGCCAGGTATGCCAACAGAATTAGAGGCAGTGTTGGTTGATGTCACAGAGGTAACAATAGCATGGAAAGCACCAATAAAAACAGGGGAAGAGAAAATTACATTGTATGAAATTACTATAGCACCAGTAAACGGGACTGCATCTACAGAAAAAACTACTGGTACAAGGGTTAAACTGGATGGACTGAAGAGGAAAACAAAATATAGTATATCAGTTAGAGCTAAAAATGTTGCAGGACTTGGTAAACCCAGTACAATTAATGTTGTAACAGAGGAATTCGGTAAGTACATTTTCCAACTATTTTGAATTTGTTTTTTTGATTTTTTTAAATAGCTTTTTTGTTCTTAAAGTTGTGAATTCAAATTTGATTGTGTGCAGGTATATTCACTCTAGAACCACGAGAGAACAAGCAACTGTGCCATCTGTACAGACATGAAGTTTTACATGGTGTCTATCAACTGAATTTACAAGGTCCAGTTCCATTGTTTTACATGAATGTGACTGGAAAGGCAGCCGTTTAAAAATACTTTTATCTACAAATCTTGCAGAGTTATTCAATTCATATTTTTTCATTACAAAACAGAAGTGAATATAAATAAAAGCATAGTCCTTTACCTTTAGGAAACAAAAGATAGATTGGTGACCGAGCTTGATATTTTAATGAAAATTTGAATTTGGCTGGTTTGGTTTTTGTTCGTTTTTTTTCCTGGTTTATTTTATTTTGCTACAACTTTTCTCCCCAAAGGGTAGAGATGTTTGAATGGGGAAGCATAGTCTGATTAATCATGGATATGTGTGTACCAGAAAACTATTGAAAATGTGCATGGTATACTTGCACATGAAATCTCAAGTAAACAGTGTGTTACCTGATTTCAGTGTATCAGCTGATATCTTCATACCCTATTTTAGTGGTGGTAAAATCCTAACAGTTCACATTTGATTATAGTTTATTCTTGCAGATACTGGCATTACTAGCTTGTTTAAGGTATTGGTTTTTATTTTCTCTTGTTCATTTGGTATGGTGGTGGTGGTAAAAGTGGGGAGAGTACCACCACTCCATAATGTTTGAAGTATCTTACGAAATTGGAATGGACACATTTTCTCTCCAGGAAGAAGCTCAACAAAATGTTTGATTTGAAACTGTCACTTCTTAAGAATTTGATGTTCCTATTATTTTCTTTCTTCCTTAAACCCATCACAGGTCGTTTCAATTTTCAACAGTGTGTTGGTGACTGAATGTTTATGATTTTGCTATAAGACAGCCCCCTTCGATTAGGGTTGGGTTATTGGTTTGTTAATGGTGACGACAGAAGTTCTATGGACATGCAGACAATTACAGTTGACTATACTGACCATTTGTGTGTGTGTATATATATATATATGCTATAACTTTGCTTCAATGACTTTACCTTCAAGGGTTTTATTTTGTTTTTTTTCTTTCTTTTTTTTAATTTTTATATATTTTAAGAGGTGTCTTGTACTTTGTCATAAAATCACTATGAAACTAATTTTAAATCTTACTCAAGGTGAAAATATTAAAAACAAAAGCTAAATAGAGATGTAGTATTGTAGGAAATGATTTTCTTTAATCATAATGGGTAATGGATAAGTTGTAATAAGTAATAACTACATTGACTATTAATGGCAAAGTAATTAATAAATAATGGCTATGTACCAGTAATTGATATTTTTATTAATTAAATTGATATAAATATATTAAAAATATAAGATAAAAGCATTCTAATGACATATATATTGGGTATAGGAAGTAATGTTTTAATTTTTGGCATGCATAGAAAAATAAGATTTTGTTTGCAGTTAATTTCTTTTCTCTGGTTGAATGGGTTTTCTTTTGTCTAGTTGAATGGATTTTCTTTTGTCTAGTTAAATGGATTGTTTTAGAAATGGACTATCAGCCCATGGTTGTAAGCAAATAACAGTTTGATTTAGATATTTTGGTAGTGCATGTGTATGTATGTATATGTATATATATATATATATGTGTGTGTGTGTGTAACATACATATGCACATACATGTACATGTAGCTTTAAAGACTTTTGAAAATTTATATTTAACATCTTGTTGGAAATTTGTGATAACTGGTTTTCATTGCTGGCTTGGCTTTGTCTTTAACTTCAAACCATTGTCAGTATATCAGTAGCAAAAATATCTGACATGGCCAGCTGTTACTTCATAAGATCAATGTTAATGATAAAAGTTGGTTAATAAAAAGGAGAAATCATCTTGCTATCTAAACAATGGTAGTTTTTAAAGGTCATATGGTAAACCATTTTTAAAACCATGACAATGGTTTTAAAAATGAAGAGAGAATATTGCAGAATTAAGTCGTATAAAATTAGTACAGTTCAAGTAAAAGATAGTCGGTGCACTTTACAGCTGTTGGTTCTGTGTTTTATTCTTCAGCACTTTAAATTGGTTTATAGGTTGCCTCGTTTACTTAAGACTAGTGATATTGTAACAATTCAATTATTTCATGGGTATTTGGTTTAATATTGTTGAACACACCGGGCTGTCAAAAGCAGCAAATAATTAAATAGCAAAAATAAAAATAAATATTCTTGAGTAGTGATCTCCAACTTCACATTTCGCTAGTTTTTTTGTGCTATAAAATATGTACAGATCTACTTATGTGTCAGATTTTTGTCAGCATTTTTCACTGAGCTTGGGACCCGAAGCAAACCTGTTTTTTAACACCTTAAAGTGGATTGTTTGCCAGATAGCACATATTTTGAGTTGCATACTGCAGCATGTCAGCAAATTGTAAGACCCAGGTGTTAGCAACGCCCAGAACAGGTTTTTTTCCTAATAATTTGAATTTTTGTGCCCAAGTGAGTCTAAAATAAATTTTACTAAAACTTAAATTTTGAAGTGTTGCCGTACTGAAATTAGGCTACTAATGGTAACATAACTTTTAATTCATACCTATTTGTTTGTTTTGTAGGATTTGAAAGTAAAGTAGGTTCTTTTTTTGGCACACTAACCTCTTGCTCTGAATATATTTTATTTTTCTGCTCTTGCACCTTCTAGCATTACCAGGTTCTCCTACTGTTGACAAGTTTTCTAAAGATATACCACCTCATGAAATACCAATTAGCTGGTCCAAACCAACTGAAGATGGAGGGTCACCTAGCTTAACCTACAAAGTAGCAGTTTGTGTTTATGATCAGGTGAAAAAGACTCCTTCCGATTGTTACACCATCAATGCAGGAAGCAATACTTCTGTCATTATAAAAAACGTTAAACCTGATACTTACTACAGTATCACTGTCAATGCTGTTAATAGCAGAGGACGTGGAAAGTCCGTGAGTGTTGTCACTCGTACCGGGAAAAGCAGTAAGTGCTCACTTCATCTCTATGTAGTAGAAAGAGTTGTGCCATACAGGAGAGATGCGATGGACAATGAGTGCTTGTTTTGTGTGATAAAATACTTGGAATACAGCCATAATGAGAGGTCATTGATGTGTGGTGTATGCTTGTGTGTTTGTTTTTGTGAGATGCATCGTAATTTAGAAATGCATACAGCTGTTACACCCAACATGCTTCCATACACAGACTTGTCGAAATACACCCTCCATCTTAAACAGTGATGGTTGCTTTGTCAGACCATGCAGCATCGTTATTTTTTACCACTGTCAAAGCGTGACAGTCAGAAGACACTCCAGTTTTATACTTTTGCACGTAGATATCTACCTATGCACCTTTTGGCTTACATTTATTTTTTTATTTTTTTATTTAACTTTTTAACATTAACCTAATACTATACAGCCAACTAGTTAAATACAACCATCAGTATAATAGAATAGTATGCTCAAATCTTTTGCAACACTGTTCAGCATCCCTGCAGTACAGAAGAAGTACACACACACGTCTCATGCACCCAAACACATGTAAAAAATGCCGAGCTAGCATTACCCCGCATTGTGTGCAGAATGGTTTTTGTTTGACAGCCAATATCGTTGCATTTGCTCATAAAATTTTTCTTGATTTAATTTTTGGAAAATTGTGCTGTTATCTGTAGTTGTTTTTTTAAAGGTGAGATTGTATTGACAGGTGATTCAAGGCGCTCTTGTGGCGGGTTTTCTTCTTTTTTTAGTTTGGATTTTGTTGGGGTGGTGGTAGTTATTGCTGGGAGAGGGGAATGTTTAAAAATTGTCTTGGGTAGCAAAAGTGCATCACAGAATGTAATTGGAAAGAAGGACCATTTTTTAAAACTCTTTGCATTAACATCGAGAATAATTAATACAAGACAATGGAACAGAGAGAACAATAAAGCAATTTGCCAATTCATATTTTGAATAAATAGCTACTGTCCACAGTATTCTGCCAGACATGGAAGAATGGTAAGAAACGAGAAGGATATTTGGTATTGAACAAAAGAGCTTTTATTATTAATGTATGTTAAGTACGACCTGCTAATAAGCTCTGGTAATTAACCAACACTTTGGCTAATCTCTTACTGTAAATCTTTGCGGAGACTTTAACCCCGTAATACGTACATGCTAATAAGTTCTGCGATCATTAACCAATGTGGTGTAGATTTTCAAGTACTTGATAAATTATTTTCTTTTTTTAAAGTATTTTTAAAACACCTAACCACACCGGCAACAAATGCTACCATGGTAAGGAGTTGCAATGGTAAAAACAAGTGTGGCCCACTAGACCACCTCGTTAGTATTGCCTTCTGTTAAAAGAAATAACATGCATGCCCGCATACACGTTTTTTCTTATGCATGCGCGTAGGGGCACACAAACAAGGAGACGGAACAAAGACCCCCATTATTGGCAGTACAGCTCCATTCTCGTTATTGAGATGGTTTATGTTTTTATCCAAGCAAAGGTATAATGTTTGCTATATTTAAAAAAATTGAACATGATAACATTTTTAGGCGTAACAAAAAAAAAACCCAACTCAGTAACTGTTGAACCAAAAAGTGCTTTACCTAGACACTGCCTCAATTTCCCTGGCAATCATGTTTAACATTGATCCCTAACATTGCGTCTTTCCATTTATTAGTGGCAACGCCAAAACCTGCACCAAAAGAACCGAGGAAAGAAGAAAGAGGACTTGGTGGCGGTGCTATTGCTGGAATAGTCATTGCTGTAATTTTAATTGTTTTAATAGTAGTAGATTTGTTCTGTTGCTTCTTCAATAACTGTGGATTTACTCATTGTTGCTACGAAACGTTTTGTGCTGGCAAGGCTGGAAAAGCAGCTAAATGTAAGTTGATTTAATCATTTTAGTTTTCATTGCTAATAATTTTGAGGGGAAATGTTTGACCCTGGATAACCCTGTTTTTTATGGATTTTTCCACCAAGTGGAGGATTTTTTTAATAGCTGAATTTCAGTTTTAGTACAAGATTAATTTATACTGTTCAAGTTAGCATTTTTGCTTTCCCCAAGGTAGTGTGTAATTCGAGGTTCTGCAAACACACGAAAAAGCAGAAAGAAGGGAAGTACAACCTTTATGCAATGACAAGGGAGATCAACCAAGAAACACCGAGGAACATGGGGAGTGGGAAAGTAAGCCCAAATCGAAGTGAGCAGGTCAATTGGAAATTAGTTGTAAGGTCAGGCAGGCTATGATAATCCAAATATCGGTTAATGCATGTACAATTTTGGCTTTTTTTGATATTTCCAGAAAGGAGGGGTAGGTAGGAAGGGTGATTTGCCAGAATGGACTGATAAATTCAGTCTGCAACTCAAAAGAATTAAAGAGCACAGTGTTTGTGTTCTTGAGATAAGGGAAGAGATGGAAGACGAACAATTTTCTGGATTGACCGCCAAAAGATCTACATAAGATTTTGTACTAGGTATTCTTGTGAGGCTTTTTAATGACATATCATGCAGTTATCATTTGTTGTCATTGTAACTTAAGGTACCACCGCGTATTTGCACACTGCTTTACTTCAGCTTTGCTTCAGCTTTGAAAACCGTTACATCTCCGAGTCGAACTTTTCGTTCATTGAAATTTTTTAGCCAACCCTTTTTTTTCTCCTGGTGTTCTTGTCGTATATTTTATCCAATTAATTTACTTAAATGTTTACATTGTATTTTTTATACTTTAAAAGATGAAGCAGCCAAAAGTGAAGAAAAACAAGAACTGAAGGAAAAGGAGTAAGTAGCTTAGTTTTGTAGTTTGTAGTAAAATATTTTTTTTAACATTCATTCCCACTAGACATTAACCAGCAGTGATGAAATTTCCAATTACTTTGCAGCTTTGAATGATGAATTAGGTAGGGGGATAAAAACCATTATTTGTTATGAATGAGTCATTTGGTAGAAAAACGTTATGGGACTTGCTCCAACAAATGATGAAACCTCTTACCCATTTTTTGACATATGGGTGTCATTAATCAATATGAAACCCCAAATAGGCGTAGACAAAAGAACAACTTGTGTCTGCTTCTTTCTTGTTTTTAGGCCGTAATATTCGTATCGCCAGGTAACATACACGTTGCCCACATTTTGAACTTACTTGCACTCAGAAAACGAAGCATTGCAAAAAATGTTTACAAAGACGAGCTTGCCCATTGTGTTGTTGTTGGATATCATAAAATTAAAAGTATTTCAAAGTATGTTTTATTTTACCGATAACGGGTAAATAGAATTCAATAAGCACGCTATGAGTAAAAGTGTAGTGAAGTTATTACCTTAATTTGGGCGTTTTTAAAGTTTTTTTTACCACCTTGTTACATTTCTTTTGTTTCCTCAAAAGTAATCACCTCTTTCTATAAGTACGTCACCTATGCTCAAAACCTTTCTTTTTTTTTGTTTCCTAATCTCCAGTCAAGAGTAATAATACCAGTAATAATACCGTCAGCATTATTTGATAACTTAATTTTATCACAGTAATTTGAATTGAAGTGCTGTAACCTTTTAGTTGCCCCCGGTTACTTAATCTGTTAAAAATACAATTTGTAAAAGAATTTCCGGTTTAAATTCTTCCTTCTTTCCTCCATTTTCTCAAATTCAATCATGTGTAGTGTATATTGCAAGGCGAATGTATTCACAGGTCTAAGAATTATGAACTGGAAATTCCACCAAGCCAGACCAGGTTTTTGTGTTGCCAATGATGAATGCGCGTTTACAATTTGATTACAAAGTTTTTGCGCAAGGTGCCTTTCGGGCTATTGCCATTCGTGTTGAAACTTATTGCTTTTGAAAGTGTGCACTTGAACACCACGTGTAAATGTCTTCCCATCGGGCAAGCTCAAGGTTAAGAAATATATGGTTTTTGCGGAGCCCAGTTTCGAATACTTGACATAAACTTCTTTGGAAGAGGTTGTAGATGTAGTGTGTGGTATTTGCTTGCGGACATTAAGCAGTATTAAGATTTTGTGGAATTTTGTAGAAGTTTGGAATTGGAATGTGGGTTTCTATAAGTACATATCTGCCAGACCACATTTAACCTGCTCGCAAGAACAGAAAACGCATTTTGATTTAAAAAACAAGGCCGAAGACGTCGATGTTGACGTCTTCTGCTGTAAACTAGCCTCTCTTTTTTTGCGTTAGTAGGTAATATGTACATGCTTTTTCAGTCACTGCATTTTTCTGCATACTGACCTTCACAAAAAGTACACTATCGCATTTTACGAAGAAACAAATTGAACAGGTTGATATTAAAGTTCTTTATGTAGCCCAAGGTGCAAGAAGTTGCTGGTGAGGAGAACAAAGCATGCCATAATTTTTTTTTGTGTTCGAGTTAATTTGCAATAGTTAACCAAATTATTTATGATTGTTATATCTTTTTACAGCAACGCACCGGCAGAGAATGTTTAATGGTTGGCGAAATCGAGAGGGAGAACTTTTACCCCTGCCTATAACATTTGAAATTCAACTGATGGATGGGAAACACTTAGCAAATATTTCCAGTGACTGAAAGAACAACTGTACTATGATGGATCGTAAGGCCGAAACAAAAACTACGAACGTTAAAGAGAAGGCCGCATTAGACTGAGAATAGACCAGTGTATAATGTGTATGTATAATATGCAGGGAAGTAAGATAAAGACAGATTATGAAATTTTTGAGAATCAGATAAAACTGCCATTTATTGGACAGTGTGTCGATTCTGCTATATCGAGAAGTGACTTCGTGCACCAATAACAGTTCATCCGTTGTAATGTCATATTAGGCACTGTACAGCCCATGACACTACAAAATATCAAAGAAACTCACAGCACCCCATCCTTACCCGGTCATCACTCCAATCATCAAATTCATATTTATTTTACCCTATCAGCACGGCAGTTAATGTGCGTATTGAACTTTCTTTGGTCCCTAGTGATATTTTGGGCGGATTTCGAAGATTGAGTTGGATGGGTAGCTTTGAGTTCACTGACCATTTTCACGTCATTCAGTTGTGTTTTATTGGTTATAAATAGTGTTCTAGGCGTAGTAAAATTATTTACAAATTTTAACTCAAGTTGTTTTTGAGTAAGTGCTGTAAAAGACAAGTAACAGCGTAACAGATAGCTTGCTTCATCTGATTTTTCCGGAATAGAATTGCTATTTCATGCATGAAACTTAGGAGTCATAGCCTTTTACTGTGGCAAATATGAATCGCAAGAAAAGGTATAAAATAGAGCAGTACAGATTGGAGTTTTTGTGTTGCCAGAAATTCGTTTTGTTGGAAATAAGAGCTTCAGCTTCACGAAATCTCACGTCAGTCGTGTATGGGTAAGGCAAAGCGAGAAAGACTTTAGATGTTTTTAACTGCAAAAACTGTGAAAGTATAACTAGTAATGAATAAAAGTATCACTACTTGCGACAATAGCTTTGTCGTGTTTTGGTGTTTTTAGCAAGGAAATTTTAATATTAACAGTCACAACAGGTTGCAAAAGGTTAAAAACATTTGATTCGGGAAAAAGTATTACGTCTTTAGGACTGCCCTGTACGCAATAGCAGCTGAATAAATAATGCGCAGTAGGATAAATTCATATTTTCCCGAAGGATGTTTTAATGATAATACTGTTGTATTAGAAATTAGAGAAATTAGGCTGGATAGGTTAAATGGTAGCTTTTATTTTGCCATGTGAGACTATTATGCCGCATAAGCTCATTGGTACAGGAAAGGAAATAGATTGCTGTCTAATCATTTATTTGCCACCTCAACCCTTGTCGTTAACATCAAAAAGCATGGCTGGGTGGGCAGTAAGGTATTTTTTGGGTGGTAGAACTACATGAAAATAAATCCTCTTTAAATTTTTAAATTTTGGATATTGAATTGCTTGGACTTTACAACATGGGCTATCCGTCTACTTGGAATGGCTAATTTTTTTAAATTTATCAACGGGTGAAGTAGTACCAATGGTTGAACATGTGGATATTTAACCAACGTAGAAGCCGAGTGTGTTCAAAGCCTGGGCGATTAAAGTAATGATTTGCCTGTTTTTGGTTTGTAAACTATAAAAGGTTTTAGGTTAACATGATAAAGGTATGCTTTCAAGTCTCGGTTAAAGTATACTGCCATTAAGAGATGGATGCCGCCGAGACTTTATCCGGATAATGGCCAAGCGTATGATTTGATATTTTGTGATCAATAGTTATCACGCTCGCGATTAAATAGATTGATTTCTAGATGGATACTCAAAACAAAACACAGTCAATTAATACGTGACTGTCAAGCACCGCGGTTCTTGCCTGGGGGGATCTTTTGGTTAAACAAGGTAAAATTGCTTTGCTTACTTTTCGAAATTGACTTAGCTATTTTAAATATTTTTTAATAACAGCTTCATCTTGTTAACAACCTGTATGGGTCGTTGGAATTTGGCAGACGGGTGTTACCTAGGCACTCGTGTAGTAGATATATTGTGCAGGGTGCTATAAAGCAGTAAGAAAAGATGATTGTTTTTTTTCCTCTGAGCTATGTGGGAAGTAGAATAGCTTCCAAGTTGGGTCATTTAATGTCGCGGAGTTATGTTCTTATCTTGTAAATTATTTTTAAGTTGCTTGAATGTCCGCATGTTATGAATCGATGACTTGTTAATAATGTTGGCGTACCAAGTAGTGATCAAGATAGCTGCCATACCTTATCCCATTAATATGGGTGGTGGATGTGTTGTATGATACAAAGTAGTGGCCAGTGATTAGAAAAGGAATCGGGGTGTCAGAAATCGTCTTCATGCAAAGTGTTTAAATTTGGAGAGAATTAGCATATCTGGGTACGAAAGCGTGTCTACAACAGCGGTAATGCTTCTTTACCAGTTTTTAACCTAGATGTTCGTGAGTTCTGTCAAAACGCAGTGCGAACAATGTTGAATTGACCCATTTTGAATAGAGTTGTGGGCATGACGATGATAGGTATTTGTGAGACAACTGTCGAGTCAAAGTTTCTGGAAGTTGAAAATCCCTATTTTAATAGAACAAAATATTTCGGTAATAGTTTCCCTACAACACAAAGGAGATGTAATATTGCATTATTTGCGGTGCCATTAATATAGATTTGTAGAAACAGTTTCATATTGTCAACAATATACGGCTACAAAGGTAAGAATTTACGTTATGCTTCAAAGAAGTACCCATTAATGCTAAAATTTGAAAAGAATGACGTGTTCCATTCCTGCAAGCCTACTTACTACTTTGGAACGGATGCATTTTTGTGCGGTCCAAACTTAAGAAATTAAACTTTCAATTCAATTTACCTTGTTAAATACCGATGACATGGAGCAAAAAGCTAAGCAAAAGCAGCTTTTTAAAAAAAATATAGTGTAATAAATATTTTTATAAAAGTTACACAAGATTGAATTGAGTAGGTCCAACTATTGTTAACGAAGGTCAGGTTGGTACGCCAATGGTTTTAATACTATCGCACCGATGGCAGGCATTGTCAGTTATGTTTTTTTGGTGCATATACTTACGGTTTTATTGGAAGCTTAGGCAAGTTAGGTTTTAACTCATTTGATTTATTCATTGCGTTCTGTATTCAATGATCAAGCCAATATTCTTCAGCAGTGATATTACATTGATTAAAAAGTATCTTTATACGAAACGTTGTAAACAGTGGCTTTTTTCTCCATAGTTTTCCCTTGAAAAAGATGTTGCTACTTCACCCTGCTAATAAAGTGCACCCGATCCCACTGCGTTACTTGCTAAACTATTAGCGAAAGGGGGTTGACATATCACTGTTTGAGCAAGATTCAAGTGGTACTTCACGAATACATTTGCCAGAAGTGGTTGGGTTTATTGCCTAACAACATTTGTAAATGTAAACAACTTCATCCTGTCATTACTATTCACCACCACCATTGACAACGTCATTGCTGATCATGTTTCATGGGGAAAGGAAGTGTCAGAATTTAAAACTTGCACGGCCAAATTAATGAGTTTTTTTTACGTGAACAAATAACACTCATTGGAACATCGTAGCTAAACAATGGCGACATTTCAACATGTCATGTTTATTGAACCGTCAGGAAGGCTAGGAAACAGGAACTGAGATAGTTCGATTGAAGGTTATTGTGGAGAAAAAGGGTGTGTTATATTGAAAACAAAATCTTGTAAAAGGCGACGGGAAAGAACTGGTCTGGTAATACCAGGCCATTGATCGTTCTGCAAACCTAACGAACAGAAAGTGAAATTTGGAGCTTGCTCACCTTTTCGCCATGAATGGAGACCTTAAATCCAACAGTGACAAAGGTAGCAAAAGTTGCTACTTTGAATTAAATTTTAATGTTTAAATTTATACGGAGCAATTGCAATGCACCAGGGAAAATTTCTACTGTATTTTCCCCTTCTTAACAGGTTTTGAAGAAAGACCCTTTTCTTGATACAGAAGACAACGGGGAAAATTAACGTCTTTTACCGGGCACGGGAAATAAGCAAGAGAGGCGATTATGACCTTTGTGAAACAACCCATTGCTGCACTTCTTGTAGTTTTTACGTTTTAACAGAGGTACAACCCGGTTGAGCCATCGGATTTCCTGCGGTATCTTCCATTTTAGTGAATGTATGCTCGCGCTTGAGGATGTTTACGTTATTATTACCATGTACCCAAGAAGTTGATACGACCGAGTTAGTTGCCTTTAAAAATGTGTCTAACAGACCGTATGTTGAGGCAGGCAGAATTAAGTATTTATAAAGAATTTTCAATCGCAAACTGTGAGTAGTAGCCGGTAAGAAAAAGGCTTTTAAAAATGGTGGTTGACGGATTTTTTTTGGTGCATTCCTAATCGAAAGAATAATGAAATGTTATTACCAAGGTTCCGTAAAACGACGACGATTGAGAAAACTAATCTTGTGTTCAGCGTGGAAATGCAAAGTATCTGTGCCAAATTGGAGCCATTCAAGAGTTGCATGGTTTAAAGTTGATATTTAATTGTTGGTCTTGACTAATGGGCCTGCAAGTCTTCCTTGACAGCCCAGTATCAAGGGACCTCAACACGGATATTTAGTGCAGGCTTGAAAGTACCCTGTGTTGTTGAAGTTTTAANCCTCCGCCAATCTGCCGCTTCCTGACTTTATGCGCTTAGTGCGAGACGTGCACTATCACCAACAACAAGTTGTTGGCTACCCTCATGGTCGTTTAGCCCGCCAGCTGAAGCGGTTTACCAGGGTGTGGCCGCTGCCGCGCACATGCAGCTACTTGGAGCCAGACATGAGAGTTGAGTGACTTCGGGAGCCCAGTGGGTCCATCCACCCGTAGGTCAGCTGAGGGTTGCCACTGGATGGTAACTCCCTCGGTACACCCCATACACCCCTTTTGAGTAGTAGCCGGTAAGAAAAAGGCTTTTAAAAATGGTGGTTGACGGATTTTTTTTGGTGCATTCCTAATCGAAAGAATAATGAAATGTTATTACCAAGGTTCCGTAAAACGACGACGATTGAGAAAACTAATCTTGTGTTCAGCGTGGAAATGCAAAGTATCTGTGCCAAATTGGAGCCATTCAAGAGTTGCATGGTTTAAAGTTGATATTTAATTGTTGGTCTTGACTAATGGGCCTGCAAGTCTTCCTTGACAGCCCAGTATCAAGGGACCTCAACACGGATATTTAGTGCAGGCTTGAAAGTACCCTGTGTTGTTGAAGTTTTCATCATTGCCTGTGGTAACATTTATTTTCCGCCTCTGTCAGCCTCGTCCTCATTTCGATAACGGCGTCATGGGGAATGTTCAATATGGGATTACCCAATTTCCGATACCCAAGTTTGAACTTTCAAGCATTGGTATGCAATTTGGTTCTGACCACACATGCATTTTCGAAAGGTTGGAAAAGGAGAAGTTGTCAACCACGTTTATTATGAGGGACTATTTGACGGGCCTCTTAATGATACCCCCTGCTCTAGATGTTTTACATTTTTTGTTTACAACGCTTTTAATTTAGGGCATGCAGGAAATTTTCTAAAATTAGATGTTTGTTTAAATTGTAATATTTAACTGAATGAGAAATCAAGGTACACTCGACATGGAGCAGCAACAAACAGTATCGACCAGAAGGACTAGAAAAACAGGGGAAACAAAGGTTTTACGGAATGCAACTATCGAAAGCTGTATTCACGATTTAAAACCACAAATACGATAACGGATGATAACGGAACCATTTGGAATAACTGCGTCCTTTCGTAAAAGTTTGGCGTGACACCCTCAAAAGTTACAGCTCCATCCTAGTTGTCAAGAAACCGATCGGCAGTAGATTCCTAAAGGTAAAAATCGACATGTTAGGGATCACAATTAGAATTTAAATGCTTTGCAAGATACCTTACTCTTTGTGATCGTAATTTGCTGCTCTCCTGTTGTCTGTAATTCTAGAACTTTTTTCCCCCCATTGAACTAGCGTAACTGGAATCAAACAATTCATGAATTCAAATGTTCATATCCTATTTCTCATATATATTTAGCCATGGCTTATCTTGTTTGCCCAATGTAAATGGTAGACAGGGATGAAAGGTAATTAGTTACTTCCTTGACATATTATATCCATTTTTTAAATAGAACGAGTACAAACGTCTCTTGAGCTTAGAGTTTGCCTGGACTCTTTCATAATGAGTGTNTTAAATTGTAATATTTAACTGAATGAGAAATCAAGGTACACTCGACATGGAGCAGCAACAAACAGTATCGACCAGAAGGACTAGAAAAACAGGGGAAACAAAGGTTTTACGGAATGCAACTATCGAAAGCTGTATTCACGATTTAAAACCACAAATACGATAACGGATGATAACGGAACCATTTGGAATAACTGCGTCCTTTCGTAAAAGTTTGGCGTGACACCCTCAAAAGTTACAGCTCCATCCTAGTTGTCAAGAAACCGATCGGCAGTAGATTCCTAAAGGTAAAAATCGACATGTTAGGGATCGTTGACAAATGAAGTCAGCCACTTTTAACCATTTTAAAATTTCCCTCCCCTCTAAAGTTATGGGGGGTTAGGAGTTTGAGGCAGGGGCGATAAAGGAACCTCCGAGTGAAATCACCTTTCAATTGAACCTCTGTTTTTTACACTTTAAAAAACTTTCAGTGGCGTCAAAAATGTTCTCATCAAATTCTGCTCGCGAGGTAAAATCGTCATCTGCCCTGTTCATCCGCTGCTTCACTCACATCATTTTCACTCCCATAAAGATTACTGAACCTATATCCGTCACTACCCCTGGCAGGTCTGTTGTTGAATGGACACAGCAGCCAACAACTGAAGGGAGGTTACTGACAGTGAAAAGGTTGTTTATAGACTCACGAGTGAGTTAATAGAAGGTTTAAGCTTTCAGAATAATTGAACTTGTTCAAAGAACGTCAACTTTCACCTTTCTTTCACCCCCTACCCAAAATATTGTCAACATTTAGGTGCCCCCTCTAAGTGGCTGACGTCATTTGTTAACGAAGCCTTAGTTTTCTTCTAATTGAAGTAAGTGTTCGGACAGGTAAACAAGTAGATTAACATATTTCAAGCTTTAAAACATCGCAGTTTTCGAAGTAAATATTTAACCCTTATTATTTAAATACTATTTTTCCAGTCATTTTCCATTCATATCCTTGAGCCACAAACAAGTGTCGAAATCAACATCAATGCGTGCAGACTTTATAAAATGGGAACAAATCACCCAAATGGTTGGCTAAGGGTACCCACTGGAAAACAGTGCTTGGTCCACTTTTCTCTTCAATTTGCGTACCAGTGACAAATGTTTCGGTTAAATTATGCACGGATGACGTGGACGAAGAATACTTAAATCATCCCAATCTCTCACTATTGACCCCATGCTAGGATAAAACAGCACCTGTTTTGGCGTAAAAATCTGAAATTTACATTTGGTAATACCATTGACCAATAAGTACACCTCACACAACCTTGAACATCACCAGCTGTAGAGCGGAGTCCACCCATTTGTTACGCCAGAGATAACCCTGGCATACATTGTACACAGGAAGCTACAACTTATCAGAAGCCCTTTGCTTCTGATAAGTTCATTTCAACAAGGTTTATCTTTAGCATGGTTTTTGTTGTTATTTGTGGGAGTCCGGTGTCAGGTTGTCTTAGGTCTTTCCAGCGTCTAGGTGGTTTGTTACTGCTTGTTGAAGGCGGCTGTATTCTTGCACAAGTTTTCAATTACTGTGACAATTTTAGGGTCATGTTGTACCAAAAGCAGATTTGAAATCAATGAACTGTAGATGATGTGACAGTTCTCTTACGTAATCAATTCAATCCATATTAACATGGTTTGTGGTCTCGTAAACGTCTTTCTTTGACCCCAGTTTACTTTTTTCTACCTTGTTTCTCGTTACGCCCTTGTCGATAGTGCTCTCGTCCTAATATCATTGAATGTTCTTGAATAAAGAAGTCTTTATTCGATGTTACCTTCTTTCCTCAACCTAGCAGATCATTTATTTCTTCCTTGTTTCATTTCAAATTCTCCTTATTTTCACTGATCCGTAAGGATGCATGAGCAGCTTGACGTCCTGTTTGGGGTTATTTATCAGCATTTACCACCAAGTAAATGCTGATTTGCAGAGAAGCTCAGAAACGATACCACAGCGCAAAAAAATTACGTGTGGTTTGAATTCAAATACTAGAATGGGCTAGAAGTGAAGAGTCAAACGAAAGTAGTATTGGTGGATTCAAAGAAAAGTTAGCTGGAGACAGAAATGAAGTACACTACTGTGTCGAAGCTCCAACGTAGTGGCACATATTAACGCATATGCAGAAGCACATTCCAAACAAAAAAGTAGCCAAAGTACCTTATCAACTTCACGAACAGGTTGAACTTAGTTTACTTGGAAGTTGTTCGGATAAGCTGAAAAATTCGAATTACCGTGAATGGGCTGTTTACATTCACATATGCTCCATGAGTAGTAATCTAACGCCCTTAAATTAAACCGAGGGCATTTAAAACCAAAGTTACAATAATTTTGTTTTCACTCATAAAATCGTTTAAAATTATTCCGTTGCTAAACAAGTACACGAACAAAAATCAGAACTCTGAAATGCTATGTCTAGAGCACACTTCTCTATGGCTGTGAAACTTGGACGATCAGCAAAGCAATGGAAAAAATATTAGTGGCTACAGAACTGTGGTTTCTAAGACGCATTCTGAGAATACCATGGATAAAAAAATTAGCAATGAAGAGGTCTTACGAAAAGCACAGATGAGCTTAAAATTAATAAAATCGATCCACACTCGACGATTTGGTTTTTGGACATGTCATGAGAAAGAAAGCGATAGAATTGAAGGCACCAAAGCTAGGGAGGACAACGGTCGCTCTACAGCAGGCTACTGGCAAACTGGGTGAACGTGAGAGCTGTTAAGCTGATTCACCTAACGGACCTTCGAGAAAGGTACAGCCAATATCAGAATCTGACAAGGCACCCACTGACGACGACGAAACAAGTACATAAAGCTCGGTAAAATGATTCGCTTTAAAAAAAGTAAGACGATATTTTTTAAAGTAACCATCATATAGTAAAGATTTAGAATAAGAAATTAAAGAATTTATTGAAGGTGAATTCTTTTTATGGTTAAGAATTGTTCTGTTTTTATAGAATGGAAATAAAATTCAAAAAAGCTGTCATCAACTGGGATAAAAATAGTCGTCAGTTTCGGGTAATCGAAAATTTGTTTTGATAAAAAAAATAGCGATGCATTTCGATCTTCGTGAAATCAGGGCACATACACGCGAGACTGTGCTTTAACAACTCTAAATGCGAAAAAACAATTATGCTTAATCAAGGAGGATAGTTTATTAGATTTCATGAGTTTTTGTTGAAAGGAAAAATCATGTCTTGAATTAAATCATAGGCAGAAAGTGGTACACTCACATTTTTATTTGTTAAGCTGGTTTCTCAGTGAAAAAATCCGAGTACGAAGCTGAAAGTATTCAGATAATTTATTATCATCAAACGTAATAGTTCTGTTTTTTAGCTAGGATTTATTTAAATTATTTTCAAGAGAAAACAAGGTATGATGAACACATTTGTCATGATGATTGTTAGTAATCCTTGACAATTTGAATACTTAATAGTGAAAAGATTTGGTAAATAAAGCAGCTGAAAAACATCCGTGCTACATGATAAAATCGAATTGTAACATTTTTATGAGGTCCATCCTTTGCAATGCAGGGCGCCATTTTAGTGCAGGTGATACAACACCATTGGATGTTTCATTGTATACTTGTTATCATTTTAAAGTTTTATTCCTCTCGCATTGCTATTTCTGAAAATATGTGAAGTGCAGTGCTTTTGAATGCTTGGGGGTTACTGTGTAGATGTTTTGTTTTGTTTTGTTTGGTCGGCAGTTACGAACATCGACTGAGGCAAAGGTAAATAAATGAAAACACAGGAAACCGTTTAAGAGACACATTAACACCTGTTTTCCTTATAAATCAAGTCAAAATAGAGATAGAATTCGAAGAAGTCGCTGTTGGAGTTTACAAATCCTTTACAAGTCCTTTACAACTAGGATCCGACCACGAATTTACACGCTGATAAAGAAGGAACAGTCGACACATGCAAACAGTTTTTTAAGACTAATTTAAGTTGGATCAGATATGGAAAAACATCACAGCCCATTCGGTTATCTAATTCCCCAAGCCTAACTGGTCTCATAAAGTTTGTGTCAAAAGGAGAGTACCGTTGAGACGGATCCCTTTTCCTTTATTAATGAAAACAAATTTTCACAGAGGTCCTGACTTTCCAAGCAAGATACACAACTTCAGACGTAGAAGGAAAGTATGTATTAAGTTGTCTTAAAAATTGTAGAAACTACACAAGTGTTAAACAGGATTGAAGTTTGTTACAATGAAAACTGTTGTTGAAACCGAAAAACTAGCTATTTGAGCCCTTTTCGACCTTTTAGGAGAAAGATAAACTGTAAGCTCTTTACTTGTTAGTTTAAAGGTAGGATATCAGGTGATAGAATGATAAAAATGACGATTGAGTTCAGTGAAAATTTGGCTTCATAATTATAGCATTTCAGCTCATTGTTAATTTGGCTGTTTTAGAAGTTTCTTCGTGATTCCATGGTTTATTTTTATTCTATCTGTCTGTCAATTCTGGCTTAGGAGCCAGGAAAATCAATTTAGTTTCATGTCCCATGTGCGTGGTGGACAGAAAAGTAAGATTTACCTAAGTGACCTGGTTATGCCAACGTTGAAACCTAGAATGTATATTCAAACCCTGGCTATTTCAATCAAGGAATATAATCGCATTGTCTTTCCTAAACAAATTGTCTGTTTAGGAAATAGTTTGTCTTTAATAGTTTAGCAAATACAGTAAATATCCCTTTCAAAATTGAATCAATGTGGAAAAATGATAGGTCTTCCAGCGTAACCCATATTTTAGTCTACTAAAATTCGAATTAACAAGTACAATCTTAATTTCTTGTCATTGTTTTGAGGGTTAAGTACTTAGTTTACTATTGTTTTGATTACCTTATCGATTAGTACCGTATCAAGTCATTTTCTTCTTCAATACACAAATCAGACTATGAACAACTATTGCAAGCAACGACTAATCAGGGTATGGAAGGAATTTGTGTGTGTGGGCCTTTACAAACTGGAAATCAATGGGATAAATATAACTTCTAGGAAGGCAAGCAAGAAAAGGAAGAGAAAGAAAAACCCTGGACGTAATGTTAACAATCAAAGCACATTTTTGAGTATTTTATTACTATATGTCTTACTTAAAAAAAGAGAAAGCAATATATACAAAATAACCTATCGATACCTTTTACTTCTTAAATGGTTTAAAGTTTCTGTAACCTTGTTATGAAACATTTGACCGAAAAAAATCATGCAAAGGGGTGATGGCCTTTTAAACATTGTATACCGAAATAGAAAATTTTAACTATTAATTGATATTTGGTAATTTAATTCAAAATTATGGCAGGTAGGAATGTTCAAGAGACACACGTGATATGTAGAAATTATGTTAGCAACTTTTATAAATCGACAGGAGAATTTGCGTGAAGAATAACATCCTAAACCTATTGTGGAGAGATATTATGAGGTATTTGCTGGAACCAGAGGGGGAAATGGTTGGGAAACTTTGTAAGCAAGTATTTCAATTACTATTATTATTAGGTGTTGGGCAGTTTTAATGGATCGATGTGATAGAGGCAAGTTAAAACTCATCTCATCATTTATTCAAAAACTCTCTGTATTTATGCTCCACGTGTTTGTCACAAAATGTAAACAACTCATACAAAATTTACAAGAATGTTATTACTGCAGCGAATCATTTCTACGTAGACCTAAAGTAAGATTACAACAAAACTCCAAGTAATTACTCTGCAAATGCATCAATACTTACTTACAAGTTCTTATCACAAGCAAGATAAATAATACGTGGGTATGTTTAAGGGGGTGTTCATACGAGAAAAATCAGCCCGGCAAAACGGGCTGTCTCGGTTTGTCGAGATCTCGGCTCTCTTATCAAATCTTTTAAAAAGTCAAAAAGCTGTCATGAAAAATGAGCAAGCTTGGCTAACCGAGACCTCGCCTTGTTCAGCCGAGATTTTGGGAAGACGGGCTGATTTTTTCTCATATGACAGCTCTAGCCGGGCAAACTGGGCTGCAAAGTTTTCTGCTGCGAACGCTCGTCAAGAAACTCGTGTTTCGAAACGAAGATGGCGACGGTGAAAGCGACAGAGAAGATAACAGTAGAAAATTTAAACAAACATTGTCACGTGATTACTCTGGGGGAAAAGTTGGGCTTAAACTTGCATATGAGAGTTCGGAGATTTCAAGAAATGTCAGCCCGGCAAACCGGGCTCATGTGAAAAGGCTCTATCTAGGAAGAAAAACAGGGAAAGCTAATTAGCATGTTATTACAACGCCAAGAATAGCTTACAATAACAGGAGTTTAATAATAACGTCAAGCTAGTTACATTTGAGTCATTCTACTTCCACATAAGAAAGTAGTCTGAAATCTACTCTTGAACAATAGGCTAGTCCCATGAGTCACATGGATAAATTGATGGAACTATTGACATCAAAATAATACTGAAAGTGCTCTTTGAACTAATAAAAACAGGACTATTTTTCACTTTTTTTAACTGAATCAAAATGAAAAGAATGTATGTAATGTACTGAAGTAGCATAAAGAGTTTATAAAATTAGTAAAATTGTAAGCATGTTCTATTGTCGTCACACATAGAAACAGCAAACTGGAGTTCCTGGAGAGAGATTTTTTTTACTTCAAGTTACTGCAGTTTATTTAGAGCCATTACTTTAAAGGTGATATCTATTCAAAATAAAGAGACTTTGTTATTGCTTTCAAACCGTTTTACAAATTTAGACATTAGTTTCACTACCTTTTTTAAAGAGACTGTTTTAGTTATGGGTTACAAGCTGTTGGTTATACAAATACAGTGGAATAAAAGAGCAAACAGTTTTTTGTTCTATTTTCAAAACAATCTTTGATTGTGTGACTGTTATTAAGTTGGAATTTGGAAACAGCCGGACAAAATATGTAAAAGCCACCATTATTCAGATCTACAGCCCTACAAATGATGCAGATGAAGAGGAGAAGGATTATTTCTACGAACAACTACAGAAAGAGATTGAGTCAACACCGAAGAATGACATGTTGATCGTTATGGGAGACGCAAATGCCAAAGTGGGTTGTAACAACAAAAACTATGAGAAAGTTTTAGAAAAAGAAGGCTTAGGCGTTACGAATGAGAATGGTGAAAGACTTATTGAGTTATGTGAAGAAAACGATCTTGTGATTGGAGGCACATGCTTCAAACACAAAAACATTCACAAATACATATAGACCTCACCAAACAACAGAGACAAAAACCAAATTGATCACTTCATCATCAATGGCATATACAGGAGGTCTCTCCCTGATGTACGAGCCATGAGGGGTGCAGATGCTGGAACTGACCATAGCCTTGTGGTCGGCAAAGTGAAGCTTAAGCTTTCAAGACACAAACTCAAGAACACCAGCAGAAGGGCAACATTCAACATTACACTTTTGAAACAAATAGAAANTACGAATGAGAATGGTGAAAGACTTATTGAGTTATGTGAAGAAAACGATCTTGTGATTGGAGGCACATGCTTCAAACACAAAAACATTCACAAATACATATAGACCTCACCAAACAACAGAGACAAAAACCAAATTGATCACTTCATCATCAATGGCATATACAGGAGGTCTCTCCCTGATGTACGAGCCATGAGGGGTGCAGATGCTGGAACTGACCATAGCCTTGTGGTCGGCAAAGTGAAGCTTAAGCTTTCAAGACACAAACTCAAGAACACCAGCAGAAGGGCAACATTCAACATTACACTTTTGAAACAAATAGAAATCCAAAAGCAATTCACAGTAGAGTTGAAAAACAGGTTTGAAGCACTGGAAGAGAGCATGAAAACAACCATGGAAGAGGCAAACATACAAAAAGAATGGGAAGATTTTACCACAATCCACACGGAGACAGCTGGAAAGATCCTGGGTAGGAAAAGGAAGGAGCATAAAAAGTGGATAAGCAGTGAAACTTGAAAAGCTATAGACGAAAAGGAGAAAGTGAAAAATGAGATAAACTGTGCAAGATCAGAGAGAATTCGTGCTATCAATAAACAGAAGTATAGTGAGACGAACAAGAGTGTAAGGAAAAAGGCCAGAAAAGATAAACATAAGATGATAAATGAGCTCGCTGAAGAAGCGGAGCATGCAGCAAAAAGCAATGCCATGGGAACTCTATACAGGATTACGAAGCTACTGTGCAACAAGAGAAAGCAATCAGCAACTGCTGTGAGAGACAAAACTAGTAAGCTACTCATTGAAGATGGTCAGATACTTCAAAGATGGAAAGAACACTTCGACGAAATATTAAATGTTGAGAATAAATGTGACAAAAATGTAGAGGGAGATGAGTTTGAGATCGGTAATGTTGAAACCATCGAAGAAATCAACACAGGCCCCTTCACAGAAGAGGAAGTGAAGATAGCAGTAACTAAGTCGAAGAACAATAAAGCAGTAGGAGTAGATAACATCAGCAGAGAAATGTTAAAACCTGGAACCAAGATCACATACAAGAGATTACTACACATGTTCGAGAAAGTGAGAGAGAACATCAATATGCCAAGTGACTGGAAGAAATCAATGATAACTAAAGTACCAAAGAAAGATGACCTCACTAAATGCGACAATAGTCGAGGAATATCCCTGCTGTCCACACCTGGGAAAGTCTCCTGCAGAGTTGTTTTAGATAGAATCAGGAAAGGAGCAGAAGAAAAACTGAGAAATGAGCAGGCAGCATATATAAAAGGACACGGGACAGCTGAGCAGATTTTCATACTTTGAAATACTGTCGAACAGTGCATTGAGTGGCAAGCATCACTGTACATTAACTTTATTGACTTTCGTAAATCTTTCGATAGCATCGACAGAGAAAAACTCTGGAAGATTCTGAAGTTTTATGGAGTTCCAGATCTCTTCATAGAGATCATAAAGGAAATGTACAGAGGAAGTAGTAGTTGCGTCATTAACAACGGGCAGATATCAGAGTGGCTCTCTGTAAACACTGGGGTTCGACAAGGCTGTGTGATGTCAGGCTTCCTCTTCATTATTACTATGGATTGGATCATGAGGAAAGCAACAACGGCAAAGAAAACAGGAATAAGATGGACGTTTACCACCCAGCTTGAAGACACAGGCTATGCAGACGATATCGCCCTCCTATGCAGCAAGCACCAACATATGAAGGAAAAAACTGGAAAGCTATGTAAATATGCTGAAAATGTCGGTCTCAAAATCAGCACAAACAAAACCAAGGTGTCGAGACTTAATCACATAGAAAACCACCCAATCGAGATCAAGGCCAGAAGTGTTGAAGACGTGGACACCTTTACATACCTCGGTGCCATAATAAACAAAACAGGAGGATCCACTGAAGATATCACACATAGGCTGAGTCTAGCACGAAATGCGTTTGCCATGCCTGACCCACTCTGGAAGTCAAACCAATACAGTAGTGAGACCAAGATTCGAGTGTATAACAGCAACGTAATGTCCGTGCTACTCTATGGAGGAGAGATGTGGAAATTAAATGGGAATGATATCACCAGATTGAAAATATATCAGAGAAAATATCTGAAAAGGATTCTCCGTATCTTCTGGCCCACAAAAATCACAAACACCAAGCTCTACCTTAGGATGGAGATCAATCCAGTAGGAGACCTCATAAGGTGTAGGAGATGGAGATGGATTGGACATACTCTGAGCAAACCACAAAATGATAGCTGTAGAGTAGCCCTAACATGGACACCAAAGGGAAAAAGAAAGAGAGGACGCCCGTGAACAACATGGCGGAGGTCATTTCCATGGTCATTTCCATGTTTGCCATCCCAGGTCATTTCTTTCTGCGGAAGCAGAAAGAAATGACCTGGGATGGCAAACATGGAAGGAAGTTAGGAACATAGCCAAAGACAGAGAGAGATGGCGGAGGATGCTGTCAAGCCTTATGAGCTGCCCATGGCTCGAAGAGGATAAGTAAGAAAGTAAGTAAGTTACACTAGCAGTTCCTTTTTTTAATGCTACAACATATTTATCTACAGGGTTACTGGGATCCATTTCCCTACCACCTTCCTAGTTTAAAACAGGCAGCCATTTGCTTTGGACACATGATATTCTTTACTAAAGGAGGGAACCTTATTTTAGAAACAATGATAATTTGAATTTCAAATTCTGGTCTCATTACATTTTTTTAAATCTGATAGAAGGTTAACGCAGACAAATATTTTAATGAAGGAGGCCTTTTTGGTATTGTTAAAGGCTTATTCAAATTTTGTGTCGAACATTCGAATTATGATTTCACCAAGGCTGTGTTTACTTTAGCCATAATACTTGTGTTCTATTTTTGCATTTTCCAGGCGGCTGAGTGTTACTTATGTCATCCTTTTCAGAAGGAATAAAAAATTCAAGAATCTCTTACAACTTTACCCCTTGGTTTTAGAACCTATTTGTCCTTTTCCAGCATAGCGTCAGGCTGAAAGTCATTGGTGGTTAATACAATTATGTGGAATTGATAGTAAATATTGAGTCTGAAACCTTGCAATTTTTAAGGGTACATGGCGGTGATGTACTTCTAGCTCTTTTTGAAAAGAAAATATGGTAGTGCATCAACCTTATGAAGTAACTGTAAAATCTGAGTTTATTGCTCAGACTTTTGTTATTTATACTTAATTGGAAATAAGAAACAATATATTACTTACTAGAATCTCCGGTTTTGACTGGTGGAAGATGCTTGCTGTTGAAAAGATACTTGGGATTAAATTGAAGAAAGGAAGTTGAAAAGTTTTTTTAAGTTAAGGTAGCATTATTTTCACTTTAATGAAATCCCGATCCGGTAAAACAATCCTAAAGCAACTGTAAAGATGCAGGAAAGGAATTCGGTGTAAAGAAATGTAGTGTATTAGTTATGGAAAGAGAAAACCTAGACAATGCAAAGAGAATAGAATTATCAAATGACAAGATGATTAAGGAAGGATATTGGGACACAAGCAATGGAAAGAGATGAAAGGCAAATTTAGACATGAATACCTAGGTAAGACAAGATTGGTATTTAAGTCATTACTGAGTGGATATGTGATAAAGGAATAATAAGAAGGTAATTTGTTTTTTAAGATATGGAGCTGATTTGCTGAGATGGACAAGAAAAGAATTTGTATGGAAGGACAGATAAAATATTGATGATAATGTATGAAATGCTACACCCCAAAAGTGGTGTTGCACGATTGCATGTGCCAAGACATAAAGTAGGAAAGGGGCTAATTACTTGCGAGGAATGTATAAAGGGTGAAGAGAAGGTTTAAGGTTGATATGTTAAGGAACATGCTTAAGGCAACAAACATTTAAGCGACCATTGAACCAGAGAAGACAATAAGGCCAGAATAATTGAAAAGGATGAGGGTCAATGGAAAGAAGCAAGTGTGGAAAGAGATAAGAATGCATGAACAACACAACGGATAGATGGATGCAAGCATTGATGGAAGTAAGACTTGTGGATAGCCTGAAAGCTTGCGAAAAAGCCTTGATATGTGTTGCAGCGGAACAAGCATAAAAACTATGTTCAACATAATATTGGTGAGAGTTGTGATTCACCTCTGTGTAGGTCATGTGGAGAAAAAAATGAAAGACTGTTACCTATATTGTGACAGGAAAAATACAACGGAAGGAATGATAATATTTTAGTGAAAAACACACTTGGAGTTGTGTGGAGAGTGTGAGCTTGCCTAGAAAGGGTAAACAAGTGGTATGAACAAAAACCAGAGAAAGTCACATGAAAGGGAAATGTCAAAATGTTTAGGAATTGCATCATCCATTACAACTATGGGATTGAAGTATCAAGACCGGATATTGTGATAGAAAATAAAGATGTAAAACAATGCAAAATCATTGGTATAATATTGCTTTGGAATCCTTGAGTAAGATTAAAAGAGCGAGAAAAAAATTGAAAATTATGAAGATTTGAAAGGACAAGTAGCCACTATATAGGAGCATGAGGAAAGTAATTGTCATGCCTGTTGTTATTGATACACTAGATCGGGTAAGCATTGAAGGAATTACGTAAATGGTTAGAAAGGATTTGGACTAAGGCGAGAATAGAACATTTGCAAAAATCATCATTATTAGGAACAGAAAGAATATTTATTTAGGTCCTAGAGAGCTGAAGAAGAAACATAAACATGATTTTGAAGCCCTTAGTTATAACTTTTCTTCAAGATAAAAAACGAAATAAATAAAATACAGGCGAAAAAGAAACCTTTTTTGAAATGGTGCAAGCAATGTTACAGTAACTAAATCAAGTGTGCTGATTCCAAAAATTACATTAGTTTTTTACAGTTAGCTCTAGATTTTTTGCTCCTGAATATACCTATATATCTAAAACGGGTCAAAACCAAGACAGACAAGAGAAGCTTTGCAGTAGAAAAATTCAAACAAATAGCAGTTTGCTAGCTTGCAAAAGTAATTTCAGCGTAGCTTACAAAGTTGTATACACAAAGTAATACAAATACTTTCCAAGTATCTTAGCAACAACCTTCATTTCCTAGACTTTCTAAAGTGTTCTGCATCTGGATTATCCCGTTTTAGGTTCCAACAGTAGTCAGACATCATTTTGATATCCCATCTTCCTTGATACCTCTCTTCCATAACTTTAATGTCTTGATGAAATTGTTCTTCCTGTTTATCACTGGCATTACCCAAATTCAATTCTGCTCATCGCATTTTTGAAATTTCCATCCTTCACTAATTGTCGTATTTGCTGACCATCGAAAATGCCGGCTTTGAATATTTCCATGCTTATTTAAGGAAGTACTTAACAAATGTAAAGGAAGCATGCATCATTTGTATCCAGAGCTCAGAGCTTCATTTATTACATTTTTATCCCTAACTGTAAGTTCTTGTCGAGTTGGTAGTCGCTTTTAATCCAGTGGCTTGGCTTGGCTTGTCTCTTCTGGCACTGAATGAAGATGACGAAAGTGACACCACAAACGCTTTTCACAGAATCTTATCAGGCTGAAATTAACATTAGTTTAGTACCTTCAAGCTGTGGCACAGTCAGGTTAGAAATGACAATTTAATAAGGTGATAAATTCATACAAAAGAAATTCATTTAGTTTGCTGAAACAGGTTAAAATGTGACACATATTGAATAAGTATATGCACAGGTTAAATGCTGAACTTGCACCAATTCAATAAAAGTAGCTGCACATGAGCTAGAAGGTGAGGTGCAGATGCGTTCAACAGATTTCCAAATTACATTTAGTCAATTCTGACTGCTAGCAGCTCCTAGAGAAATCAGGAAGTTTAGGACTAAACCTGCTAGTCAAAATGAGAAAGTATTTGTTAAATATGCATTTCAGACATGGATTTGTGTCATATAGACATACATTCTCACAGCCTTATCAGTTCTATCCAAAAGAAAGAAGCAACATGATATTTTTGTAGATCTTATCCGAAAGTCGTGGACACAAAATCTCTCATTCTGGAGAAAACAGGCATTTCAGTGGGAGACAAAATGTAGCCAATCAATGAAAACTGGTGCATTTTTTAACTCAGCACCCCAAAATTACTTAAAAAAACCCTCTTACTTTGCTGGCACCAAAATATTTGTTGACTGGTGTAATCCGAGAATGTACAATATAAATATATATAAATTAAATAACAATAGAAAGGTACAAATAATAATAATATTGCTGTTTTTGATAATCACTCTTTTAGCTATCCGCTAGATAAGTAACCATTAATGTCTAGTAACGAAACGACCTCGGTGAAAATGTTTTTCATGTTTTTTTTGTAACAGGTTTCGTAGGGAGAACATTAATATTCTTTATTTACTGATTACGATGTAACCTGTTTTAATATTATTATATAAATGAATTAATTCCCCACGTTACTAAAAGCTAAAGAGAGAATTTTTAAAAAAAGAACAGGATTTTTTCGGTCTGTGCAAAGACAGTACTACCACACTTCAGGACTTTCGGATATAAAGTCAGTTTTCGGGACGGAGATTTTCGCATTTTGTGGTCATTGAACTTTAGCAGGATAATGAGCCATTCCTTTGAAGGAACTTGTCCTACAAGATATTGAAAATAGAAAAAGATGCTCGAAATATCCTCTAGATACAGACTATCAGATTGCCTACTAATTGAGACCTGTTATGATTGAAATGGTATTAAATGGAGTGACAGCGGACACAGTATATTACAAATTGTCCTGTTAAAAAAGGGGAGTGTTATTACCCTCAATGTCTTTATCGAGACAGCATCTCAAGATCGATTATCAACCACGGCTAAAGAGATCCTTCTCCCCAAGAGACAGACCTTACGCCGCTAGACGTTAATTTGGTATGGTACATAATGGCCTTGGAGTCGACTTTTTATAGAGCGATATCTAGGTCAATTTCTGCTAGGTTCGTCTCGAACTTCAGGGTTTCGAGACCGATTTTTGCAACGCTTTTTCTTTAAAATCTGTATGATGTACCTGCTGAGTTAATCACCATCTTTACTGGGAGCTAATACTACAATATGCAAGATAGTAGAATAGGTGACCTTGAGCTTACAAGAAAACGTAATAGCAAAAGTCATATATATATATATATAGTATATATATATATATATACTCAATCTGCATATAGTACTGTTTCTCCTTTTTTTTTTATTAGAACCTGGCCGAGTCTTCTCAAATGAATACATACATGTTAAAAGGTTAAAAAAATGAAATTAATTACATATAAATAATTGTAGCTAATTACCTAATTACATTTGAAATTCTATTAATAAAATTCAATTTACATGTTTAAAGTTTAATTAAGAAGCTAATACATAAAATTGTAAAAATCTAAAAATTATAGACTAACCTTCCTTCCTATATTTTGACTATTTGTGACAACCATTTATGACTTTGGAGGGAATCAAGATTTTTATTACTTATATAAAGGGAGAAAATATTTCTAGCTTTTTGTTTTAATTTGTTGATCAAAATTTCTTTAGGTGAAACACATTTGTTGCTTGTTAACTTTATTCCTCGGCTTGCCCAAATGGACACAAGGCTTTCTTCATGTAAAATATTAATAAATTTGTCAGTAACAAATTGGTGGCTAGAAAAAGACCCAAGTACAGGCAAATTGCTAGGCAAAATAGTATTCGTTCGAAGAAAAGTCAAGTGGGATACAAATTTCCAGATCTTTTTAACTTCTGCACAATGGACGAACAGGTGTTCAGCGGTTTCTTCTTTCTTCGGGCACATAGTAAAGAGTTTAGGTTTGACTAATTTGGCTAAAAAGAGAGTTCGGTTTAGAGGGAGAGCTTCATGCAGAATTTTCCAATGTAGCGTTTTTGCTTGTCAATTGACAGCCGATTTTTTTAGGAATCTGAAAAATTTAGAAAGATTTATTTCAAAAAGATATTGGGACCAATTTTCATGAATTTCATGGGGGTTCTGCCCTTCTTGTAGCAAGTGTAGGTAAATTTTCTTTGAAGTCAGTTTTGTTACATAAGTTGATTGGTTATTGTTTTTTAATAGAATTTGGTTACTTCTTTCTTTCCTAATATTTGGAGTTTCGTTGTTTACTTTTATTTGCCATTCATCTGGTAGTGCTTCTTTTATCTTGTTAAAGAAATAAATTGGCTTTTTGATAAATCTCTTATCAATTCTTGGATTGCACAATCTGGCAAGAAGCCAGGTATGACTTCATATGTTAAATCTCGCACTGCAGTAACGAAATATGTTGACCATTTTTCGTTACTAAAAAGTGCACCTTTATTCCTGATGTTTGGATTTTCAAATAAGGGTTCTTGCAGAATGCTTTCGATTGTATTGAAATGAATTTGATTTGGCCTTAAGGACCGTTCCCATTCTCTCAAAAGGGAAGAGAAAAAGCAGGACAATTGTTTGGCATGATAGCATTTAATATTACAACGGAAAAGGTTAAAGCCTAGATTTGAGTTTTTATATTTGTTTAAAATATGAAGGACTGTCTCTTTCCAGGGCCCATGTAAAGTGTGGTCGGTAAACTTTGCAACCCAGGATAAGAGGAGTGATTTGACTTTAGCTCTAGGTCTGGCAAGCTCCAACCGCCCATATTTTAGGGTAGACTAATTTTCTTTTGATTAACGCGCGCTTTTCTATTGGACCAAAAGAATCTTTTAAACAATTGCGTGCATTCTTTTATAACGTTTGGTGGTATTGGAAATGTGGAACCAGCATACCAAAGAGTTGATGCAGCTAAAGAGTTAAGGACTGTTGCCTTGCCTTGCAGTGATAAGTCTCGGCGAGAACACAAGTTAATGAGTTTAATAATTTTGTAAATAATAGGGGTCCAGTTCTCCTTGCTGGTATAAGGACCAAGAAATAGTCCTAGTATTTTCATGCAATTATTGCTCCATTTAAGGTTCAGAGTTGAGTCTGTTCTAAGTTTATTTGCCCCTAGGAAGAGTCATTGGGATTTCTTCGTATTGATTTTTGCCCCAGTTGCTTTTTGGTAAATTGAAAGGGACTGCCACGCATATGGCAGTGATTGGGAGAATATGGTTAGGGTAGTATCATCAGCGCCTCCCAAAGTCCAACCCTACGTCCCCGTCGTGGGAGGTGGAAACAGGTAATGCTGGCTAACAGGGCTCTGGTGAAGCTGGTGGGCCAACCCCCCATCAGTGGATAAAACGGATTACAGAAACGCAAACAATCAACAACACTACCGGCAGCCGTCGTCGAGGAGCTCCACCAAGAGGAAATATGATGTCAGCTAGTGAAAGCCTTAGGGAAGCTAGAAGATGGAATCTCCTTTCGAAAAGGAAGCCAATCAGATTCGGAACATGGAATGTGCGAACTATGTACGAAAAAGGAAAGAGTGGGAATGTAGCAAAGGAGATGAAGAGCTATAAATTGCAAGTGCTAGGTCTATGTGAGACCAGGTGGACAAACTCTGGGGAAACCAGACTGAGCACAGGGGAGACCTTGCTCTATGCAGGTCATGAAGAAGTAAATGCACCACACACAGAATTCATGACAGGCTTCAGACAGTGGTAAATGGTGTCCATGAGAGAGAGATGGTTATCCTTATGGGGGATTTCAATGCAAACATTGGACAGGACAGCCACGGCTACACAGCAGTCATGGGGAGACATGGACTGGGTACCGTCAATGAGAACGGCCAGATGTTTGCAGACTTCTGCACTGAAAACANTAAATGCACCACACACAGAATTCATGACAGGCTTCAGACAGTGGTAAATGGTGTCCATGAGAGAGAGATGGTTATCCTTATGGGGGATTTCAATGCAAACATTGGACAGGACAGCCACGGCTACACAGCAGTCATGGGGAGACATGGACTGGGTACCGTCAATGAGAACGGCCAGATGTTTGCAGACTTCTGCACTGAAAACAACCTAGTCATCGGTGGATCAGTCTTCACTCACAAGGATGTCCACAAGATAACATGGGTGTCACCGGACGGAAATACTGAAAACCAGATTGACCACATATGTGTAACCAAAAAATTAAGAAGATCTCTCCTTGAAGTTCGCAGTAAGAGAGGAGCAGATGCAGCTTCAGGTCATCACCTGTTGGAAGAAAAGCTACAACTGAAGGTTAAAAGGTGCACTAATTCATTCACAAGGGTAAAATTCAACATAGAGAAATTAAAGGAGCAGGAGCATGTGCAACAATGATGATGACTTTGAGAAACAGATTTGAGGTTCTGCAAGAAGTGGTTACAGAAGAGGAGACTATAGAGGGATATTGGAGCAGGGTCAAGGAGAACTGGAAGGCAACATGCGAAGAAGAACTGGGTAGAAGAAAGAAGCAACACAAACCGTGGATATCATAGGAAACTTTGGGTGGGATAGATGAGCGGAAGAAGGTAAAAAACTCACTAAATAGTGCCCGGACAAGAGCAACAAAGGGGAGGCTTAAAGAAGAATATCGACAAAAGCACCAAGAAGTGAAACAGAGTGATAGGCAGAACAAGAGGGCTTTTGTCGACGACGTGGCAACCAGAGCAGAGACAGCAGCAGAACAGAGAAATATGAAGGAGTTATATGACATCACCAGAATCCTAGCAGGAAACAGGAGGGCCCCAGAGAAGCCAGTAAAGGACAAGAATGGTGTCACTATAACAATATTGAAAGGACAGACAGACCGATGGAAAGAACACTTCAGTGAGCTGCTGAACAGGCCAGCACCCGAAGAGAGACCAAATATCGCTCCAGCGGAAGAAATGTTGCAAATGCCACTACACAGCCCCACCAGGGAGGAAATCAAAAAGGCCATCATGTCACTGAAAAATGGCAAATCAGCAGGACCAGATGGAATCCCAGCTGAAGCACTGAAGGCAGATGTTGACACTTCAGCAGACATGCTGCAGCCGCTGTTTGAAGACATGTGGGAAGAAGAAGTACCTCAAGATTGGAAAGAAGGGTATATAGTG
>RDPX01000037.1:3478787-3534349 GCA_003991215.1 Morbakka virulenta
GCTGATCCACGATCGATGGTTTGAACCAAAGCCAAACTTTTCTAGGCATTTATCTAAGTATTCCCTATTGACCCTATCAAAAGCCTTCATTTGGTCTATCGATAGTAAACAGGTTGGTAGATTTTCTAGCTCTGAGATGTCAATTAAATCTCGAAGTAATGAGAGACTGTGGAATATTGTTCTTCGGTTGACAGAGCACGTTTGGCTGTCAGAGATAATACTTGGCAGTGTAATTTTCAGTCGATTTGCTAAACATTTAGTTATTATTTTATAATCTACATGTAGGAGATTTATAGGTCTCCAATTGGTTAAATCCTCCCTCTCTCCTGCTTTATAAACAGAGGAGATGATTGCAAGTTGTTGAGACTGAGTAAGTGAATTGAAAAACTTTGAATTAGTTCTAAAAAATCACTTGACAAAATGCTCCAAAAGGATTTGTAAAATTCTGCCGTACGTCCACCAAGACCCGGGCTCTTATCATTTGACATTTCATTTAGGGCGTTAGTTATTTCTTTAAGAGTAAAGGGACTCTCTAACTTTTCATAGTCATTCTTTGGGATTTTTTTTGCTATCAGGTCAAGAAGTAGTTTTTGGCTATCTGCAGACAGTACTGTTTCGCCCTTTGTGGGCTCATCAGTGTAGCACAGAGGTTCTGAGACATGACTCTCTGGTCATGTTGCCGGAGCAAACACAGCCTAAAGAGTTAATATGGGATCCTGTTAGAGTTCTCAAACTACGCAAGCGCAGTGAGCTCCGTATTACGCAAGCAACAGGTCCCCGAATCTCAGAGAGAGTTCTCAACCAAACTTTCGTAAGGGAGCGTAATACGCGTAATATATATATATATATATATATATATATATATATATATATATTTACATTTATTCATTAAGGGTTTTTTCTCTCCTACCTGTCAGAATTCTTCACAATACACAATACACAATACACAAAACAAGGATTATAATTTTAAGGAAGTGGATAAACATTTTAGACTTGTGCGGCATCCGAAATACCAACCCACTAAAACTTTGCCTTATTCAAAACGTATTGACGTAATCTGACTTCAATGTTTAGACCGGTGCTATGGAACATTATTCTCCTATGATGTAATGTTTGTATCTCGGTTTGAAACTTTCCAAGGTATTACACCCAAAAGTGGCAAGTTTTTACTTTGTGAATCGGATGAAACTAGTTTTTAGACACCTGCTACGTTATGAAAGAATTTCAAAATCCTATTTAAATGTTTGATCAAGTAAAGAAATAACTGGCTTTGTAATAACTATCGGAAGCATTATGTCTGGTTTTTGGAGAACGTCGGTGATGTTTTTTTCCATTTATAGTAATTTCCATATATCCTTTTTACGCAAGGTAATTTTTCTAGTTACACCAAGGGTTTCTCTAATACCTATCATGAACACCAGTCTCTGATTTTCATTGTCAGATTAAAGTAAGGTTTCAGAGACATATTTAAGGTATTACCTAGCATATTTCGTAGATATCCCTGTCGAAACATATTGAAATATATTGAAACACATTGAAACACATTTCCTTTACTTTTAACCAATTTTAAATATAGTGTTGTTACAGTAGTACCTGCGTGCATTGTTTCTGTTATTCGTCTGCTCATTCTGAGACCAACTTTTCTACAAGATTGTCTAGGTTGTCAGTCATTTCTAGCAGATCTCTATTTGCTTTACCTAATAGTGCAATATTATCTACGAAGTTCAGGTCTAAAAATCAAGAATCGTTTTACCATTCTGTATCAGCTGGTGAACATTTCATTGCTTATCTTACCACACAATCTTTGGTGTAAATAGGTGTAGAAAATATTGCACTATTAGGTTACACCTTCAAATAGGTGTAACTCTCGATAAACACCTCAACTTAGGAAACCATTACTCCAAAGTATCCAAAAAGATCAGCTCCAGGATCAAACTCCTGAACATAGTACGACATCAAATTTCACCATGGGTTGCTGAAACCATCTTCAACGTCATAATAAAGCTAATCTTTCTGTACTGCTCCAATTTTTTCCTTGGGCAAAGCACAATGTGGGATAATGCTTTCAAAAATCTGCAATGTCATGTAAAAAGGATCATTGGCGAAATAGCAAGCAGTTGGCCAACTATAGAAGCTAAACGCAAACGTAAATTCTCGATTGACGTATTCAAATGCTTTAATGGAATTGATATTACACCCTTCCCACAGTACGAAGTTATATCACACGGTATCAATACTCGTGGAAACAAATCAACGATCCGTCTTCTTAAGATTAAATCTGAAGCTGGTCGAAAATCCTCCTATTATCAAGGTGCACGTGTTTTCAACAGTCTGCCAGGAAATCTAAGGAATGAAATTTATCTTTCAAATTTTAAACGAAATATTAAGCTATATGATTTTAATGATCAATTTTGATTTTAACATTTACACCTCCTTGAAGGACATATCGCTTAATTCGAAGATTGTTTTACCGAAGTTTTAATCTGTTTATAGCTTTTTGCACTTATTGATATTTTACTTTCATTTTGTATTTTGTAGGTCTTACACTGATAACAGAAATGTATTTTTCTGATGTAGTCAACCTCGTTAAATATGAAATATAATAATAAAAATCCTTAGTAATTGAGTACATTTTGATAAATGTTCCATAGTGTCCTTCTATTCACATTACCAAACGTCACCTTTAAGTCAGTGAAGTTTATCACTGACTTAAAGGTGACATTTATAGACTTAAAGGTAAACTATTATAGTTTATGAAATACCATACATTGTGTGACAATGTTTTAAAGTGTAAAAATTTGGTCGATACAAGGATCCTGACGGCAATAAAATGTCCAGTACCTTAAGGTTTTGTTTCCCAAGCCCTAATTTTATATGCAGAGGAAACACTATTTTATCACGTGGTACAAAGTGATCAGCGATCTCTTACTGCACAGTCCTTTTTAGTCCAGTGATTGGTATATGTATTCCATATACCCACTTTGTTGTCCAAGCAAGAACTTCACCATCTTTACATCTGCACATATGACCCATTGACCGTCGTTATATTTGATTTGCTGCAATACACTTTTTGCATCATATTTTTCCATAAGAGTTGTAGAATGATCAATTGATATCGATCCATAAACATTGGCAATATGCAGAAGAACACATTTCGGGGTTCTTTTCGAACTGTAAATAAATAGCGGCCAATCAGTAGGAGATTACCCCGTAACACTTTATTACCTGCTCTCTAAAAAGTGGTGTTGTTTGATAGTACGCTCAGTGAGTCTGTGGAGACCATTTCCTTAAATGTCTGGAGGTTCTCAGTATTATGTTAACATATTCAGGGACTTAATCCGTACTCAAGCTTTCAAATTCGATGTAAAAATAATATAATATGAACGGAGAAGATCTAGAATAGTGGAAAGATGAAAAATTTATTTTCAGCTAGCTGCATTAGAACCCATGCATATGACTGGTGTGATCTTAACGAGATCATTTTTGAAACCATATTTTTTCATGAAGGGAATGTTTTGTTCCCATGTCTACGGCAGTTATCCGAATCACTCATATAGCCCTAAGCAAGTTGGTTGCACATATGTATTTCACTTTCCTACAAATTTGATGGACATGTGCTGTTGTACGGTCATAGGTATTGTGTGCTAAACTCTAGTCGGTTTATGAAAAAGTAACCGTCTGGCTGTAAATTCTTTACCCTACCATGTCTTAAATTTGCTGTAGAGACTTAAAGTGGACGAAAGCGAAAATGAATGTTCTTTCTAACATTTTTTTCAGCGTTCCTTACAATACGAATACAATCAAGTTTAATCATTATACTTAAAAAATTACTGTTTTTACTTTATTGCCTACTTTTAAATCTTTGGTTTGATTTTTTAGCTCAGGGTATTTTCAGTTACCCTTATCTGATGGTGGGTATGTGGGAGTATTTACTATGCCACTTACCAGCTCAACCAGCTATGGATTAAACAGCCAGGTGGTGCTGAACTTGTAGGCTCAGCTAAAAATTCTACCCAGGTGACCAAAAATCTGATTTCAGTGCATTGCCCTTCCAGGTTTTTAGGTTTGGTTATAGAGATCAGACCCTTCCTTTAAAAAAGATCACTCACAGAAAGGACGAGCATAAATATTTTTAAATACTGAGTGAAGCTGAGACTTTCAACATTGGCAATATGTCGAGGCTCCGATAAACGCCTTAAAAAGCCCATTGTTCGAATAGATTCTTAGTGACACCTAAAGAGAACCTAAACACCAGATATTGACACGTGCATACAATGCATAGGAATAGGGCACCGGCACAGATTGCCGGGGAGATAGAGAAGTACCAGCTGTGTATTGTGGGTATCCGTGACTGCCAATGGGGAGGAGTTGACAATATAAAGCTGACCGCAGACATTCTATTCAAGGTATAGGAGGAGAATGATATTCATAAAAGTGTATACCGCTTCCCCCAACACACACACAACGTGAGAATAGAAGGCAAAAAGATTTGGCATACCCTGCTTTCCATTTTTTTACTTCCAGGACGACTAACTCGTGACGGAATTTGTTTAATCGTTAAGAACTATACAAGCTTAGTGCCACCTAGTGTATAAAACTATTAAGAAATGACAGGAAGAAAATAAAAAGAAACAAGAATACTCCCCAAAAAACAAGAAGGTTAAGCGAGGAGATAAGAGTTAACCTTAGGCTTGAAAGCATTCCAATTATTTGGCGTAGGAAAACACTAAGAATTAAAAAAAAATCCACAATCTTGCAGTCCGAGAAAACAAATTACAATCACAGAGAGATTTACTACAACAAGGAACCACAACTTCATGAAGATGAAGACGTTGAGAGAAATGAAGTACACGAGATGCAACAAACTGGAATTAACGAGGAAAGCTCATCGGAACATTTTCCATGGTAATACCTAAAAAAAATACTAAGACAAGCCACATTTCTTCGATAAACGAAAACCTTAAAAAAGAAGCCTGGGTTTGAGTCACAAACATTCCACCAGTAGACTGTAGATATAAGCTGACACTTGGGATACTGAGTTATTGCACTTTGTTTACGACACTTTAGAGCTTCCTGGTCTGAAAGCAGAAGAATCTTTCGAACCTTCGGTTGGCAAGCCAATAAAAAACCCAATGTATTAGCTAGTCATTATACATATTTATAAAATCAAATGAAGAAGGACTAATTGCATCCGCAGGAAACATTTATTATTAAAAATTCAGAACATAGCTCATCTTCATTATCATCATGATCAACATCACCATCATAACTGAGTCAGGTATTCTGAAGTGGTCAGTTTGGTACTTTGTTTCTGTTACTCATAAACCGATTTCCAATAGCTTCTAGCTCAAGTTTTTATTTTTATTTGTTTCATTACCGTATTTTCTCCGAAAGACATAATTTGTAAATCTCACAATTCCTTATTGTGCATTATTGAAAATATTACTTTGGAGTAAGACCAGATAATTCCACTATACTCTATATGCAACTTTGATTCCAATTTCAGCAATGACCGAGTCGAGTCCAGACTCTAAGGTATGTGACGTCGTCATTAAAAGAAAACAGCAATGTGCCTAAAGGAAAGACTGCCTCTTTTAATCATTTTAGAAATTGCCACTTTTTAGAAACCGATATGAAATATGGAGTATCGTTCTAGCCCCGTTCAGGTGCTTGTCATCTTCGGTAAGGAAATTTGTTATTTATTTTAGTTGTGAAAACAAATGTTGTGTTGTCACAGCGTCCGAATCTTTGTTTACAGTTAGTGAATAAAAAGAACAGATGTAGCGAGATAAGACAGCTAATTAATAAATCAATAAGATTCTCAGAAGCACTTGACTTGACTGTGGTTAGAAATTTCCTGGGTTTTGCTTTTATTTCTCTTCAATTTGATTAATTACGTTTTTCCCAATTTTTGATTTTCTACAGTTCAAAATAATGTATTAGGTTGTAAATATGTGGTTATCATTATTAGTCAAGAAGCATCGCTCTCCTTAACGCGTGTATATTAGAATGTTTTCTTCTGCCTAATCTAGTGAATTTGCATCACATCAGATCTAAGTTCTGGTTATACTGTTTTAAGTGATCGAGGAGGTATTGGCTTTTATTGGCGAATAATTTTTATCTGTTGTTAAGATGCAGCGAGTTTGAAGTACAGTTCTTTGTGAAAGTTACCGATATGTCTGATTATTTAATAACTTTACATTTTTCATTTTTGTATGCATCGTAATATACACAAATGTTCCGAAGAGAGATCAATTTGATTGCTTATAATGCATTTTTTTAGTCTATGATACGTATTTCAGCATAAATTCGTATTCTAACTTTAGTTTATAGCCATTCCATTAAGAAAACATCCTTGAGTCATAACACATCAAAACTTTGTATTTTTACAGCATTTAGTACAGCATAATAGTCTGATTTAAACACATGATTTTAACATTCCAATGAGAGTAGACAGTTTCATTCATCGTACAAAGAGGGAATATACTCTTTTCCTGAAAGTAGTCTCTATTTTGCTGATTCTTTGCAAATGAAAGATTTACTTGTGAGTTAGCTACTGCCTGTAGCTGGCTTATACCATTCAATGAGTTGGAAGGTGCTGAATGATTCGTAGTGTTATTATTGTATTCAAAATTAAACCTTCTAGCACAAGTAACAACGACAAGAACTCTCTCGCCATCTTGTTATTTCTTGTGTATTATACAAGGGTTGTACAGATGACTAATTTGTGCTTAGAGTCGTGGTAATTTCGAATTAACTTCAATGCTGTTTCGAATTTCGAATTTATTTGAAGTGGCAACGACATAATTGTAATATACACGTCTTTCTAATACACAATACTAGACAATAATATACAATTTTCTAATACTTGCTCGATTTAAGAGTATATAAACTCTAAAACTTTTAAAGGTTTCCAAATTTTCTTAAACCCTTGTTTTGTCTCTTGATTCTCCTTTAATCAGAAACAAGCATATTCATCTCTGCCTGTTAGGCCATCTCTCTTTTAGGTTATTCGAATTACAGGTGACTTTAATACAATTTTTCACACAGCAAGTCACATATTTCTTGTCTTCTTGGAATATTTTAAATACTATTTAAGATAAGTATATCAGTTGAAAAAGTATCACTGGAGTTATTTAAACAGAGTTAAATCACTATTTAAGACAGTTACAAAAAATTGCTATCTCTTCCAATTTGCTTGGCTTAGCTGGTGTAGAATTTTCTTTTCCTCTTATCATATCAAGGGTGAAAGTTTGGACAGATGAGAAATATGAGTATATCTTTGAATCCAGTTCGGTGCACTTCTTAAAGTAGTGCACAACAGTACTACTGGATTCAGTGTTAGAAAACAATATCCCTTACGGCTCTCTTGTATTGTTTTGTTACCCTTTTGTGAAGGCAAGTACAAGTGGTAAGTTCACATCCAGGACTAATTTAAATATAATGACTTTTGATTATCCGAGTGTTAAACCTTTCGAGGAAAAATTACAAATCGAGCTTCTACAGAGGATCTGGAACACAACTCATTCAATATAAATAAAACAAATGGATAGTTCTCCTGGATATCCTATAAGTACAAAGATAAAACTTGCATGAATAGACATAATGACATATAGGATACAATACCCTAGTATTCAAGATCTGTAAAATTAAGTAGTTTTTAGTGACAGTAATACCAATGAATGTTTATGACTGAAGTGTCTTTGCAGTCTACATGATTGGTAGTCGCTATATCCTGTAGGTATGACAGATCCTAGTGTCAGTGGAAATATCTAAGACAGTATACAAATATACAATAAATGAAAATTACTTGTCAGGTTCAAGGTGTATTTTTTCTAGTAAGATATTGACATTGAATTGGATGCTTATAAGGCAAGAAGCCATATAAAAATTAATACCCAAAATTCGTAAAAAAGAGTTTTGGAGCCAAGGTAATGTTCTTAAAGTAATACTTGGGGAAAAAATTCGGGTTTCCCAGCCATGTGTACTGTAAAGTATCTGTTGAGCGACATTACAGTTAAGGTCGGAAATGTTTACGTGCCTTTGATAAGAGTGATAAAAGTGTCATTATGGCTAAAAACTCTTCTGTTGAAGCACTATGAAGCGTCTGAGCAATTGTATTTCTAAGGTAACATTCTCAGATCTTGATGTGACAGATGGCACTTCCAGAATGGGTTCATCGTCAGTATTATTTGTATTTTCTCTAATCTAGTTTTCATTATTCATGCAGTGTAATCCTTCAATTTCAATTTCATGTGTGTAGCCTTTAATAATTGTAGAGTTTTGAAGATGGTGTACAAGTTGTCTATTTTATCGTGAAATCAACCCAGAAAGCCCAAGAATCACGCCTTGGGGAGTTCTTACTTTCTTCATGCCCTCAAAGGAGAAGTTTATGAGTAGAACAGAATCTGAATTAATTTATTATTTTACTTAATTTATTCCTCTTCTTTATTACGTTACTGGACTGATAAAAGGTGGGCGTCATTCAAAGTGGAAGCTATACTAGATAGTCTTATTATCTGGAACTCCATTGGATTATTTGCTGACGGCGCTTCATGTTAAAGGAACGCTCTTTTAATCTGTCATTTCATTTTCAGTCAAACTCTTTTCTCCTTCAAATAAAATAAAGCAACAACAAATATATTTCTAAGTCAGGCTGATCATTAGCCTACTCTTCCTCCTAAATTATAAACGAATTAAATGCAGGAATTGTTCTGACAGATTGTTTCATGAAAATAACCATCGGCTGATAAGGGCTTAGTCTTTTTGTTTTAAGCCTTTACTATTTTTCATCAGACGATAGAAAGTGCTTCAAAAGATTACTAACGTTATTCATATTGATCCGTAAAAGCGTACATAAATTTGGTAAAAATAATATCATTCCCATCACCATAGGGCTCAATTAATCAACATGCTAAAAGTCTAAGTCTACTTGATGGTTTCAGAAATCTATTTTTTAGTTTCTATGACAAATTCAATCAAATGAATGGCCTCCAGTACCTGAGAGTCCTTAAATGGTCAGGGGTGCAAAGAATCTCCGCACCCAAGACTGACTACATATGCGAGATCGTAGACTCAAGGTGTGGTAGCGTTGGCTTTACACAGACCCCGAAAAACCTGTTATCTTAAAAAAGTACTCTCTTCTCAGCCTTCAGTTATGTCTGAGGTCTTCGTCACAATTTTTCTTTTGTGAAAGCTTTCCTTCATTTTGACTCCCCTCATATTATTGCACTTTGTGAAGCAAGCCTCAATGACGGTGCTAGTAATAGCAATTTTCATATTAAAGGCTGTTTATCTTTGTTTCAACTAGACTCTAAAGTTCATCTTCATAGTCCTTTGGTCTGTTCTTGATAGGATCATTCAGCTGCTAGAGTAAAAGAACTTGTATCTTAAGCTGAGCCTTTCATATGCTTCAGATTGTCTTCCTTGATTCTTGCCCAGTTATTAAAACAGTATCAGACTCCATTGATAGGGCCTTGGACAAGCATCATACTGCAAACATCTTTGTCTATAGTGACTTCAATACTCATCGCATGTACTGGTTGCATCATTCCAACAAGACTGACAGACCTGGAGAAGTTACTTACAACTTCCTTCTTGCCCAAGACTTTGTACAGCTTGTTGATTTTTCAACAAGATTTCCTGATTCAGACTCAGGAGAACCTTTTCTTTTAAATTTCTTTTTGACTTCTGTTACTAAACATTGTAGAGCTTTTTCTTTACCCCTTTTTGGATCTTCTGATCATATTATCATTTTTTAGGTTAAGATACCTGTTTCAAATCTTGTTAACAACCCATATCATTGTAGAACTCTTACGTTTGGTCTTGATGCAACTGAATTCACAAAATAGGTAAAAACTTGTATTGAAACAAGTATATCTAACCGTAGTTACAAAGTCGAACCCCATTCTTCTCCACAGTTTAATGTTCATTGTTATTTTACCATTGCTCATCGTAATCATTTCTATGATCATTTTCAATGTGATGGAGCTGTTGAATGTTGGATTTCTTTCAGACGTGCTAGCAATGCCTGTAAAAGGGTGATTTCTGATGCTAAAAATTGCTATACTGAGCGAGTTAGATTACCTGTTTTTACTCAAGTACTCGGAATTTGAGATTTCTGGAAGATGTCTTTCCTCATTGCCTTGCTTCAATCGTTCATTGTGGCTCATGGCCTCTCGGCGGATACTAGGCAGTGCGATTCCAGCCAGAGCATAGACGCATGCCATGGGTGTTGATTTCAAGCAGCCGGCCACTGTTCTGCAGGTGTCATTCAGCATGGGATCTAGTTTGCGGGCATGACTAGATCTGCACCATGTGGAGCTGGCATATTCCGCAGCAGAGAAACATAGGCCGAGAGCCGAGATTCGAACGGTCTTAGGGGNTAGCAATGCCTGTAAAAGGGTGATTTCTGATGCTAAAAATTGCTATACTGAGCGAGTTAGATTACCTGTTTTTACTCAAGTACTCGGAATTTGAGATTTCTGGAAGATGTCTTTCCTCATTGCCTTGCTTCAATCGTTCATTGTGGCTCATGGCCTCTCGGCGGATACTAGGCAGTGCGATTCCAGCCAGAGCATAGACGCATGCCATGGGTGTTGATTTCAAGCAGCCGGCCACTGTTCTGCAGGTGTCATTCAGCATGGGATCTAGTTTGCGGGCATGACTAGATCTGCACCATGTGGAGCTGGCATATTCCGCAGCTGAGAAACATAGGCCGAGAGCAGTGATTCGAACGGTCTTGGGGTCCGCAACCCATCTGCTGTTGACAAGCTTTCCAAGCAGATTGTTTCTACTTGCCACTTTGCCTCTGAGCTTGGTGATATCCTCCTTGAAGGATAGAGTTCTGTCCAATGTCACTCCGAGGTATACAGGATTGGGGTTATTCTGGATAATATTTCCTTCCCACGTCACTCTGAGATTGCGGTGGGCTTCTCTATTCTTGAGGTGAAAGCTGCATTGCTGGGTTTTTGTGGGATTAGTCTTCAGATGATTCTCTCTGTAGTAGATTGACATTTCTGTTAGAGCCTGTTCAATGGTGCTCTCGACTTCAGAGAAACGCTTCTTCTGTGTGGTGATGCACAAATCGTCAGCTTATCTGAACCTGCTACAGGAAGCGGTAGTGGTAGTGGTGGTAGTGGTATTACCAATAGCATCTGTAGTTATATTAAAAGAGTAATAGCAACAATAGCAGTATGGCTGTATTAGTAATTGTACTAGTAGTAGCAGAAGTAAGAATAGCAGTGGTAGTATTACTAGTAGCGCTAGTGGTATTACCATCAATATCTGTAGTAATATCAAAAGAGTAGTAACAACACTAGCAGTAGTAGCTTAGTCATAAAAATATTAGTAGCTTAATCATAAAAGCTCTACCAAAGGTAACAGAAAATTATCTTTATCAATATCGACAGAAGTAGGAATAGTATCATCAAAAGCATTAATTATAATAGAGTCAGTTCGGGGCAATTATTATCTCAACACGGGTGTTAGTTGTTGTAACAGAAGTAACGGTGACAAAAGTTATAATTGTTCTGGTAATAGAAGTGATACTAGTAGTATTTCTAGTAGTGAAATAAAGATAGAAGTGGCAACAATATTAATGATAGCTATAATGTTAACAGTATTACTAGTACCAGTAGAACCGATAGCAGTAGTATTTGGAGTAGGAATACCAAAATTAACAGTAACGGTAGTAAACTAGTTGTAATAGCTGTTGGAGAAACGGTTGTGATAATTGGGGTAGCAGTTCTAGTAATAGCAATGAGAAAAACAGCAGTAGTATTGATAGGTACGTGAATTTGCCGTAGCACTGGGTAAAAGCTGAACTTTTAATTCATTGATTATCATACTATTTTGTGACCACGACCAAGAAACAACCTAGGTAAATCTAACTAGAGCTAATTCTCAGATTTTCTTTTGCTTGTGTGTCTTGTTCATATTATTTTTTTTAATTAAGTCTGATTTTGGAAACAACAAACAATGAACTTAATTATTTTGTCGTGGACATTGCTTTACCCTTGATTCTCTAAGAATCTTGCTGTTACTCCCTCTTTTCTGATGAATAATATAATTAATACTATGTTTCTTTATATGGAAGAGAAATTATTAAGACGTCGTTATATTTACACAGTACATCATTAGTCGTTATTGTAATCATTAAAATTGACTAAATCTGACAGTGATCCAAGTTAAATAAAGAAAAAGGAAAACTTAAGGAAAATAGTTTTTTTCACTCAAAACCCCAAGAATCTATCAGATCTTAATCTTTTTTTCTATTTTAAACTAGATGTATCGAAAGCGGGTTCCATCAAAACGTATCAGATGTTCCAGAGCATGGATATTCAGTAATTTCTCATAGCGACAATTTAAAATTCAGTAGTTTTAATTGTGTCCTGCTGATAGACTAACGAACTAATTTTTTAATGACCAATTTCTACTGAATGAAAAATAGCGTTTTCAAAATTTTGTTCCATCCTGTGCTGAATGCCGTAGGAACTAATACGGAGCATCGTGCACTCATTTAAGTCTTCAGAATCGTGCTCTGCCTCTTGAAAGTCTTGCATGAATAGACCTACTTAAATTTCTTTCATCAAAAAATTGTTTTATGCAAATTTGTTTATATACTTCTTTTGTCATAAATTTTTGAACAGTTCCAAAAGTTATTTTGTTATTATTTTGCGATAAAAAAAGAGGAAAGGGTTATTCTTTTCCCTTACCAATCCTCACACAGGTAGGCATTTTATCCCCTTTTTCCTGGTGGTATCCTCTTAGACCTTTTAATAGCTGCTGTGCTGCCTTATATTGGACACCAGGAAAAAGAAAAATGCCACTTTGTACAAGAATCCCATCGACAGTATTAAAGAAACTAAAAGCTCAAACAAAACTTTACAAGCAAGTAGTAATGATATTATTTTTGCAATTGAACTTTTAATAAAAAAATACAGCTTTCCTTAAAAGAAACTGCCTTTTATGAAATCATTGTTAAAATGTTCAAAATGTTACTGAAGTTTCAGTAAAATACTAATCCTAGCAAGAATTAACACAAAAAATGAAAGGTACTTATTGAGAAATAATGCGTTAGTCAGGCTGTCTGTCAAATAACTTTGTATAATATCTTTCAGTACTGATTTCTTAAACCAACTTTTTCCGTGTGTAATTTTTTATGATTTTTCATTATGTTTTCACATGCATCCTTGCATCCCTATGATATTCTATGTGTGTTCCCTCCCGCTGGTTGGTCAGTGGTTCTATAATGGTTGCGTTAAAAGAAGGAAATAGGCCTAGCTGTGTCCTTATATATTCATGCAGTGTATAGCTTTACAGATTTTATTACGGTTGAGCATGCAAATGTTAATTACATGAAGAATAGGGGTGATGTTAATCGGAATTCACAATGACAGAGAGTTTCAATGCCAGTTAACAAATGATTTCAGTTCTTATTATTGTTAGCATACAAAATTGGTGACTGACGATTACGTAACTATGACAACCTCTTATTTACTTAATTTTCCTCCCTTTTGATGTGGATGGAGACCCAGACGCTTTGGATATTTTTGTGGGGAAATGGATAAAACACTTAGAAAAGTTGTCTGTAGCTGTGAATGTGACAGAAAAGGACAGATGGCTTTATTGCCGCATTATGGCAGAATTAGATTAAATGAGATTTTCTTTATAAATTAGAAGTGGGAGAAAATTTGAATTTGAACATACAAAGACGAAGTTAACAAGTTATTTTAAAGCTGAAACAGGTGTTTCTTTTGGGACATAGATTTAGATCAATTTTTCAAACTAAGGATGGCCTCTTGATAAATCTTAAAGCCACTGTTGTGAAACCACAGCATAACCATTTCCAAATAGTTTGCTAAGCACGGTCAATCACATATTTGGCAAGCCAGTTTATTTTTCTAATAGAAAACACAGTTAGTGTCTTCTGTTGCTAAGTTTTGTTCTCTAATGTACTTGGGAACCTCTATCGGCAAATAAGGTTACTCCCAAAACAATTGTTTAAGGCGTAGGGATACATGGTCTTATGTTTAAACGGAGAAGGTCATGTTCAACATGTTGCCTTTCTTGGCAAAAGAATGGACATAAAACACAACGTACGCCTATGCAAAAGTAAAGGGAAATGGAACATAGTAAAAGAAAGCAGCGATCATACAAATTTGCAATCCGACACAATGCGAATTTCACCTAGAAGTACAGTGTCTCCGTCCCATTTTGTTTAAAAATGATTATTCAACTTGTTTGTTTGATAGAGGTGTCAAGTCATTTTTGAATGAAATAAATGTTACCAATGGTGTCATTAGTACTGTCCCTAAAAGTAAAGTTTTAATTATATTACCTTATTTAGGAAAGATTTCCCACAAATTAAGAACCCATTTGTTGAAAACTTTCAGTAATTGTTTTGGTTGTTGTAGACCTTTCATTATTTTCAGATGCCAGAAGCGATTACGTAATTTCTTTAATTTTAAAGATCGTATCCCTTAGCTTTACGTTTAAACGTTGCATATAATTTTACGGGTGACAGCTGCAATGCTGTCTATTATGGTAAAACCACGTGTCATTTGAACGTCAAAGCGTTAGAACACTTGGGAGTTTCTCCTTTAACAGGGAAACGTCACAATAATGATCCTTCTGCCGTATCACAACACCTCGGAACTTGTAAACGTGCGAATAGCAAATTTCTGTAGTATGGCCTCAGCTGCCTCAAAATTTGAACCTAAATTACAGGAGAGTTCATTGATCCATGGTGACAATCCTTATTATAATTTGAAAGCTATAATAAAGACCTTATTTATTAATAATTATTTATTAATATTTATTAATCAATGATTAACTAATTAGAAGAAAAGTTAATTGCTTTTCCTTTATTTTGTTGGACGTTCGTCACTTTAACATTGCAGTTTTGTAGCTTGTTTACATTCTTGTATAAGTATGTGTTGGCCGTTATGAAATCTCGGTTCTAGTTAATGGACGAACTACGACCGAAACGTCGAGGATAAAAGTTATATAACACATGAATTGCCTCTTTTTGGTGATAACCAGTTCGTGGATTTATCTTAACAATAAACGTGTTTTTTTAAAACTTATCCTGGAAGTAGACATTACTATGCTGCTACTGTTGATGAAAGTTACTGTGAATGGCATTTTAAGATCAAGTACTCTTTTGATTATTCTGTAATTGGTTAATAAGTTGCTTCTGTTTTTTTATCAAAAAATTTTTTTGACCTCTTGATTTGATTTGATAACAGGCTCAAAAAATCTCCTATCTTCATATTTTTTATCTCCAGCCATATCTTCATAATTTCTAACTTCAATTCTGATCCTACTTTTCATATTTTCAATTTGAAGGTGTTTCTCTGCTCTCTTTTTCAGATTAGTAATATCCATTTATAGTAGGTAGATAAATAGGTGTTGATTTAACACTCACCTTAACAGATAAGTGCATTTTAACACTTATCTTAATAGGTAAATGTAATTTTAAAATTTATGTATTAATATCATAGCACATTATATATGAAGATACCAAATTATGATAATATAAAAATGACAAAAAAAGAAGATTAAACAAAATTTTGGATGAAAGTTTTACATGGTTGATCTGTAGGCAAAGTAATTGTTGTAAAACTAATTTACTAATGTGTATACTAAGAAAGCACTTAGTCTACTAAGATAAGATTTATGTATACACACCAAACACTGATTAAGATAAAATACAAGATTTAGTAACAATAATGAATGATATTTCAAAGATCATCATCTATCTTGTTTAGAAATTAAAGGTTCTGATGAAATAATGAATATTGATGAATACCCAAATGGTAATAGAAAAGTTATAATATTTGATGATTTGATTAATACTCCAGAAAAGATTGAAAATCTGATAGCCAATCATTTCACTGATGGTAGGCATCATCATATCAGTCCAATATATATATATATATATGTTCACATGTGTCTTTACTCTCCAGTTACCAAAATTCATTGCAATTTAATTGCTAAAGAGAATACGACTAATTCAAAATTACTTGATAAATTGAATCTATCTGAGTTCTTATTTCTTGATTGAGAAAAGATCTGTAATAAAAATTGTGTTGAAACTGTATTATATATGACATATTGTGTTAATTGTAAAAAGAGAACAGGGAATTTGAATATGCACTACACTACTGCAAGAAAAGGAACTAAAATGCAGACATCTAATTGTTCAGTTTGTAGATAAAAGATTATTATTTTTTAAACAAAATAAGAATAATCTAGGTCGTACAATTGATATTTATTTAATGATAGGTAAGCTACCAAAACCAAGGCTGGTTTTACACCCAGTCAATACAAATACACGGGTCCATACAATGAGCTTGATTAACAGTTAGAGTATGATTCTAATAGTAACATTATTAAATATCATTTAAGCCATATAAAAAAGTAGATGAAATTAGTGCTAAACATGATATTTGTTATAGTGTTGGTAAAAACTAAAAGAAATGAATGTGATCGGGAAATGGTTGAATCATTAAACAAAATTCTTTATGGTCAAATGCTGGAATGGGGTATGGTAGCTAAAATCTTATCAATACGAAACAAAAACTTGAACTAGGTATGAAATCAAAAAACGAAAAATGTCGTCAAATGAAAACTGGAAAATATAATTAGCAAACGAGTTTCATAAACTTGTATCAAGAAATTTGATGATGTGTATAAAATCAACCAATAGATTAAATATGGACATCTGATTTTGTTGATATGTTGATATATAGTAGATGGAACAAGGGTTACAAGTATCTACTAATGGTTACTGGTGCCTTTTAGTAAATTTGATTGGATTGTTTCTCTGAAAGATAAAAGAGTTGAAATTTTAACTGAAGCATTCAAAAAAATCTCTAAGTAAGGTAAAATTCTTAAATAAAATTGGACTGATAAGAGTAAACAGTTTCATAATAGAAACTGGAAGGATATATTTGATAAACGTAGTGTACATTTATATTGGACTGAGAATGAAAGAAAATCATCAGTAGTTGAACGATGGAACAGGACAATTAAAACTAAGACATGGTAACAGTTTACTATTGGAAATAAAACTGAAGTAAGCAATTTCATAATAGAAATTGGAAGGATACATTTGATAAACAAAGTGTACATTTATATTCCACTGAGAATGAAAGAAAATCATCAGTAGTTGAACGATGGAACCGGACAATTAAGGCATCGAAACAGTTTACTGTTGGGAATAATACTGAAGTAAGCAATTTCATAATAAAAATTATTAATAATAACAAATTAAATCTAAGATGTCGAAACAGTTTACTATTGGAAATAATACTGTGTATTTGGACATCTTGTCTAAATTGGAGAAAGAATACAATAACACAAAACATTAAGACATAAAAATGACAAGTATTAAAGCATCTGTGAAAAAGAATCTAGGAACTGTTTATTTTAATCTGTATGGTGATATGTGAATATTAAAACAAAAACATAATTTTTTAAATAGGTGATAAGGTTCGGATGAGTTTCAAAAAGAAGTTGTATCACAAAGGTTATAAAGAAAATTGGTCAAAAGAAATATTTCTAATTGATAAAAACGAATATACAAATCAAGTCATAAATTAAAATGTCTCAATAATGATAAGAATAAAGGTAGTTTTTATGAATAGGAGCTATTAAAGGCTGAACAAAATTTATGAAATCGTCCAACACATGCTAGCATGTAAAACGGACGTTAAACCGAATATGATGATGATGATGATTGAAAAAATTATTCATGTAGATCAGAGTCGTATTGATGGGGATTTCCGGGATTTCTGGAAATTCTCCCTGGCTGGCTGGCTAAAAAAAGGCTGTTCGTTTTGACACAAAAATATTAAGTATAAAACCGCTCAGTACGAAACAATCTGACCGCCAAAATACGTCATCTTGTTCTCTTAAGTCTGCTCTCTGGTGATGTACTTATTTATTATTTGATATCAGATCTACAAGAATTAAGAGCAGTTTCTGTTATGAATGTATTTCCATGATAAGCCGGGTGATGATCTCTGATATATTGATTACTGATTCAGTGTATTTGTGTTCTTTGAGTTGTTGGAGTGCTTTTGATGGATGTGTTTCTGAAATTTGAGACTATTAAAATGCAAGAGCTGGTAAAATTGAGTTTTTTCCTTTCATTTATATTTTTTATTGTATGCCTGTGCTATTCAGCTCTTTATGTTTTTCTTAAAACTCTCCTGTAAATTACCTGTTGCGTTTCTTCGCGAAAGCAAGCTCTTTTTTGAAAAAATGGACCCCTCCTCCCCGAGGAACAGACTCACCCCTGTAGATTAAAAATATGAACAAGTCTTAATAAAGTGGTGTGTGTGAGTGTGTGTGTGTGTGTGTGTGTGTGTGTGTAAGCTGCTGGAGGCAGATTTGAAGACCACACCGGTGAGCTCGATCCGCCCTCATGAAACGGGAAACAAACCTCCCCTCACCGCCAAAAGACAGATCGGTTTGGAAAGAAACCAGAAACAAAAAACTTTCACTTACCACCAGGGGCGGCACAAGTTCAAAAAAAATTCTCCAAATCGACAACGAACCAGATTCGAAATCACATGAACGATGAGATCGATTTCTTCCATGGTACGGAAGAACAGCTTGAAATGAAGGCTATTCGTTACCGACCAGTCAGGATAACCTAGCTAATCAGCATCCAGGCGTCACCACGTGGAGGTTGCCTTCTTGGACGCCCTAATAAAGTGGTAGGTTTACCATGATAAATTTAACAGTTGGACTTCATTTACCAATTTAAAGAACATATAAAAAGTTATTTAAAAACGTATTAAAATATTTTAGTATAAAGGATATGAATAAAATAATCATAAATTAATTAATATAGTCAATATATAGAAAAAATGAATAACGAGATAGACAAATATATAAATCATTTGCATATAAATTTTGTTACAACCCATTAGAATATATACTGATAACTGGTAATATTTCCCCTTATATATAGAGATTGATTTGTAATGATTGTAATTAAAAATATTGCAAATTAAATGATTTACAGTTAGACGAAAATAATAAAATAGATATTGTAAAATTTGCTTATGAAAATAAGAAAATGGATCAAATTTATACCTCAAAAGAAATATTTAAAAATCTTATAAATTTGTTTATAATAGCCGAAGATGAAAAACAGCATTGTTTTTAATAAAACATATTTAAAAATTAATGTACAGTTAAGCTAAAAACAAAAAAGAAAAAACAATTCTGCATGTATTGTTTACAATATCTCAGCAGACCATAAGGATAACTGTATTGAAATTAATGGTGCTCAGGCTATTAAAATGCCTGATAAGGATAATAATATTTTGAAATCTAATAATTATCACAAACAATTACAAGTACAATTTGTCATTTATGCAGATTTTGAAGCTATTACTGAGAAAGTACAATTATGTTAACCTAATATTAATGAATCATATACTGATATTTATCAAAGACATACAAATTGGGGATATGGTTTTAAAGTAGTTTGCTCCAATGATGATAAATACAGAAAAGAAACTGAAATATATAGAGGTGATAAAGGGGTTTTATACATTCTTAGAAAAAATGCTAGAAGAGGTTAAATATTGATAGAATGTTCTTAAGAAAAAAATTAATAAACTTTTGAAAATGACTGAAAAAGATAAAGAAGAATTTCAAAAAGCAGATCAATGTCGTATTTGTGAGAAGAAATATACTAATGAGGATATTAGAGTTAGGGAGCATTGTCATGTGACTGGTAATGTTACAGGCAGTGCTTGTCATGACTATAATGTAAAACTAAGAATTGACCCTAATAGGTTTAAAATACCTGTTATATTTCATAACTTGAGAGGATATATTAGTCATTTCATTATTTAAGATATTGGACAAATAGTTAAAAATTACGTTTAAAAAAATAAGAAAGAAAATGGGCGTCAAATGAATATTAATGTTATTTCGAATGACATGGGAAAATATATGGCTTTCATGTTTGGAAATAATTCAAATTTCAGGAGAGTTTTCAATTTATGTCAAGTAGTTTAGATTGACTTGCTAACAATATACCTAAAGAAGCCTTTAAGTATACTTCTAAGGAATTTCAAAATGAACAACAACTAGAATTAATGAAACATAAAGGCATACGTCCTTATGATTACATGGATTCATTTAATAAAAATTTGATAAAACTGAGTTACCAAACAGAAAAGAATTATACAGTGTGTTTAACGATGAAGATAATAGTGATGAAGATTATCAACACACTCAAAATGTGTGAAATACTTTTGAATTCAAATTACTTAGTGAATATTATTCATATCTTAAATCAGAAATTCTTTTACTTGCTGATGTGCTGAAATTGTTGAAAAATGTGTATCTAGTGTTACAAATTAAGCCGTTGTCATTACTTCACATTACCAGGTTTGACTTGGAATGAAATGCTAAAATTGACTTACATTAAATTAGAGTTGATTATTGATATTGATATGTATTGATTCATTGAAGAAGGTATGGGGTATGGTATTTCATATATAGCTAATAGGCATGGTAAAACAAAGAACAAATACATAAAAGAATATGATGAGAAGGCACCCTCAAAGTAGCTCATGTATTTGGATGCTAATAATCTATATGGTTGGGCTATGAGTCAGTATTTACCAACTGGAGGATTTAAATGGTTCTCTGAAAAACAAATCAGTAGGATAGATCTAGCTAAATATGATAAAGATAGTAACAAATGGTAACTTCTAGAAATAGATTTGAAATATCCAGGAGAGTTACATAACTTGCATTGTGATTTTGGTTTAGCACCTGAAAAAAGTAACAAAAGGTATGATGTCTCCATATTGTAAAAGAATAGTTGATAAAAAAATATATCACCATGTCCTTTTCATAAATCGATTCCTACTTTGAATAACAGAAAAAAGTATTTTCTATTCAAATCTTGAGTTATATTTAGATATTGGTTTGAAAGTTACAAAAGTTCATAGAGCGCTAGGATTGGATCAATCTCATTGGTTCAAACAATTTAGTGATTTTAATACTCCAAAAAGAACTCATGCTAAGAATAGTTGTGAAAAAGATTTTTTCAAGCTAATGAATAACTCAGTTTTTGTTAAAAGTATGGAAAACGTAAGGAAGGAAGTTGATGTAAGACTCGTCATTGATAAAAATAAATTAATAAAACTAGCTAGTAAACTCACTTATGTAAGTAATAACATTATTAACAAGTATATTGTAGTTACACATAAAATCAAAGAGATACTAACCTTTTATAGGCCGGTATATGTAGATCTAAGTATCTTAGATCTTACCAAAACATTAACTTGTGACTTTCATTATAACTATATTAAAAAGAAATATTGTAACAAGGCTCAGCTGCTTTTCAATTCTCCTACAAATGAAATAGAGGCTGATGATGTATTTCAAGATTTTTGGATAAAGGTAAATTTGATAATGGTGATTATCCATAAAACGTATTATATCTTATTAATACTAATAAAAACGTCATTGGTAAATTTAAAGATGAAGCTGCTGGTGTTCCAATAACTGAATATATGGGATTAAGAAGTAAAAGGTAAAGTTATATTAAGAATAGGAACAATGATGGAAAGGCTCCTGAAGGTGTTAAGACAGATGCATTATAATATTTAAACCATTAGAAGTGATTCCTATCAACTTGGAAGTTATTTTATCAATAAAATATCATTGAGCTGCTTTGATGATAAAATATATAAACAAGAAAATGGGATAACAAGCTTTGTTTTTGGACATTATTAAATAAATTAAAATATATGATAAGAATTACAAAATGACTAACATAAGATGGTTTATAACATTTGATAACAATCTTATGGGTTTAAGAAATAAAACCATAAAATATACTTTTGTTAATCTATTTTACTAAAACAAATGTTATTATTTGAGGTGAAACAGATTAATTATTTTCCAAGCTATACTATTATAAGAAAAGCCAAAAAATATCTACCACAAAGTTAATTAATTAATAACCATCTTGCTTGTTATTACAAAATAGGGGAAAACTTTATGATTTATGGCTTCGCAACAACTATAACGCTATCAATGAAATGATAAGAGTGATGAACGTATAACAAGCTTTATTAACTTACGTGCCTCGTACGCAAGTAAATAAAACGACAGAGTAAGCATTAAGAGTAAACCACAGAGTAATCATTAAAATATGAGAATCTATCTTATTTCTAAATGTAAAAGCGAAAGTGGTTTGCAAAGTCTTTCTAGTTTTGGTATGAATAAAATTCTAGAATCCGGACAACAGATGGGTGGTTTCCTGATTCCACAAACTAAAATCGATCAATTGGTTAAACATAAAAACTTACTACCGAAGAAGCAGAAAGAACAGGTTTTGACTGGTGGAGAGTTAGTGATTAAGCCAACACCAAGGCAAAGAGGCTGCCTTTTGCGTGCTCTCCTCGGCAGTATTGCTATTTCATTACTTGCCAAAGCACTTNCATATATCTTGATTTTGTCGTCATTGGTGGCATGTGTTTCTTGCAGTAGAATAACGGAAATTGAATTGTCCATGGCGATTTTTTGAATGACTTCACATTTTGGTCGTGTAAGGCCTTCTACATTTAATTGAAGGATAGCTGGACCAGATGGTTCATGTATCTTTGACATGTCGTTAAATTGTCTAGTTTGTCTCTGTTGTTCAGGTATTGGCATTAGTTTCCCAAAGTTAGATTGGTACTTGCAGGCTGGACCACGAGGAGGTTGCCAATATCCAGCCCGATTATCCATAAAACGTATTATATCTTATTAATACTAATAAAAACGTCATTGGTAAATTTAAAGATGAAGCTGCTGGTGTTCCAATAACTGAATATATGGGATTAAGAAGTAAAAGGTAAAGTTATATTAAGAATAGGAACAATGATGGAAAGGCTCCTGAAGGTGTTAAGACAGATGCATTATAATATTTAAACCATTAGAAGTGATTCCTATCAACTTGGAAGTTATTTTATCAATAAAATATCATTGAGCTGCTTTGATGATAAAATATATAAACAAGAAAATGGGATAACAAGCTTTGTTTTTGGACATTATTAAATAAATTAAAATATATGATAAGAATTACAAAATGACTAACATAAGATGGTTTATAACATTTGATAACCATCTTATGGGTTTAAGAAATAAAACCATAAAATATACTTTTGTTAATCTATTTTATTAAAACAAATGTTATTATTTGAGGTGAAACAGATTAATTATTTTCCAAGCTATACTATTATAAGAAAAGCCAAAAAATATCTACCACAAAGTTAATTAATTAATAACCATCTTGCTTGTTATTACAAAATAGGGGAAAACTTTATGATTTATGGCTTCGCAACAACTATAACGCTATCAATGAAATGATAAGAGTGATGAACGTATAACAAGCTTTATTAACTTACGTGCCTCGTACGCAAGTAAATAAAACGACAGAGTAAGCATTAAGAGTAAACCACAGAGTAATCATTAAAATATGAGAATCTATCTTATTTCTAAATGTAAAAGCGAAAGTGGTTTGCAAAGTCTTTCTAGTTTTGGTATGAATAAAATTCTAGAATCCGGACAACAGATGGGTGGTTTCCTGATTCCACAAACTAAAATCGATCAATTGGTTAAACATAAAAACTTACTACCGAAGAAGCAGAAAGAACAGGTTTTGACTGGTGGAGAGTTAGTGATTAAGCCAACACCAAGGCAAAGAGGCTGCCTTTTGCGTGCTCTCCTCGGCAGTATTGCTATTTCATTACTTGCCAAAGCACTTGGTGGCAGCCTCAGAAATAACCCGAAGGGTAGTGACCTTCAACAAAGAAAGCCAAAAACAGCTTCTGGATTACAAAACCGTCTTTATTCTAATATGTTAGTACCATATCAACTTCATCAGTTGGTATGAGTGTGAAAAACAGAAAAAAAATTAAAAAAAGACAGGAAGCAGACTCTTACTCGGGAAGAATGGCCCTTTGACCGGTATACCATTACTAGGAAATATTTTTAAAAACCAACGTTTGTTAATAAACCGTTAAATAATATTGGTTTACTAAATTGGATTTTTTTTATGTCTTTAGATTTAGAATTTTAAGAATTTTTGTTAAAAAAACACATTATTAATATTGTGAAAAGATTCACTACATTATTAAGCTCGATAATTCCTGAGGACCAGGCAGTCACTGAGTTGTGATGCGAATAGGAGATGGTGTATTGGAATACTTCGATTCGTATATATTAAACTGTCCTAAGAAAGTTGTTCAATTGTATGATAACTACGTTTATAGTGGTAGCCAGTATCAGGATTCAATGAGTGTGTTATGTGGTTACTATTGTTTGTATTGGATCAATGATATGTATAAAGGAAAACATATTACGAAGTTATAAGACCGTTTTCANGACCTTCAACAAAGAAAGCCAAAAACAGCTTCTGGATTACAAAACCGTCTTTATTCTAATATGTTAGTACCATATCAACTTCATCAGTTGGTATGAGTGTGAAAAACAGAAAAAAAATTAAAAAAAGACAGGAAGCAGACTCTTACTCGGGAAGAATGGCCCTTTGACCGGTATACCATTACTAGGAAATATTTTTAAAAACCAACGTTTGTTAATAAACCGTTATATAATATTGGTTTACTAAATTGGATTTTTTTTATGTCTTCAGATTTAGAATTTTAAGAATTTTACGAAGTTATAAGACCGTTTTCACATATGAACACTACTTACAACGAACATAATGCAATATGGAAGCGTTCGATGGTGGCCATGAAAAAAATATTGCACATTCTGATATTATTCCTTTACAAAATAACTGATGGGGTATGAAGGGATATCTGGTTGTTGACGTCGCAGATTCTGTAATGAGCCAAGATACTGTTACATTAAAATTTACAAATGAAAAATTTCTCAATAGGGACACCGGAGGTAACGTGAAATCTTGTATTGATATCGGTAATAACAAAATTTTTAATAATCAATCTCCTCCTGTTTACAATAGCTATGCTATCACTTTCGGCTATTTAAGAATACACTTACATAACAATCTCTGTGAAACCCTACTAAGAGAATACTATACAAGATATAGGTCAACATTGTACAGACTAGAAGGAGGAATTTCTTTAGAAGTCACCTATGATAGTTTAACAAGACAGGTATTGAAACTATATGATCAGAAATTGTCTAAAAATCATGCTGAGCAAACAATTATAGCTAGGCAACCAAAAATATGCACTGAAGAAAATGGAGTTAGTAATCGTTATTATCTTGATTTTAACGGTAACCATTGATTGATAAGTTAATATTTCTAGCAATTCAAACAATTTATATCCAGCTAAAGATCTTATCAATGTTTTTATTGTTTATAAATTGAACTCATTTGATAGTATATACTGCACCAGAAATGGGTTATTTGGTCACGATGATAGGGCTTTTGATGAATAAGTTATTTTTTCACCTGATGATCATTAAATTGTAGGTGGTAGAAAAGATGATCATATTGTCATTGGACCAAGTAGTTTTAATGGTAAAACACCAAATGGAAATTACTTAACTGAAGCAAATGCTGGTGAATTAAATAAATGGTGTTGTTTATCTATTCGTTGGAATGTACCACCAGGAGTAAATAAATCTAGTGTTTGGTGTAATGGAAAAAAACTATGTGACTTTACTGCTAGAACATCAACAGGATCGAATAATATGATATTTGGAGACGAAAACCCAAATGGGAATGCTGGATTGAAAGGGTCTATAACTTTTTTCTCCCTGTATAAAGAAAAAATTTATTTGAGATGTAGATATTTAACAATATCATCATGTTTTATGTGAAAACGTATGAAAATGATCACTATCCTATAACATTAGGTTGAATTAAATTTTATATTATATTATATTATATTATATTACATTGCATTATATTATATTATATTATATCATATTATATTATATTATATTATATTATATCATATTATATTATATTATATTATATTATATTATATTATATTATATTATATTATATTATATTATATTATATTATATTATATTATATTATATTATATTATATTATATTATATTATATTATATTATATTATATTATATTATATTATATTATATTATATTATATTATATTATATTATATTATATTATATTATATTATATTATATTATATTATATTATATTATATTATATTATATTATATTATATTATATTATATTATATTATATTATATTATATTATATTATATTATATTATATTATATTATATTCGTGGAGCATATTAAATAGTAATCAATTTTGATGAAATTGTTTTAGAATCTCATGTATCTTATCACCAATTAGTAATTTTTCCATTACTTTTTATTTTGAAGAAAATTTTTTTTACACTTACGCACTGGACTATTATCAAGCTGTAAATCTAGTATTATGTACAACTCCTTTAGAATGTATTCTAAATTTATCATTCTCTTGGGATTTTCTGATATTTGGGGAAGTATCTTATCCATCTCATACAATATTCTAAGTATTTTCTCCTTCTGATTTGGGTGGATGTCATTACTGTTATCGGTATTGACTTTTAATATTTTATTTAACAAATCGTATTCACGATGATATACTGATCAGTTAACAATTTTATATCTATCAGCGTAAAAGTGTATAAATTTTTTAACCAGGAACTGACCCACATTCATTGAATATAACCATACTATTATCGGTAAGGAGTTCCTGTTTATCACAACATACCTTTTGTATTTTTTACCAGCTTCATCTATTTTTTGTTACAAAACAGAAGTATTTTATGTTATTCAATAATGAACCCTTTTGTTAAGTTAGTAGCTTATTATAGGCTTCGAGAAAATCATACAAAGAGCTTGAAATTATACCTATCAACAAGTTTTAAACAAATGACAGGCATGATATTGGTCTACAGCTGTCAATAGATGTTCCTTGGGTAGGTCTTCCTGACACAATACAGTTTGTCCAGTGGTCATTCACTTGTAGATTTCATTTTCAGTAGCGATCAAATAATTTTTTTTGCTTGGCTATTCTTTCAAGTAAGGTTCTCAATGTAATAACCCTGGACTCCATCCCCTAGGGCATTTCCAGTTTAGTGTTTTTTTGTTTTGGTTAATAACCATATCTACTGGAACTCTTAAATCGTTTTGTTTTTACTTCACCTATCACTTTATCCTTCCATTCCTGGAGCCTATCTGGACTTTCCTTATGTTTAAGTTTTGAATCCCATATCCCACTCCTGAATTCCTTACCATCATAAGCGTCTGGTTTCTCGATACTACTTGCTTTCTCGTTTAGGTCTTAGTAAACTTCATTTTGATCATTTAAAATAACGGAATCACTTTTAATTGTTTAATTCTTTATTCAAAATGCTTGTTAGTTGTTAATTCTTCTAGTACAGTGATTAATTTTTGTTTGTTTGATCGAGTATTTTCTTTCCAATGTTTGTATTTTCTTAGGATCCTCAACTCGTTTTTCTTCTTACTATCAAGAATACTGTTGTGTTTCCGGATTTCTTTAATCGAGTTTTCAATCCTTCTCTTCCACCATAGGTACTTTCTTGCATTCTGTTGTCTAAAGCGTTTTAAGGCAACATCTCTACCAATGAAAATTAAGGAAGCTTTTTTCAGATTGTTGGTTTCTGTTAATTCTTACTTTGGGCAATATTCTTTTAATCTTTTGTATGTGCTCTATTTTTTCCTATCAACATGTTTGAAAACATTAAATTTCTCGTCAAGATGTTGATTGATAATTTCTCATCCTGAGAACACTTTAGCTTTTTCAACGGATGTACCGTTATTGATCTCATCATTTTCACCAACATATTCAGATATTTCCACATTCTCAACAATTTCAAGGGCTTCATTACCATCTTCATCTATCTCAACGTTAACATTAAATGCCCTTCGTTTTACTCTTTCCAAGTTCAGATTTGGAAGGCAATCGTTTGTTCTGATCATTCTTGCTTGATCCAAGAGTCTCTTTTCCGTCACTTCTAGTTCTTTGTTCTCTCTTCAAATAGCATACGTTTGCTTTCTATAGCCTCTGATATGTTTTCCTTCATCATTAATTCCGCAGGATCGGTCACTAATATTATTTGTGCCCCCAGTAGTTTTAGTCCTGCATAACAACTCTTTTTTTTCACACAAGGCAGTTAATCATCCTCAATATCATTTGTCGGGGTTGTAATTGTACATCCTTTATAGGAGTTGACCACCATCTCAGTCTCAATTTCTTAAGAATTTAATTGGTATTATAATAAACGTTCCCTTGGGAAGGAGTCGTTTAATATAGACTCATTTATTTTACCTAAGTCTCTGAAAGCGTGCGTTAATTAGAGGGTAAGGCTTTAAAAAGAGTAGGAACCTTAATTAGAAGTATAACCTTATGTTTTACTGGAAAAAAAATATAAGGGATTGGAGAAACTACATAATGCACCCTAAATAAACATTTCTATAAAGGAATTTTTAACCGCTTTTGTTTTTTTTAACAACTTCATCAAATTAAAAGTTACCACTCACCAAAGTAAACTAGAGCGCTATTTTGGAGAAAAAGAAAACTTTGTCAAGATATTTTTGTATACTTTTAGAGTTGCCCTCTAATTTTTGTTTTGTTTTATATGTAGAGTTAAAATAGGAAATTGTTATGGGTATCATAGTAATATAAAACAGTGATTTTCAGTGAAATACGCACATTGTCATACTTGGGATAGTCTCCTTTATAGTTGACAACATTGGATTTTAGGAGTAAATCCATTAGAAAGAAGGGTTGATTTCAACATCAGAAAAAAACCCGGTGACATTTGTTTCAGTAAATGTAAAACTAATTCAAAGGTAAAACTTAACTGTTAATACATCAAAATCGGTACAAGAAAATAGGATTTGAGACTTCAAGTACGTTTTTTAGCTGTTTTCCTAAATCATTTCTAGCTCGATAAATGTTTTACGTAGGAGGATCTTGGTTTAGTCAAAAAATCTGATAAGAGTCCTTGAGAATTACATTCTTTGTTAAATTTTTATTTGCCAAAACTTGTATCCTGTACAGCTTTGCTGTTCTTACACCTAATTCAATTTATTCATTATCCGTGTATGCTCAAGAACCAAATAAAAGCTCTTAATCTGCTTAAATTGGATGAAATTTGTTGATTTAGTTGAATATTGTGAAGTCAGATAAAAAACAGTTAAGGACAACTGACATTTAATGACAAAGAGTTGTATTAATCTTTCAATGGCCCAAAAATTCAATTTTATATATCAGCTGTCTTTTCCTACGACTGATGTAATTTTTTCGTATTTTTCAATAACAAGGTATAGCTTTTTTTCAAAATTAACTTCGATTTAATACATGCTCGATTTTAATGTTGTACCAGCTTTTTCACAGCGTTTGCTAGCTAAACAGCTGCTACAAAATAGAAGATTGCAAAAAGAAGATGAATACAAGTTATTTTCTACTAGAGCCAGGATACATAGTAATGATCTCATTGTTTTATTATTTAATTAGCATTGTCACAGTTAAATTAAGCTTTTCTCTAGAGATAATTGAATATTGGGCTGTACTAACTGGAAACATACCAACGATTTATTCTTTAGAGGATAAATACTGATGAAATGTTCTTGTGTCATCCTCTTGCCATTAGTTGCCCACAGTTTAGGAGCTGTTGGAACAAATTACATCAGCTGCCCTAGAGCCACTCATCATAACCTTAATGATCCCCATAATAATAATCGTTATCATCATAAGCATCACAAGCAATCACCATCATTATCATTATCATAATTGCCACCACCACTAGCATCACCATTAATGCCATCGTTGTCACTATTAAAATTGTATTGTCGCCACCATCATTATGACCAGCACCAGTATTGTCACCATCCCTACTAATACGACCATCTTCATCATTATCGTAATAATCCTTTTCATTCTCATCTTCGTCATCATACCTACCTTTTTTAAATAATTAGTTTTAGTAGGATTAATTTCGGACATTTTGTATTTTCTTAGCCCACAACGACTTCTGCTATTGAGAAAAGAGGTCAATTTTAGAAAATTACTCAATTACTTTTCTTTGGAAATATCACTATTTTCAAAGGTTGTTGTTACCATGTTGCTTGTTAAGTTGATTTATTTTCTCGGAAATATCCAATTCTGTAAAACATTTGATCCCTTCGGCTCCCTTTTTTTGTTTAATTAATAGCTGACAATAATACGTGCTAGCATAATGTATGTTAGCAGTGGGGTGCTACACATTTGTTAGCTCGATTTTAAAAATCAAGGGTTATTTCAATTGAAAGTAAGTTTTTGGAAGTGCAAGTTTCATTTTTAGGGTAGCACCATTTTCGATGCAGGGTTGAAAATGGTGACAGAAGCTTGAGTAAGAGGTTACAGTAATTCACACTCTACTACGTTGTATTTCGAGTCTTTCCTTCCACTATCCGTTTAGGGACAACTAGGTGCTACCAGTGACGGCCACAGAAGTAGAGAGTAAGCTTGCGAAGATCAACAGAGGAAAATGACTACAAATAGGGTCTGGCAACATCAAATTCGGCAAACAAAACAAAACACATTTACACAATCAACCTAGACAAATAAGAATGATGAATGACGCATGTGAAGCAGTCTGGAAAGGGACCCCGGTTTTTGGGTTAAATGTAGGTCTGCTGCAGAAGGTAGGCAACGGCTCAAACGTTTACATCAAGTCCAATGAAAAGAAGATAATCAAAATAACTTAACTTAATTTTGGTATAAAAAACAGTATATAGGACGCCTTTATCGAAAAGACAGACAGAGGAAGTCTCTTTAATGTAACGGTAATGTTAGGTAAGGTGGTCGGTGGTCGGTGGTCGGTGGTCGGTGGTCGGTGGTCGGTGGTCGGCTAACTCTGTTAATCGCAGAATAAAAGTAAGGATAAACAAAAACCACAGTCCTTAAGAAAATCCCATGTGTGAAAGGAAAAGGTCTGGTCCTGGTTCTAGCTCCAACGATGTGACTGAAGATGCAGAATAGAAGATAACTGGTAACTATTAACAACCACGAGAATAATTTGATGCGGCTAGAAATAGGATCAAAAGTAATGGCAAATATTCTCCAATCAGGAGCGCAGCAGAAATTTGCCTGTGATGAGTGAATTGAATTGTTCAAAATCAGAAATCCTACGAAGCGAAATATCGTAATGACGTTTCTTTCAGTCGAAAGCTTTTCATTGTCTTCCAGATGAATTTATCCATACGGGATAGAAATTTGCCTGTGATGAATGTATTCAATTATTCAATCGCAACGAACAAGAAGCAAATTATTGTATATTCCTTTTAGTCAAATAGTTGCAATTATTTTCTAAATAAATTTAGTGGTACATAATAGAAGGAAGCCTATCATCAGTGTAATGAATAATAATAAATTGCAACCCAGATGAAGCCAAAATTAATCATTTTAATTGCGCTTAGGTTAGTCAAAGATTGCCGATTATTTTCTAAATAAATTTGTTCATAGAGGAAAAACATAATGTCTAGTATTACTGTATTAAATTCCCTGAAATGGCAAAGCACAAGAAGAGGAATACTGTAATTGTAATCACATTTGTCTAAATCGAAATCTCCTGATTATCTTTTAGGTGAATCTTTTCCTAAATGATAAAGAGATGAGAATGATGAATGCATTGAACTATTTAAAATCGCGAAATCCGAAAATTAGCGAAGCATTGTAATTTGAATGCTGTTTCGTTCACTCGAAAATTCTTCGTTGTTTTGCAAATGAATTTTTCCATAGAAAGTTAGAAGGATGCCTGTGGTCACTTTATTGAGGTATTTAAAACCGCAAAACCCTAGTAGAAAAATGGAATTTTAATTAGGTTTAATTAAGTCTGGAGCTTGTTGCTATCTTTTAGATGAATTCATTCTTCAAGGATATACCAGTGAAGGTGATCAGTGCACTGAATCACTTAAAAATCACTTTGAACAGCAAGAGAAAAATTGTAGTATATATTAGAAAATAATTTTAGTCGAACTTCATGATTTTTCTTACCAATAAAATTAGTTTTACAGAGTAGGCTACTGCATGTGGTCGGTGTATTAGTTCATATAAAAAATTTCTGGTCGCAACAAGAGAAAAATCTTAATTTAATAAACATTTTCCCAATTATCTTCTGAAAGAATGAATTCGTACAAGAAAGAATAATGGCTGTGAACGGAGTATTGGATTGTATAAATATTGCAGCATGTAGGAAGGAAATATGGTAATTTATTTTAGGTATTAGGTCATATAACATAATAGTGTTTAACAACAAAAACATTGTAATTTAGGTCATGACAATTTTAGTCAAACTTCCTCATTTTCTTTTAGAACTTATTTTTACAAAAGAGATTACTGCCTTTAATCACTGTATCTGATCATATAAAATTCCTTTGGACAGCAAGAGAAAATTTTTTAAATTTGATTTACATCTATTATAGTGGAAGTGTTCCAATTATTTCTATAAAAAGTTATTCATAGAGGGTAAACATATCCGTGATCAGGGTATTCGATCATGAAACATTGCTACTAATTTTTGTTAGAACCCACCTGGATACACACATAAATTTTACTTTTTGCAAACTGTACAATAAAAGCCAATCTATCTGACTTTGATGTGAGAGGTTATGCAAATGGGAACTAATTAATAATAGACATAGTAGCAGAAACAGATAAAAATGTCAATGTGAAAGTATTTCAAAATTCTTTTCAATACAAAATTTAAATAGAGATTGCAAGAATCTGGCACATCAAAACAACAGTTAACCAATCGTTGTTAGTGAATTAGTTTTTATCAACAAAATGAAAAGTAAATTCCTTACAAAAATTTCCAGAAACATCCAAATAAATGAAATTCAGACGATCGATTTGATGGAACTGATTACCTTCCCTAAAAGACTCCTTCAGTTTAGGTGGAACATGTGAGAGAATTGTACCGAGTGTTTACCTTCCTTTTGCTTCAGGACTGTGTAAGTTTCAGTAAATAAATTGTAATCTCTGTGTATTCATAAAACAAATTGTATCCATAGTACTAGGAAATCAAAACGACATTTCTTCAAATAAAAACATACTTGATCGTGCAGCACCGTTTTACAACAACGCGTTACGTAATAGTGGCTGTAAGGACAGCATTGAATACAACAAAAGAACCAGAATCAAAAACCAGGTCCAAATCGACGAGAATAATTTGGCTCAACCCACCTTTTAACCTCAACGTGAAAACAAGTGTAGCCAAAATTGCACAAACTGTTTAATAGAAACAATTTGAAGATTAGTTACAGCTGTCTACCAAATGTATCCAACATCATAACGTCACACAACAAGAAAATACTGGCAGAAGAAACAAACAAAAAGATCGATCCATGAAATTGTCGCAACAAGGATTCTTGTTGAATGGAAACTGTCGTGATAAGCATGTCATCTACCAATGTACCATCAAATCATCAGAAAACGACGGTGTGAACTACATTGGATTGACCGAAAAAACATTCAGAGAAAGATGGCATTTGCACAAAAATTCATTCAAGTATGAACATAAAGCTAATTCAACAGAACTTTCGAAATATGTCTGGAATTTACAAAGCAAGAACATAACACCAATTTTGATTTGGAAAGTGATCGACCATGCCCACCGGTCTGTTAATGCCAGCGAAACGTCCAACCTCTGTCTGACGGAGAAATTTCACATAATTACGTCCAAATTGAAACTATTAAACAAAAGATCTGAACTAATCTCTACATGTCGACACGTCAACAAACACCTTTTAAAAAACTACAAATCCCTCCCACCAGACCCTTGAAAATTTTAATGACTTTTTAATAACTTTCTCAATTGTATATAAGTGCATAGATTTTTAGCAGTTTTTTGTGTACATCTGATAAATACGTGAGCAAGAAACTCAGAGTTTTGTACTTTTTTTATCAGAAATATTGAAATATAATTTTAACTTAACTTAGAGTTAACTAATAAAAAATTTAGCAAGGAATTACTGATTGTGACCAGTTCTACTCAACAGTGAGTTATTTTCTTCTACATTCCTTCATTTAATCTGAATTTTACATTTTGAATTTTATCTTATTCATCATTAGGGTTGATTCTCCTGGCAAAAAATGGTTGTGCAGTTTACAGGTACTATCTGGATATCGGACAACAGATTAATATTTCCTGTGTTATCCAAGACTCAGTAACTGAAGGGCCAACGTGGTATCATAAGAAGAAGGAAATTACAAACACACGTTTTTGCAAGTCATGTCACGCATGGGTGGAAGAAAAAATAAATCCTCCAACTGCTGTTCTGGTATTAAGGCCATTTTTACAACAAGATTACGGCTCATACGTATGTATTGCTTCAAATAAAGTGGTTAAAAAAACAAAGATGGTGGCTGAGATTGTCAGAGATCCAGTTACAGCTGGTATGTTATAAATAACGTATTGTATTTAGAATCAAGCAATGAAGATGTAGTAGTAAGACCACAGTTTCCTTATTAGCGTACGAGGAAAAAACAGTTTGAGAGAGAGTTAACATTAAGGTCCGTTTCACCACTCTGAACATGCTTTACTTGGTTGAATCTGTGTTGACCACGGAATGTTCTTGAGGTCTCAAGTTTACTCACAATTTTAAAACATAAGGAGATAAATTATTCCTGATGCCTTGCACATTAGATATTTTCAATATACACATCAATTTTCATACCAGTACTCTTTCTCCTTGTCTGCACCAACCATCTTATCTCCACCATATTGGGGAATTTGATACTCTTCACTTTATAAGTTTCACTGCTTTGAATTCAATGTCAATATATTTCTTTTAGATTTTATTCAATTTCTTTCTTTTCCCCCCTCTTCTTCTCCCTTCGACTTTTCCCCTCTACGGGAAACAGTATTTTCTGGAAATGGTGGTTGTATAAAAAAAAGTGAACATAGTGAGCCAAGAAATTGTGGAAACACGTAGTTTAATTAAAAAACTCTTTTTTATATAAAGGATAGATAAAGTCTTCTAAATCCCTATAATGTTATCAATACAAGGAGCCTCTTTAAGAAGTACAAGAGTATAATCAGTGGGGCTGGCTCCACAGAGGAGAAGAGGCGTCTTACTCCCCACATTTTTCTGAATAAAAGTTTATTATATTTACTTTATCATACATGTACAAGTGACCCTTGTTGTTGCTGATGCCTTTCTACTCGAACGGTCTTAGGCACAAATTCGAAATCCTTGTTCCATATTGTCATGGGCTCAAGAGTAGATTTGCTGATAATTGTCATATTTTTTAGCTCTTTTAAAATTTATCTTTGTATATTTGTCCTACACATGGTGCTCAGATATCTTTCTGAATCTGCAATGATCACACTTTGGCAGACCTTTCTGTGACAGCTACAATCACCATCTCCATTTGCAACAATCGTCATGTATCATTTTCTTCAATTGTCGTCTTTTAAGTTAATAACCAACAGTTGATGTCTTATGGGCTTTATGATTTGTAAACCTTGCCAATAGGCAGCGTTGTCAGCAAATCAGTTTATTTCTTTTTATCTTCCAGAGTTGTTTCATATTTCCATCGATTTAGCTGGTACTCTACTACCTTAAAATGCCAGAAAAATAAAACTCTAGATAGTGGAGAACCCAAAGAGAATATTAAAGAAACCTTGTCATTTTCTGAACTTTATGGACTCAGAGGAAGCCATAGATGTAAAAGCTTTATCATGTCATGATTCGTAAGCTTTTTCCGAGCTACGTTTTGAGAGATACGCCTCCCATCTTCAGGCTGTCGATTGGAGAAGTATCTCTCGAAACGTAGCTCGGAAAAAGCTTACGACTCATGACATGATAAAGCTCTTACATCTTGTCATTTTTGTGACTGCCTGCTTGAAGCAAGTAAAGATCATATACAAATCATTTTTGATTACAAGAGGAAGGTAATAAAAATTATATTATGAATTGCCTCTAATGCTCCTAATAGTAATAGTTCATGATTAGATAAGCAAGATTAGAAAATTGCCGTGGTAATTTCATTTTCAAATTTAGCAGTATCCAGGGTGATTTGAGGAAGAACAAAATATCCTCTCTAACAGAATTTTAGATGCTAGGTTGTTCATAAAGAATTCTTTCTTTTTCTTTTTCTGCTGACATTTCCCTTGTTAAGGGTCGTCATAGCAAATGTGGCTTCTCCATCGTATGCGATCCTGTGCCTCCTCCCTCGTGAGCCCTTTCACTGCCATGTCTTCCTTTATATTGTCTGTCTGTGTTTGGTTGCCCTCGTCTTCTTTTCCCTGGTAGCTCCATTTGCATGCACTTCCTTCCTACATACTGCTAATCTCTTCTTTCCACATGTCCAAAACACATCAGTCGGTACTTCTGCAGCTTCTTGGAGGCTTCCGCTACGCCCAAGTCTCTTCTGATGCTTTCATTCCTCATCTTGTCTCTTCTGGTTACACCCTTCGCCCAGCGCAGCATTCGCATTTCTGCCACATCGAAGCAGCTTTCTTGGAGTTTGGTGAGAGGAAATGTTTCTATCCCGTACATCATTGCTGGTCGAACCAATGTCTTGTACACCTTGCCCTTTAGTTTGACTGGCACATGTTTGTTGCACAAATTACCAGTCGCTTTTCTCCAGTTGTTTCAGCCAGCTTGAATTCGTTTNCCCAAGTCTCTTCTGATGCTTTCATTCCTCATCTTGTCTCTTCTGGTTACACCCTTCGCCCAGCGCAGCATTCGCATTTCTGCCACATCGAAGCAGCTTTCTTGGAGTTTGGTGAGAGGAAATGTTTCCATCCCGTACATCATTGCTGGTCGAACCAATGTCTTGTACACCTTGCCCTTTAGTTTGACTGGCACATGTTTGTTGCACAAAACACCAGTCGCTTTTCTCCAGTTGTTTCAGCCAGCTTGAATTCGTTTCTTCACTTCCTTGTCACTCCCTCCGTCACTTTGGATCGTTGAACCAAGGTACTTGAATTAGTTCATATAGAATATCTTTACATAAAACATCCTTAAGATAACAATTACTCAGCATGAATTATTTAATCTTATCTATTTCTCTTTATAATTAATTTGTCAGGAGAGGAGATAACGTCAGCTGGGTGAATCAAACGTTCTGTGAGTCAAATGGTAAAGTTTGTAACACTGAATGACTCCCATTGATATTGTTATTGTACAATGAAGGTTACCTTCAAAATTCTTTCTTTTCTCAAAATTCTGTCTTTTTCTTTAAAAATTTGAAAATAATAAAAACCCGCCCTGTTCTCTTTCAATGGTAAATGGAATGAGATTACTAAGCTTAACCATTAATTTAATATTCTCTTGTTGAGTTTGACATTTTACTAAAGTGTATTCATCAATTCTACAATACATGAGCATCAACATTTTCTGTGGAATCAAACAATTCTTTTCAAAGTAGCGTACAAAAATATTTTCCAAAGCCAGATATAACATTTCAACAAGGTGTATTTAATTTACTCAGTCTCTAGATTCATTAATTCTACAAAAACAACTTCTGGAATTGGCGATGAATCAATGTTTCGTGGTACAGCGTTCAAGAGAAAATGATATTATCTCTTCCAAATGAAAATTTGTAAAAAGACTTTAGATGTTTAAAGAATGCAGGATACTTTTTTCGATCTGCCCATCCCTTTTCACTTTTATCAACAAATGAACAAAAGTCATTAATATTCAAACAAGATAATTTGTTTAGCGCTAGCTAAAGGATAAGTGCAAGCTACTTTACCAACTGATGTTAGGATAAACCAACAGACCGGTTCAGTCTGTTTTATTAAGGATCACTACCCTTGTCCATATCTTTAAATAAATCTTGGCTGCTGCCAACCTAAGGATGGTGTTTTTGAGTTTAAGTACAAATGTGATTGCAGGTACGTAGATAGTATGTCTTTAAGATTGATTGACCGAACAAAACACCATGTTTTTAGTATTTTCTTGCTCTAATCGAGTTCACCAAAAATGAGAGTGCAAAACCATCCTCTAAAGTGCTAATTGTGATTCAGCCACAGCACAGCTTCTGTTGTTGAAGAAAATGCCGATGTAATAAAAATTTGAGATCAAACAGTTCAAAGTAAATGGTAGAGCCTGAATCCTTCTTCTACTGAGGAGTATTAGAGGCAAACCATGTTCAGCTTTTATCAGCTCCGCTTTGTAAAAATTACAATTTGTGCATTTTTTTACATAGCAAGAAAATAAAGTGAAGGGCTGTCTTCGATTTTTTCTACGTGTTCCTCACCTTGCCAATTCGGTCCATAAGAATGCCAGCGAAAAAACCTTTTCTTCCAAAATAAAGGCGATCGTCATTGGGAAAGAGAGTTTGAAGAAGGATAATCTAATAAATAAAAAACGATAAAAAAAGAGAGAAAAATGAAATAATGTGTAATAAAGTGGAATAATGTTCTTTGTGCGGAAATGTCTTCCAATCTTGCTAAACAGTTAAACTCGTGAAAGGGCCGACTCATCCGAACCAAAATCTAAACCTGTTAAAGAATTTGCGCAATGCTTTTTTGTTAGCTCTGTCCTCTATCGCATTCACTATTACTCATTAATTTGTTATTGTGTTTCATACATTTAAACAAAATGTCCAATAAATATGAGCAAGGAAAAAGGTTCACTGACATTGTCAAAGGCTCCAACACAGGGCTGCAGTGCAAAATGTCAACTTTATCTTGTCAAAATTCCAAATTTTGTTCTTTGACTAGTTAAAGATTATGACGGTACATTTTGTCATAGGATATTAATAAGCGATTGGCCCTGTTTCCTTGCATCTAATATACTGTTGTTTCTTTCAAATTGAGTCTTTAGACTTTTATCCTTTTTCACCTTTCCATATCCTGCATTAATTATAAATAGAGATGGCATTCCTACATCCCTTCCTGTTTCTTGTTTGTCTTTCTTCTATCGATTGTTTCCAAGACGAGATACTTTTTATTTCCCATTCAAAAGATTTCAACCCCACCAACAGCTTTAGCCAAGAAAGCCTCTTTTGTACCTATCAGCTTAATGGTTTTCGCGTCGTCTTCCTCTTTGTGATCCTATCCTCCCTACCCCCCAGAAGGCCACCCTCAGTATCATTTTCCATTTAAAAGCATTTGCTACAGGATGTTTATCAAGCTTTGTGCTTCTCGTTTGTTTCATATCAGATTCCTATAATACTGAATAATGTTGCTTTGATAGAAACTCGATAGCCNATCCTCCCTACCCCCCAGAAGCCCACCCTCAGTATCATTTTCCATTTAAAAGCATTTGCTACAGGATGTTTATCAAGCTTTGTGCTTCTCGTTTGTTTCATATCAGATTCCTATAATACTGAATAATGTTGCTTTGATAGAAACTCGATAGCCAAGCTCAGAAACCAGTTTATATCACGGTACCATTATGTCAATAGAGTAAACATTCTGTCTACATTCTTAAAGGTTTTATTATTATTTGAGGTAATGCAAAGATTTATTTGCTATACTGGTGAATACCAGCGAAAGCAATACATTTGCCCTTCTTCTTCTTCAGGCCTACATCCCATGGCTCGAGATCACCTGCCCAGGTTATCTTCCTCCATCTGTTTAATGTGCCCTTCTCGTCTAGATGTAGCCCTTCATCATTCATTGTTATTGTTTTTTCATCTGATTGGTGATGGTTTTTTTTCTCTTTTTTTTCCTGGCACATTCCATAATTTCATATCCTTTATTGCAATTCTACTTCTCCTTTACGCATTACACAGTCAAACCCTCTCAACTGAGCCTCTCGTTATCGTAAATGAACTGTATCATATGTTGTTCAGTATTATTAATTTTGTTTATTTTATAAAAGTTTTAAATGTATTAAAGTGATGTGGAAGAAAGTGGTGGTTTGGAAAGAATCCAGTCTGCATTCATTTGTCACATCAATTACGCAATTCAAGAAGTCCAAAAAGCAACAAGTAAAATAAAGAACTTTGGTAAACCAAAACTATCCTTATGACAACATCAGAGTGAGTATCGGTGACTAGAGGAAACCATAAAAATAATCCAACTTAAGAGGGATGATTGCAAGAGGTGAATTGGTTGTTCTTGTATGCGATGACAAAAAATAGGTGTTATTTAGGTGCATTCATTACACGTGAAGTCTATAAATTAATCTTTGACAATAAAGGTAACAGATATTGTCACTGTACCACCATTGTACTGTAATGTAAACGACTTTCAAGTAACTCGATATAATTGGAAGAAATGGAATTTATTAATAAAAATGTCATTTTACTAGACAACATAACCTCAAAAGACGTCAGATCACAGCCTGTGTGGGATCAATTCAATCTCTTTATCTCTTGTTGAAATTTGAAATGCGTAACAGAGGTGAAAGGGAAAAGTAGCAAGGCAGAGAAAATTAGAATTTGCTAAGAAAGCTAGGAGTAAAAGGCAAAAAGTAGGCCACAGTAAAAATTTTAAAAATAAAGATTTCAACTACAGGTTTACTGTAGCATAATACAATACTGTCTGGGGTATTTGCTTTTAATTGGTCGAACAAAGAAAAAAGGTGCATCTCAGTCAGTGCCTGTTGCTATTCTGGTCATTTGCTCTGTTTCCTAGGCGTTTGATCATTATTGGAATACAATATGATCTTAACCAGATCATTCTTGCAACTCCTAACAACTCAGTTACCTTCTTTTTATTTAACTTTCACAGTTTTCTTTGCGTTTCTTTTTGGTTAGGATCAATTGTTTCTTTCTTGAAAGGGGAAGTCGTCGTTCTTTGAGTGGTTCGAACCTAATTAAGCAGGCTTGGATGTGATATCGAGCAACAGGGACTAAGTAAAAGAATAATACGTCCTAGTTAAGATTTCGTTGCAAAAAATATTGGGCCTAGATGTTAGTGTCAATAATTTATTTAGTAGAGATGGCTACCTTAAATTCCTCGATGCTGGTTCGATGCAATGTCATATTTACACTTTACACGCCAAACTGGGTTCAAATCACTAACTTTACTCAGGGGGACTAGCTTAAATCCAGTTCATTGCCAATATTTTTCAGATTTCTATTATTCCAAAACCTATCTTTTAATATTTTTTTCAAAGTTTTCTTTGCTCTTCTTGCTGGTTGAATCAGATGTTAATGTCTTGAAAGGGAAGTTAGTGTTCTGTGGGAGATTCAACCCTATGTGTGTGATTAGAATGAGGTACACAATGGCAATGATTTGAGGAAGAATGACGGTCTTAGTAAAAAATTTTGTTTTAAAACATCAGATTAAGAGAGCAGCTGCAATAGCCCATATGGTGGAGCATGGACTTGAAAACGTTAAGAACTGATTTGTAACCACTTCTGTACACATTAATTTTTCACTTTTCTATTTCTTTCATATATATTTGATAATAAAATTTTTTAATTCTCTCATTTTATGTTATTTCTCTGAGGATGATGTTGCCAAAGAAGCAAGTTTGCATATTTCACTGTAATATTAGAGAGAGAGAGAGAAAAATAATATTTAAAAATTGACTTAGTCATATCATGTACTAAATTGTTGTGTTAAAGGAAAAAAGGAATACAGGGTGACAGAAAAGACACTCACACTAAAAAAAGGTCTAATCGTATGTTTGACAAATACAAGTAGAAAACCCCGTTGCGACCTGAAGGAAAACATTAACAGTAATAGTAGTAAACATAGTGAGGATTGGAAAATGTATTTTTTAATCTAAGTGTGGCCTTAATTAGGAGGAAATCCTCCAATTTAGTTTTTAATAATTTCTCGAAACTTTCAAATTTTAGTAAATTTTTTTAAATGTGATGAAAAAAGTTCAGACTTTGGCAGCTAGGAAAACCGTGATTGTTAAGCGAGTTTTGCTAAAAGAGTGAGGGTAAACAGAGTTCTGTTTTAAGGGTTAGGAAAACTCGAAAATGATGGGAAAAGATAGCTCTATTACTATCTGGCAGTCTTTAACTGAAATAGACTTTAAGGGGACTTAGCATCGAAAGAATTGCGGTAGCAACGACAGCATATGCAGCGTGATATTTTGGTAGCAATTGTAGACTCTTGAAGCAATAACAGGATTTTGGAATCCAATAAAATATTGCCATTTGAAATTATCAGAAATGTCCAAATTACCCTATCACACTCCTTTGATGCATCAATAAAAGCTAAAAACAGCTGTCACAAGTGAAGACATATCACTGATCTGAATGTATTTGTGTTTCAGTAAACCGGATAGTTGAAGATGTATTAAGAGGGGAGCTGTTGGCCCCAAATTGGCCCGATCAGGACCTCAGGGGTGTCAATGCCACTGCTCAGAAATGGATTTGAAATGTGAAGATTTATTATCTGGGCAGAGTTGTTAAAATTAGAAGAGTTCATAAACCTATTGCTTTGGTGTCAATAAATTTGAAAGACGAAAGATGAAACTTTACGAGTTTACAATGGATTACAGATCATTTTAATGATTAACCCTCTATAATTTTTAAGGGTCGTTCATTTTTCTATCAAAACAAAGTGGATAAATATGGCGTTAAAATATAAAATTCTAAAAAAACCAACAGAAAATAAAGAAGTAACAAGTTATCTCATTCTCTTGTTTATTTTTATTTACCCACAGCAAACACTGCCAAGTGTATTCTTGCACAAAAGCTGGCAACTGATCCAAGACCCCCCAAATCACATTTCCCTCAATGTGACAAAAACAAAGATTTCTTTTCAATACAGTGCAAAGATAACAAAAATAGAAAACAGTGTTGGTGTGTTGACATTGAAACAGGGCGTAGATTATCTCCAAATAGAGAAAACATAATGGATTTGCCATGCTTATATACACGTGAGTACAAGTCATATTTTCCTTCTTTTTATTTTTTCTCTGATATTTTCTTGACACTACCCAGTTTTGGTTTTATCTCAATCTTTTAAGAACAGACGTTACAAATGAAATTCAAACCATGACTTATAAATGGTGATAAAAGTTGTGGATAGCAACAAATTTTATCTGAAATAGTTAAAACTCCCAAGAGAAAAGATGATAATCATAAGGTTGGACTTTTTTTAGTATCCTACCAAAGCCTATGTTATGCTCAACGTGAAAACAGAGGCCAGGTTTCGATGTAATGCCCAAGTATAAATGACGAGCCATACTTTTTTTAGATAAAAAATTCTATTTTCTTTTCTTTTCTTTTGGTTAAGAAAAATATAAGGTGAAAGCCACTTGAGCTTAAGCCTGAAAACAAGCCAGAAGACAAGATTTGGTTTCAGGCTTAAGATCATGCAAATCATGTGGGAAAGAAAAGTATTCACAAGCCAAAGAGTTCCACAATGTAGCCGTTCAAGAAAAAACCCCTATATTTATAGAAAGATTTGCTAGGGGCAAAAACTGCACAAAGATGAAGAAGTTTTGGGAAATAAATTATACAAAATGCTAAAACNGTGCAAAGATAACAAAAATAGAAAACAGTGTTGGTGTGTTGACATTGAAACAGGGCGTAGATTATCTCCAAATAGAGAAAACATAATGGATTTGCCATGCTTATATACACGTGAGTACAAGTCATATTTTCCTTCTTTTTATTTTTTCTCTGATATTTTCTTGACACTACCCAGTTTTGGTTTTATCTCAATCTTTTAAGAACAGACGTTACAAATGAAATTCAAACCATGACTTATAAATGGTGATAAAAGTTGTGGATAGCAACAAATGATAATCATAAGGTTGGACTTTTTTTAGTATCGTACCAAAGCCTATGTTATGCTCAACGTGAAAACAGAGGCCAGGTTTCGATGTAATGCCCAAGTATAAATGACGAGCCATACTTTTTTTAGATAAAAAATTCTATTTTCTTTTCTTTTCTTTTGGTTAAGAAAAATATAAGGTGAAAGCCACTTGAGCTTAAGCCTGAAAACAAGCCAGAAGACAAGATTTGGTTTCAGGCTTAAGATCATGCAAATCATGTGAGAAAGAAAAGTATTCACAAGCCAAAGAGTTCCACAATGTAGCCGTTCAAGAAAAAACCCCTATATTTATAGAAAGATTTGCTAGGGGCAAAAACTGCACAAAGATGAAGAAGTTTTGGGAAATAAATTATACAAAATGCTAAAACACTTCTTTTGTCATTCTTTTCTTTTCACTCCACCGCGGGGTCCACCTCATGGAGTATTATTTCCTTCCAAACAATCTTTTTTTGAAGAACTTGGACCCAGTTTGCAGTCTCGAAGTATATGATTAATTGTCTGTTCACGGTCTCTACAAGGGCAGGTTAGCCTGGCTGTTAAACTTCAACGCTGCTTCTTGTTATTTTTGATGCAACAAACGAGCTGATACAAACAAGAAAAGTTTTTCAGAGTCTATCATGATAATACCTTTGAAAAAGACTTTTTGTTGATAAGGTAAGGGTTGAGGAGTGGCTTGTTACATCGTAAGAAAAATATCAAAACTTGTTTACCATGTTATTTTTGCAATACGAATTTATTTTTTGAACAGGGGACAGTGTTTGATATAAGATTACCACAGCCCACCATCAATATTTAGTCCTTCATCTACATAAACGTACCTGTTATTACATCGTTTTCTCTTATTAAGTGACCACTTGGTATGAAGCTAACATAAACAGTGAATTGTCATGCTGTATTCAGTTGATTAAGACTTCATTTTTGAATGTTTTACCAGCTGAAAAGGTTAAAGGTCCGAAGTCATTGAAAATAAATTATTGTTTCCCTGCATTTGTTTTAGGTCCTAATACGTTGGACTCGTTATGTATTGTTGGAGGTCTGGTAGTATTTTTGATCCTGTTTGACTTGTTCTTGTACAAAACGAAAGACTTTGGAATTATATTTGCAATAATCCAGAAGCGTTATGAGTGTAAGTTATTTCAGTGTAGTTGATACTTTGTTACATTTTTCCGAATATATTGTGGTTTGATGAATAGAGAGGTTGGTCATTGAAAGAGATGAGAAGCTGACAAGATCTGGGAGTTAGACACTCATGATCATAATTTTCATTGCTTATTATTGATTACACTCTAACCTTGACTTTTTTTGTCAATATGGCAATAATTTTACCACAGAAATGCATGCGACCTTTTTTCACACAGGAGAGAATTCTTTTTGACTCAAAGCTGATTACGAAATCCTCTGCAGCTTCAGCATGAAGCAAAATGAGAACGCTTTATTTATTCTTCTTTCCCCTTTATGTGTGAGTTACAGGGTGCATAGAATAAAAAGGAATAAAAAGAAGCAACACTAACAAATAAATTGGTACGTAGGTCGTTTTCTCCCTTCTGGGAAACGTTTACCACATTCAGAGAGGGCTAACAAGGTATTTGTATAATTTGTTCATGGCGCTTACGAACAAATATCTGTTCTACTTTTCCTGACTTATTGAACCTCAGCAGGAATATTTTTGTTGAAAGTATTGATAATGCTGGATTTATGATTCCTGCATGTCTTGTTTTCATTTAAAAAGATTTGTTTACTCATAAACACGGTCCTGGCATTACATTTTTGACACATTTCTTTGTCTAGATAATTTTCTTTCGGGACTCTTAATACATTTTATAGATACTTGCAGTTAGCTCCAGTTTATTCGACCTGTTTTTTATATCGTCCACCTTCTTATATATAAGAAGTCATAAGAAATCATAATTTTAAAATATATATTGAAATAATGATAATATCATCATTTGTGGAGTAGATCAAGGTTCTATTTTGTGTTTAATACTTTTCTTGGTCATCGATCTTCCTATTTTACATATTATATATCCTTGGTATTTATGCTACTGATGACCTCTGATTATCATATTTTGTATTGCAGTTATAATCAGGTATCACATTTGCATTTCGTCGGGAGAGGACGGAATATGAATAGAGAGAAGAATTGGAAAAAAACCCTGAAGATCTTGTTGCGTAGGAGTAGAAACTGGTTGAAACTTTTAACATAAAGGGGATAGAATTTTGTTCATTGGTCAGATTTTGTGATATTCTGAATATTGCGCTCCGAGTGAGTGGGCACTTTTTAGAATAGTAGTCATGCGTTAAGGCTCGAGTCCATTAAAATAATGTGAATCATATTTGATTTACTTAACCACCTGTGTTATTAAGAATGTTTGAGGGTCTTTTCTCTTTGTTTTCGAAGACTGTTTTATTTGTCTATGCTTGGTTAGACCATGCAGGTCTATCTATGTATTTTATCCTGTTTTATAAATCACTCTTTATTTTTTGATGCACTTATGGCCAACGATATCTCCCTCTCTACTTTCGTGTAATTTTCAGTTAAAGCTAGTATATGAAATATTAAGGCCAAAAATAAGTCCTGCGACATGAAAATTCACCCTTACCTACATGCCTGTAAAATTATCGATTAACTAGTTTTCCCTATTCAAGGACACTTAATGCTTATTGTTCTGTAAAAAATTTTCCTAATATTTCTTTTTTTCAATGTTGAGATTCAAATGATAGCAATAGATTCTCGAACATAAGGATTGTTACATGGATTTCATGTTTGGAATTTATATGTACTTCTTTAATGTACTTTTAGAATTTTATCAAATTCAGCTAGTCTCATTTACATGTGAAATTTTAGTTTTTCTCCAAGCAAGCAACGTTACTTAAAAATTGCAGCTTTTTGTTGCAGTATGTATTGTTTTAAAAGCTTTTTCAATTAGCTAGCATTTAGAAAACAGCGTACCTTTTTATTTTTTCCGATGTAAATCTTTTTATTTTCCTAAATGAAAAAAAAATCATTTTTGGCTTTGACTTTTCAATTCAAATGCTCATTTAGGTCAAACCTTTAAAATTAAAAAGTGTTTGTTCTTAATATAAAAAACTGTTTTATTTTATTAATTGCAACTCTATGTTATAATAAATCTTTATCTTATTCTGCTTAGATTTTCCAGTGTCAACGAACGTGGATTAAGAATTCCTATTACAAAGGACCATGATTATAATAGATGTCACCTAAAGCAAAACAATATAAGGCTCTTATTTTCGTTATTTCAAAAACACTGAAACAGCCGAATCTGTGTCATTTGACCTTGTTCCAAAGCACATGTTACATATTTGTTTTAAGGTCATGAAAATAGATTTACTTGTCATGAAAAATGTTAGCCTTTTTTCTGCCTTTGTTAAATACGTGTTATGCGTTAAGGGTTAATGAGCCTTATTTATTACTTGAAAGGTATTGTTTTTCCAATTGTACTAACAATTACGATTTATTTGCCTGCAGACGGGCATTTTTCTCTTCCTTCCTTCTCTGTGTCCTTGTCAAATGCTTTGGTCCAAGAGCTTCTTCCATTTCTCATGCTCCCTATGAATAACATTATTTTCTTTTCCACAAGATTTTCATTATGTCATATTTACATAATTGCGGTTATCGTATAGACTACAATTCAGTTTACAGTAAAAGACATTTTCTGCTAAAGCCTTAGTCACGAATCTACAGTCACAGGAATTATTGCGTTTTCCCTGATTCGCGCCAGACTACTTCGGTTGTTAATATATATATATATATATATATATTGATGGAGGTAGATGGATAGAGAGGGAGACACAAACACATAAAGAGAGAGAGAATAAGAGAGAGAGAGAGAAAAAAAAAGAGAGAGGGAGAGAGAGAGAGAGAGAGAGAGAGAGAGAGAGGGAGAGAGTGTGTGTGTGTGTGTGAGAGAGAGAGGCAGTCTTTGCCTCCCTCCATTTTCCTTTGACTAGTATTTTTCAAAGAGTTGAAACTCATCACATCCTCAAGGTATTTCTATTTCCTGCTTTTGATATTGCGAAGCAAATTTTAATCTTCTTTCAGTCTCTAGCATTGTTCTGTTTGCCAGCACTGCCAACACTGAACACAGTAGCATTCTGGTCAAAGAACTTTACCACTTTGTGAGCCTTGGTGCAGTAAGCTCTTCATTTGTGAACTGAATGAGTCGCTGGCAAACCCTATTAAATAAAAATGGGAAAAATGTCTTGGGAGCTAGGATGGTTTGTGACTTACAGGTTTGAAATAAAGTCTGGTGTAAATCACATAAGCAATACCTATGTCTTTTCAAGTAAATTCAGGCTCTGTTTATCATGTAGGTAAAAAATCTACGATCAATGCAGCAAAATCCCATAAGATCTTCGTGTCAGCTTTTTTTCTCCCTGCCTTTCCTCGACTTTTTTAAAACTGAGTTGACAGTTTGTCACAAACCTCATTCTTGTTGTCGATCTGTAGTTTTCGATTGTCCCTTTCGATTTTGCCTTTCCATCTCAAGGGCGTTCTCTTCCCATTCACTTGGCATCACAAAATCCAAAGTAACTTTAAGCACTACATCTTTCTCCAAACCACTGTTACCTGATTTCTCTAATTTTGTTTTAATACTTCCTAATGCAAATTTTTAATGTCTGTATATCGCAGACAGATTGATAGAGAGAATTTAGAACTATAGCCTGCAAGCAGTGTTTTTTAATAGCAACACACCTTACCAGAAAATGATATAGCTACAAAATGATTTGTCTAAGTCAGGTAGTGGTGCCTGTGGCCATGAAAGCCACAGACACTGGTTCGAAACCAGTCTAGTGAAAATATTGTTTCACTTCTCTAAAATTTCTGTTATACAACTCGACATTACTACTATGGAATTTTGTAAGATCAAATCCAATATCAAAAGTAAAAGATTAGCAAATGTCAGGCGAGATATTATGAACAAGCAAAGATTGACAGATTTTGAACTGCGGTAAATCAAAGATATGGTAAGACGTGAAGTTACAGAGAGGGATGCTAGAGAGGTTGATTGTAGGGATGGAATGGTTGACAGCTTGGGAATCGTTGAAGGTCAAACTGGAGTGCAGGATGACATTTCAGTTGATCAAGGGTCTGATGAAGACGGTGAAAATAGCGAGGGGAAACCATCAAGTTATGACACTGTCACCCAAAATGGAGATATGTCCCTCCCTAAGGTAAACCAGACGACTGATTGTAGTAAGAAAAGGGCTAAAGTTGAGAGAGGGGATATTGATGAAGATGAATTGGATGATTTTAAAAATGAATTTCTTGATAATGTACTAAAAATTGAAANATAATAGATGTCACCTAAAGCAAAACAATATAAGGCTCTTATTTTCGTTATTTCAAAAACACTGAAACAGCCGAATCTGTGTCATTTGACCTTGTTCCAAAGCACATGTTACATATTTGTTTTAAGGTCATGAAAATAGATTTACTTGTCATGAAAAATGTTAGCCTTTTTTCTGCCTTTGTTAAATACGTGTTATGCGTTAAGGGTTAATGAGCCTTATTTATTACTTGAAAGGTATTGTTTTTCCAATTGTACTAACAATTACGATTTATTTGCCTGCAGACGGGCATTTTTCTCTTCCTTCCTTCTCTGTGTCCTTGTCAAATGCTTTGGTCCAAGAGCTTCTTCCATTTCTCATGCTCCCTATGAATAACATTATTTTCTTTTCCACAAGATTTTCATTATGTCATATTTACATAATTGCGGTTATCGTATAGACTACAATTCAGTTTACAGTAAAAGACATTTTCTGCTAAAGCCTTAGTCACGAATCTACAGTCACAGGAATTATTGCGTTTTCCCTGATTCGCGCCAGACTACTTCGGTTGTTAATATATATATATATATATATATATTGATGGAGGTAGATGGATAGAGAGGGAGACACAAACACATAAAGAGAGAGAGAATAAGAGAGAGAGAGAAAAAAAAAAGAGAGAGGGAGAGAGAGAGGGAGAGAGAGGGAGAGAGAGGGAGAGAGTGTGTGTGTGTGTGTGAGAGAGAGAGGCAGTCTTTGCCTCCCTCCATTTTCCTTTGACTAGTATTTTTCAAAGAGTTGAAACTCATCACATCCTCAAGGTATTTCTATTTCCTGCTTTTGATATTGCGAAGCAAATTTTAATCTTCTTTCAGTCTCTAGCATTGTTCTGTTTGCCAGCACTGCCAACACTGAACACAGTAGCATTCTGGTCAAAGAACTTTACCACTTTGTGAGCCTTGGTGCAGTAAGCTCTTCATTTGTGAACTGAATGAGTCGCTGGCAAACCCTATTAAATAAAAATGGGAAAAATGTCTTGGGAGCTAGGATGGTTTGTGACTTACAGGTTTGAAATAAAGTCTGGTGTAAATCACATAAGCAATACCTATGTCTTTTCAAGTAAATTCAGGCTCTTTTTATCATGTAGGTAAAAAATCTACGATCAATGCAGCAAAATCCCATAAGATCTTCGTGTCAGCTTTTTTTCTCCCTGCCTTTCCTCGACTTTTTTAAAACTGAGTTGACAGTTTGTCACAAACCTCATTGTTGTTGTCGATCTGTAGTTTTCGATTGTCCCTTTCGATTTTGCCTTTCCATCTCAAGGTCGTTCTCTTCCCATTCACTTGGCATCACAAAATCCAAAGTAACTTTAAGCACTACATCTTTCTCCAAACCACTGTTACCTGATTTCTCTAATTTTGTTTTAATACTTCCTAATGCAAATTTTTAATGTCTGTATATCGCAGACAGATTGATAGAGAGAATTTAGAACTATAGCCTGCAAGCAGTGTTTTTTAATAGCAACACACCTTACCAGAAAATGATATAGCTACAAAATGATTTGTCTAAGTCAGGTAGTGGTGCCTGTGGCCATGAAAGCCACAGACACTGGTTCAAAACCAGTCTAGTGAAAATATTGTTTCACTTCTCTAAAATTTCTGTTATACAACTCGACATTACTACTATGGAATTTTGTAAGATCGAATCCTTCCTGTTGATTAAGGACACTGTATCTAAGATAAAGAGTAAAATTGCCTCAATCATGTACGCGTAAATTCTGGTCAGACGCTTAAAGAGTAAGCTCTTGTTTCTTAATTGTTTCCTTAATTCTTTCAATGGCTTGTTTTGCCTTGAATTTACCTCAATGATAAAGACCTTGCTTATAAACAGATAAACTCAGGTAGAAAAAATAACCCGCACTTGTTGTATTTCCCCTTATCAGGCCGTGTATCTAAAAGGTGCCTCTTACCTTTGATGATCTCCGACAAGTAAGAATTTCATGAATTCCAATCTTATTGCATATAGAGGCTGCTTATGTTCTGCACATTGAAAACAATTTTTTTGAAGAGGTCAGTAAACTTCTTTTGTGAACAATCAGTCAAAAGGTACCTGTAGATCCACACATTCAATCTTAAGCTTATTATTCATTTAAGATAACTTTTTCTTGGTCTCTTGTATGAAAAAACTGGTATCAGGGCTGTCTTTGCCTGGGATGAACCAGATATCATTATGCTACATTGCTTTTATCTTTATGTCTTTAAGATATATAAAAATAATATGAAAAAACACTTAAAGAATCAGGATTTAATGTTAAACTGAACTATATTTAAGAGACTAAGATGGATCCTATCAAAAAACCCTATCGTGAAAGAAATATCATTTGGTTTAACCCTCCATACAGTAAAAATGTAAAAACTAAAATTGTCCAACAATTCCTCCAACTTATTGACAAACATTTCCCATCAAACATAAGTTCTATAAGATTTTTGATAGAAACTCCGTTAAAGTAAGCTATATTTCCAAAAAAAACACAATATCTTATATCAACAGCTATAACCAAAAGATTCTAAACAAAAAAGCTACATCTCTTAATAAAAGAACCTGGAACTATGATAATAAAAGTCATTGGCCCTTCCCACCCCAATGGAAACTGCTTGGTTGAGAATATTAACTATGAAGCATCGGTGACATCTAATGAGTCTATATGCAAAGAAGAAGTGCACATTTGGTCTAAGAGAGCCTGCTTTTAAAAAACCATTCGCAAAACACAAGACATCTTTGAACAACTGTAAATGTAAAAACGGAACTGAACTTTCAAGAGAACTATAGAGAATAAATTATCTTAAGCAAGTACAAAAAAGAAGGGAAATACGGTAACGATGGCCACCTTTCAACAATTATACACAAAAGTGTACTTTATATTTAAACGAAAAACTTGCCATCTAAGACGGGTATAACATTTTTTTAAAACAAACTGAAGCTATTTCGAAGTGTAGACAAATAAACAAATATACTATGTTGAAGCACAACAGGAAAGACTGACCCCCACCCTCCCGTCTATGATGTTATATATGACATGCTATTGATTATCTTTTAGGATTGCTTTAAACTGAAGGTTGTTTGAAAGAGCATGAAACTCTTAGTATTGAAAAGTTTTGTGTTTTTTCATAGACCACCTTTGTAATATTATATTGCTCTACTTGTTTGTGTATGGAGCACTCTATTCTTGAAAAAGGAAATCAATCAGTATATATATATATATAATATTTATATCAACATTTAACTGTGTATGTATATTTAATTTTTTTATTTTACATTTGACGACGCTACGGCAGTCCATGTTTCTCTACAACTGTTTGGAGCAAGGTAACTGTGCCTGATAAAAGACAAACCATCTCAATTGGTTAAAGTTATGAGCACAACAATGACATCTTGGCTGATGATTTAATATATAATGTGGAAAAGAAAGCAAATCGCTTTATGGTAAACGAGTCACTGGTACAACCTTACATATTAGAGAGCATCTAAATTTTGCTTGTTATTATAGAATCATAGTAGTTAACTTCTAATTATTAAGATGAAATTAAAAACATAGAGGATTAAATTTTTAATGCGATATTGATGTTATAAATTAAATGGATGATTTGGCTGCAAAAATATTTTGGCTATAAACAGTTCAGCATAAACAGTTCTGTTGGTAGATCAGAGGAAAAGGAAAGTCATGCACACTAGTTCCAATTCATTTTGCTACAAATAATGTTCCAGCTAATTTATTTTTAGCCAAAAGTCAATATATTAAAATTCTCTTCAAATTTTCACAATACAAACACAAATAACAAATTATTTACCTTCATTGTTGCTGCTTGAATTTCAACGTAAATACGTTGATCGCGTCTTTGGATGTGCATTTAACGAAACGAAACTGTTGTCACAGTTTTCACAAAATTTGTTTGCTAATGCTATGACTTTTCATATTATTACAGTGACACAACAAAGGCTACCAACCAAAGTTTTTTTGTCAGAAGCTTTGATTTGTGCTGCCCAAGAATAAGCAATAAGAAAGAATGATGTCAATATATATGAGAAGATGGAATCACTTTTGCCCCATATGTGCGGAGAAAAGAGAGAAAGCGTTGGCCACCTAGTTGCTGAATGTGAAAAACTTGCTCAAAGAGAACATAAAAAAGTCATAATGAAGTTATGAGACTTGTTCATTGGACATGATGTGGCAGTATGACCTGAAACGTGGCGCCAACTGGTATGAGCACTACCCTCAAGGTGTTATTGGGTCTGCTGATATAAAGATACCTTCGGACTTTATGATCCATATAATATTAGTGTGACGAAAGCCAGGTTAGTTGTTTTAAAGAAGGAAGAAAAGAAATGGACAATAATTGATATTGAGTTACCAGAACACAATAGAATTGAAGTAAAGGAAAATGAAAAAAGTGTAATGTGATGAGACAGGATCTTGTCCTGTATTGAAAACGTATAATTTTAAGCAGTCTTCCAGAACAATTGTTGTTTTCTCATCCATTTCTTGATTTTCCTTTCTTTCAAATATCTTACCTTGCATCTCAAAATATGCGAGTGTGCAGTCAGAATATCAATCGAGTCAATTATCAATTCAATAAATTTATCCAAAGGAATGGAGACTATGACCATTTGTTAACTGTCGGTACTCTGTCACTGCAAGAAAGAAACTTCGTCTTCATCAATATTCAACAATATAAAGGACAATGTAAATAAAAGACCGACGGTCTGGAGTCTTTTTGTCTGTCTCTCTGTCTCCCTCTCGATCCGTCTATGTACAGTAAGTATGTGCTTATTTAAGTAAGAAAAATGAATATATATATACACATATGGCAGTTCTTTACTTAGTACGTGAAAAATAAATATTTCTTTTTGTTGACTTTTTTAAATTGGTTTTTTTGAGTATGGTCAATTCCTGCCTTTGGTTTTATTAAATTAATTGTTGTACAGGAGTCCATGGTAACAATGTGTACATGTTAAAGTATGAGGAGCTATCCTGGACCAATATATTTGTTAACGTTAATGTCAATCTGTTAATGATGATAAAAAAAGTCAACAAAAATGATGGTGAAAATACTAATAGGTATAATAATAATAATAATAATAATAATAATAATAATAATACCACAACTACCACAATCACCACCACCAACAATAAATAATAATAATAATAATAATAATAATAATAATAAATGTCCTGGGTATTGACATTAAACTGAATCCGGTTGTGGAGTTTCGACGTAGGAGAATGAGGTTACCCTTTGCCACAAGCACCTCCAGGTCACCCTTAGGCAAGGTGTAGCACCTGTTAGCCTACCCCGAGACCTTAGAAGGTCCGGGTTGGCGTCCGGCAGGGTTAAGTCTGTCTTATCCACGTGGTCTTGAAGTACCAGTTGGCGTCTGGCGCGGAGTAACCAGTCCCTTTGCAGAAAGGTTAAAATCCAGTCTCAACAAAATGAAAACAAGAAGTAAAAAATCATACCACATCGTCCGTCGCGTGGGTCAACAAGGGACGCGTCCTCCAAGAGAGCTGAACCAGCTTGGGGTCCAAAAATGTGCGACTGAATCAGCAACCTCTATTAATGAAGACTCAGTTGGTCACCATTCACAGGAAAACCTATCAAATGGCCCATCTGGAGATAAACCACCAGCGAACAAAACAAAAGAAAAACGCATAAGATGGAGTAGAGAGGATTATAAAGAAGTGATGTGTGCTTTTTATATGTATTTAGAAAGACCAGAAGGTAGTCACACTGAAAATACTTTTAAGATATGGAGAAAACAAAACCCTGGAATTAGAATGAATTTTGATGGTAAAAGATTAGCAAATGTCAGGCGAGATATTATGAACAAGCAAAGATTGACAGATTTTGAACTGCGGGAAATCAAAGATATGGTAAGACGTGAAGTTGCAGAGAGGGATGCTAGAGAGGTTGATTGTAGGGATGGAATGGTTGACAGCTTGGGAATCGTTGAAGGTCAAACTGGAGTGCAGGATGACATTTCAGTTGATCAAGGGTCTGATGAGGACGGTGAAAATAGCGAGGGGAAACCATCAAGTTATGACACTGTCACCCAAAATGGAGATATGTCCCTCCCTAAGGTAAACCAGACGACTGATTGTAGTAAGAAAAGGGCTAAAGTTGAGAGAGGGGATATTGATGAAGATGAATTGGATGATTTTAAAAATAAATTTCTTGATAATGTACTAAAAATTGAAAGTATTAAATGAATGAACGTGAAAGTCTACAAAAATTGAAGATTAAAAAATCACAGAAAAAAATTTTAGCCTTGGGAAACCTAGTCATACAGGAAATCTGTGAAGAAGTAGATCTGATTTAACTGACCTAAACACTGTTTTGTATGCAAATGCAAAAACTATAGAAGGCAAGCTTGGAATCAAACCTAAAAAACCTAAAAAGAAAAATCATCATAAGAAGCCTAAATGGAAACTTTGTCTTGAAAAAGAAATTGAAACGCTACGGGGCGAGATATCAATATTGACTGAAATAGAAAGAAATAACAAACCGAAA
>RDPX01000037.1:3534882-3551970 GCA_003991215.1 Morbakka virulenta
AAGAAAAAGAGATAAAAGATAAAAGAAAAAGAGATAAAAGATAATAATAATAATAATAATAATAATGATAACGGGCCTCTCTGTACCTTTATTATTTTAAAAGGGTTAAAGTAGACATATATGTATGGGGCATTGGCCTGGGATTGGTAACTAACTGGTCAATAACCAGGAAGCTAGGTCCAGTTATTTGAACTCCACGATAATATATTATTTCATTGAAGTTAGTAAATAATTCTTTTTGGTCTTTTTTTGAGGATTTCAACAGAAAATAAAAATAAGTCATCTGACACTTTTGAAGACTTTATCCTTAAGCTCATTGATTTAAAAACCACTTTATCAAATTCGTTTTAATTGGCGAGTAATATTTCTTCAGCTATTCATAAAGCAATACCACCGTCGATTATCATGTTATGAACGCAAGCAGCTGAAAAACTCTGTGAACATGAAAGCACCACCTTAGCGTCTCTTTTTGAAGCTGTCTTCATCTGCTTCCAAAAAAAGCAAATTGCAAAAGATTAGGAAATTGGATTTAAGACATTGACTATGTTAATCTTCGACTGCTCCCTTTTAATTGGTGCTCCATTTCTTATTCAGCTGGCTCAGATACATCCTTACCCTATCCGAAATTGTACATTTCATTGTTTGAATTAAAGCGTTTGTACCTTTCAAATTAAAACAAGTGTTTTCATGTAGAAACAAAAAGTAGCGGTAGAACTTCTGCTGATGAAGCCTAATAACAAAAGATAGTGACGAAGGAAAGACGCACAATCAATATCATCTTTTCTTGGGAATGGAAGCAGAATAACTCATGTAGCCATGGGTATCAGTTTTTAGTGATCTAGTTACGACAGTATCTTCGTTAAACAATGTAATAATTTTGATTCACCTTGAAATATATATATATATATATATATATATATATACATCTATAAATCTATATCTGTATCTATGACAGACCTAAGCAGAAAAAAGATAATTTTTTTATAGATCCACAAGAATCATATAATACTATGGGGCACACTACGTACAGTTAATTCTCTTGAAGAGAATTCCCTTCAATGTAGAGACACTGTTTAAGCACAAATCACGACAGTTAATATGGCATTGATGTGAAACCGTACACCCAGTTATTGAAGTCAAAAACCTGCACTGTATGTTAACCAAAGCAGGTTGGGAAGCCAAGGGTACATTCTGGTTACACAGAAACATAATACTGTATTACTCACTCAGATTACGTTAGCTAGACCTCAAGCCTGCTTTACATCCCTTATCAACCTGATTTTGGTTTAAAAACTATTTTTGTTATGAACTTTAAATTCTTACCAGCAGTACACATGACTTTCACGTTGGATCGATGATGGAACCAATCGTACTCTTAAAAGTTCTGTGTATAATGAAAAAAAAAATATGTACAGTGCCAAGTGTTGGTTGCCATTGGCACGGTTTCAAAATGTTTCCTCTTTGTGATGAGTAAAGGATTAGGAAAATTATTTTTATTTTAAGATGAAATTCGTGAAATTGATAACTTATTCTGACGACACCCCTTCCGTTATTGTGAGTAACTCAGTCATGTCCATTAGTTCATTGTGTTGGAAAATTGTACCGATGGAAAGACAAATGCAGAGCAATCCACGATTACGATGTACTGTTGGCTTTAAAACCATAGCTTAAACAAAAATTACCTCTTAGTAAAATATTCCTGTACTTTCGACAAACGGTTATATTTCATATATCGATCGTCAACAAAAATATTAAGAGCCTGTTTAAGTACTATGTTGCTGGCTAAAATGAAAGATGGATCAAGAAGAAATAATAGAATCTCTGCAGTTTCTGTAGGCATGTCGTATTGGCTATATGCAAAAAAAAGTGCCTTAACCAATTATGTTTTCTCATCTGTTTACCAGAAAAATTTATTTAACGTCTTTGCATACAAAATTAAGTAAATGTTGTTTGTGGAAGAAGAAGAGTTATTTTGACATAATTCTCTTTCTCTTTTTAAATGAATTTAGCCCATCGTGAATGTAGCCCATCGTGTAATGTCATTACCTTTCACATTACCTTCCGATCCCTTGCAGCACGTAACAGCACATTTATTTTCATTACCTAACATTTTCCCATGAATGATAGGGTCATATTTCGCTGTTTTATTCTGACTTTCTTCTCAAGGATCCTTCCTGACATCATCATTTGTTCCATCTCTTCTTTCCTTAAAACACGACCTATAATTCTCAAACTCTGTACATTGTTACCTGCTTTAAAGTGAGAAATATGTGTGCATGGAACTGGATTAATACCACTGGCTATAGGTATTAAAACCACATGCTCTACCACCTGAGCCATCGGCGCTCGTTTTTAACTAGAACAGTTCTGCCAACTTGTCCTTCTCTTGATTGTGCTTTTCTTTCATCCGCTCACAATCATTGGGTATTCTTTTGCAATCACCTTATGATACAAACCAATCTTCCATGCGTTTTGATGATTCAAGCACGGTCCAAAAAGAAGGTACACANAATTATTTTTATTTTAAGATGAAATTCGTGAAATTAATAACTTATTCTGACGACACCCCTTCCGTTATTGTGAGTAACTCAGTCATGTCCATTAGTTCATTGTGCTGGAAAATTGTACCGATGGAAAGACAAATGCAGAGCAATCCACGATTACGATGTACTGTTGGCTTTAAAACCATAGCTTAAACAAAAATTACCTCTTAGTAAAATATTCCTGTACTTTCGACAAACGGTTATATTTCATATATCGATCGTCAACAAAAATATTAAGAGCCTGTTTAAGTACTATGTTGCTGGCTAAAATGAAAGATGGATCAAGAAGAAATAATAGAATCTTTGCAGTTTCTGTAGGCATGTCGTATTGGCTATATGCAAAAAAAAGTGCCTTAACCAATTATGTTTTCTCATCTGTTTACCAGAAAAATTTATTTAACGTCTTTGCATACAAAATTAAGTAAATGTTGTTTGTGGAAGAAGAAGAGTTATTTTGACATAATTCTCTTTCTCTTTTTAAATGAATTTAGCCCATCGTGAATGTAGCCCATCGTGTAATGTCATTACCTTTCACATTACCTTCCGATCCCTTGCAGCACGTAACAGCACATTTATTTTCATTACCTAACATTTTCCCATGAATGATAGGGTCATATTTCGCTGTTTTATTCTGACTTTCTTCTCAAGGATCCTTCCTGACATCATCATTTGTTCCATCTCTTCTTTCCGTAAAACACGACCTATAATTCTCAAACTCTGTACATTGTTACCTGCTTTAAAGTGAGAAATATGTGTGCATGGAACTGGATTAATACCACTGGCTATAGGTATTAAAACCACATGCTCTACCACCTGAGCCATCGGCGCTCGTTTTTAACTAGAACAGTTCTGCCAACTTGTCCTTCTCTTGATTGTGCTGTTCTTTCATCCGGTCACAATCATTGGGTATCTCATCACAATCACCTTATGATACAAACCAAACATTCATGAGTTCTGAGAATTCAAGCATGGTCCAAACAGAAGGTACACAAGAGATAGAAAAAGGAAAAAAAGAAAAACATGTATATGGGGGAAGAGGGAGAGTGAGAGATAAAAAGAAAAATTAGTAAAGGACGTCAAAGCGCTTCTTAGATGTAAAGTTAGCTTTATAAATGTGTATATATGTAAACTGAGTGATTTTATTTCTTTATTTCCTTTATTTATAATATATTTTTATATAAGTAATAGATAAAGAATATGATTCAGTTGACAGTAGAATACTTAGAGTAGTTATTGAGCATAAATATTTAAATTAATATTTAAAAGCTAAATATATTTCAAATAATTTATTATTTCAAACAGTTTCAGCTACTCTAACATTTTTCGTTTCCAAGAATGTACAAGAAATTGTTGGCATTTGAAATGAGTTTTGCGTTTTGTTTAGAAGTCCCGTAGCCTTGGTTCTTCCATTGTCGATCTTCTCTGATAAGCATAGTTCACCTCTTTTCCTTTTTTAGTTGAATAGAAAGAAGCATCGGACAATACTCCACGCACGTTCTTATCGATATATTTGTCATTTAGTCTTCACATTTATTTGGATACGTTGCGTTCCATTTTTGTATCTCCATTGGCGAAATGACTTTCTGTACCCTGGTTCGAAAATACCTATTTCTCATATTTTGAGACAGTTAGCTCTCCTTCCACATTTCCAGGTTTTCATTAGATTGTTGCTTTAGAGCAGGGGTGGGCAACCTACTGCCGGCGGGCTAGAATCCGTCCCGCGAGAAGAATTTTCATGGCCCGCGAAGCCATAAAATTTTTTGTTAGCAAATATAATTGTCTAGCGGTTGCAGATATTGAATTTATTGAATGAAACATAAAATTTTGTCAAACATGAGATTCAGGAAAACTGTGAGCCACACATCGGTAGCCACACCGGTCCGAATTTTCACCGGTGTAGTTTTGACTGAGTGTAAACGGGCACGCCGATGTGGTTTCACTCCACTTTCGCAGCGAGGATGGCAATACCGACAGCGAAGTTAATTTACATAATCTGTCTTTTGGTTTTTCTCTTTGATTCTCTCTATATTTGAAGAAAACGCGCAACTAAAATTGTTTTGGCAATGTGATATACATCGCACCGGTGTCGTGTAAACGGGGTCTTTGTCTGTTACGTTGATTGGTGGAAATTTCTGTATTTCCTTTCTAGAAAGCATAATAAAAAATCGTCTGCACAGAATAAAACTTCATCAGAGTTCTATTTTGTGACTTAATCTCCCAATTTTTGCAAAGAAAGATAATCTCACGATTCTATTTGCTTCGGGAGTTTTTTTTATTCAAGTGTTGTTTGAAAGAGGATAAGAGGAAAGAATGCCAAAAGCGTAAAAGTACAACGTAAGAAGACATAATCAGACGAGACATGCAACACAGTTTGACAAGTATAAAAACCAGATAAGAAAGGAGAAGTATCTAAGTCTCAAAAGATCCATCGAAACCCAGCAAAGCTTTTTTCCCACGGCTGAAAAAGATACAGAGGCATCAATTAAAGTAAGTTTTAAGATTGGAGAACTGATTGCATCAGAAGGAAAGTCAATCAGTGCCGGAGAGAAAGGATTACTTGACAATTTTTGTCGATAAAGTTTGCCCAGAAAAGAAAAAGGATATCGAAAGCATCAGTCTCTCTCGACCCACTGCCACAAGAAGAATAGAAGAAATGAACGAGAATATTGAAAACCAATTGGAAGAGCTGTTCGGACAGTGCGCTGCGTTTAGAATTGCACACGATGAAAGCATAGATATTACAGACACAGCACAACTCGCTGTATTTGTTCGAGTTGTTACAAACGAATTCGAGGTGACAGAAGAACTCCTCGATATGTGTCATTTGAAAGGGACAACAACTGGAAGAGATCTTGCAGATAAGGTGATAACTGTCTTTGATAAATACAAACTCGACAAGACGAAACTATGCGGAATAACCACTGATGGGGCACCTTCGATAGTTGGTAAGCATAATGGCTTCATAAAAAGTCTTTTCAGAAGGAATGAATTTAGGTGCATGTAATGTGCTAGTAAACCACTGTATCATTCATCAAGAAAATTTGTGCTGTGAAGTTCTCGGTTTTGAAAATGTCACAAAACCTGCTTTAGAGCTGTAAATTTCATTTGATGTCATGCTCTCAACAACCCCCAATTTAAGGAAATATTGAATGACTTGGAAATAGAATTTGGGGATGTTGTTTTCTTTTCTAATATTCGACGGCCAACTCAATCAGCTACGTCGAAACGATTCTGGCTGTTAAGAGAACAAATTTGTGAATTTATGGATGGAAAAGAGCAGGACATTTCGCTTTTCAGCGACGATAACTGGTTGAATGACATTGCATTTTCAATAGATTTGAAATGTCATCTCTCTGACCTCAGTATCAAGCTTCAAGGCAAAGATCAGCTATGTAACGAAATGTTTCAGCATGTTTTGACCTTTGAAAGAAAACTGAAGTTATTTTTGGAACAGCTTAGTACAAAGGACACATCTCATTTTGAACTTTCAACATCGAGAGTGAAAATTTCCCAAGTGAAATTTGAAAAATACGCACACTACATAAAGGTGTTATCAACAGAATTCGAATCCCGATTTCAGGATTTTAGGATGAACAAAAACCAATTTCAGTTATTTGCTGATCCATTCAGAGTAAATATAAACAATTATTCAAGTAACTTTCAACTCGAACTTCTTGACATGCAAAGGAATTTTGAACTAAAAAATGCTCATTCAGAAGTCAACCTGCTCCGCCTTTATCAGCTGTATGTAGCAAAGGAAGAGGGTTTGACCAACATAAAAAAATTGGCAACAAGGTGTGTGAGTTACTTCGGGAGCACTTACCGCTGCGAACAATTTTTTCCAAGATGAAGCACGTTAAGACAAAGTACAGGGCTCAGCTGTCAGACCCTAATTTAAAAAGCCAATTAAGGGTTTCGCACTCTTCTATCAGACCTGACATCAACAAACTAGTCAACGAAAAACAATGCCAGTTAAAACTTAAGACCAAAAACTAGCTTTTAGCATTGTAAATATTACTATTCTTCGTTAATTTGTGAGTTCTATATAGTTTCGTATAGTTTGGTTACATTTAAGCAAAGCTACAAAATGCATTGTAAGTGCTCCAAATTTATCGTTGTTATTTATCATTATCACTCTCGCTTTTTCTTTTTACCTTTGGCCCGCGTGAAGACAATTTTTGAAGGATCTTCGAGAGATACAGCCTGACGATGGGAGAAGTATCTCTCGAAACGTAGCTCAAAAAAAGCTTACGACTCATGACATGATAAAGCTCTTACATCCAAATTACTTATTTACAGAAATGACTGGTCTCTATGCTATTTTTGACCTGAATGTATTTGTAAGTCCGTAAAGAGGAAATCTGTTCCTTAGATAGTTGGACACACACACGCAATCCAGGAATGAAGTATTTGCCAAGCATTTCTTAAGTGTTATTAAACTTCCCATTCAAGCCAGGTAATAAATAAAACAAAGAATCTCTTGATCACAAATGTCCTGTTTGGTTGCGGCACTTGAATGATTATTTTATTTCACACGTAATTACTTGAAAAGGATCACATTTTCTGATTTTCCCTCCCACAGCGATCCCAAAAAACCCAACAAAAAACAAAGATAAAATTGTAAATTTTTTCTAAAATATTCAACATTTCATTCTCAAAAACAATCAGCTGTCTTGAACATACTTGACTAAACTCACATTTTATCGCTCAGAATAGCTTGTACGAAAACTAGTACCAAAACCAATTCATTCCGCTTTTCAATATTTTAAACCCTGATTGTTTGACGTCCCCCGCTGTGGTCTATGGCTAGCATAGACTACAAGATATATGTTATTGAAAAGCTATCTTAATTGAAATACGATCTGGTTTCACTCTGAAGTTAGACAGAGTAATTCATTGGAGTAATACGAAACTCTACACTGAAATCCAGCTAGTAGATGTTACGATTGTCATAAAGAATCTGCACAGTCTATTTCCCAAAAAATAGCTTAGGATCCAAGATAGAGATACAATAAAGGAACGAATTACATCTACAAGTAATTAAAGGTAAGACAAAACTTGATTAAATCTTGCAAGAAATTGTAGAGATTATTATTATTTACCTTGCTGAACAAAAATGTTTTACTAAGAACTACGTTAATCATTTGATTATTGTTTGAAATACTATACATTTTTTTCTAAAACAGAGTTGTAAAACTAGTTTTCAGTAAGACAAAACACAACATTAAATAGAAGTCGGGATGGCGATAACAGAAAAAACTGATGTTTCAACCTTACCACTGTTTGGAATGTTGACTTCACTTAGTTCTATTAAGTACAATTTTCATTTTGCATCTGAAAAAAAGGTTACCTTAGATTACAGGAAATATTATTTTACATTAAAAAGAAAACGAGCCATGTGGTCAGGATGTTTTGTTATTTTATCATACTTTAGTACTCTTATTACTGAACAGTGAAGTTAACTGTGAAAACGCTCTGTTCTCTGTTCTTCTATCACGTATTACATAACCAGCACGACTCTAACAGTTTTGCAGGGCAGACATAATAGTAGTTTTATCAGCGAACTGTCTTCCTTTGCACTATCTTACATGTAAATTAAGAGTAATATTTAATCACCTAGACTTGTCTTCTTTCTCTCCTTTTTTCATCCTGTCTTTCTCCCTCTTCTCTGGAATGTTCTGTCTTCTGTTACTGGGTTCAACCTCCCATTTATTTTGTATTTATGTATTACGTTTTTCTTTTTGCTGTCTTTATTTCGTTTTCTTCTGCTCTCTTTATATCAATTAATATGATATCTTTTATTTTTTATTAAATACTATCTACTTTTGAGAGTAAAAACAGAACATATGTAATGTTGAATATACAAATAAAATGTTTAAGAAACCCAACACCAAAAGTTGCTGTTTGAAATAATTAATTTTATTGAATGTGTGTATTTTGCAAAGTGATAGGAAAAAACATCACCTCTTCTTCCAAATCTCTATCACTGTAAATTTCACCTAAAAAATAAAGGCAACACGCAATGAAAATTATGGTTACCCAAATAATCTAAATGAAAACGAGCGCTGATAGCTCAGATAGTAAGGCATATGGCCAGAACAACTATAGTCATTGGTTCGAATCTACTTCGGTCACCACATAGAGAGAGTTTTGGAAAAGAAAACGATTGGACATATATTGAATAGGGTACTAATCCTTTTTTATAGGTAGAACCTAAAAACTAGGAGGAGCAACCATTCCTCTGTAGCACGCACAATAGGAGAATCTTCAGGGGAAAAAAAGGTCAATACGAATTATAGTCTCACTTTTGTATCATATTTTCAAATTAAATGTAGAAATTATTGGAAGAAACGGCATACAGCATAATGTGCATTACAATAAATTATGCAAGACTCATGAATTAGCTGACAAAAATGTAACTGTAATTAAATATCTCCCTTTGATTTTATCAGTTGAATATAAACAGCAATTGATTTAATTAAGCAGTCAACAGTGACGAAAGGTGTCCAAAGTCAAGGAATTAAAGCAGGTCTTCATCAGACACTAAAATCTCAACTCTTGAGATACATGTAAGAACGGACCTGGTCAAGAAAGACAATCATTCGACATTTTTGAAAGTAAACCCGCGAGTTTTCAATGGTTTCGTGCCCTTGTTACCCAAGAGTGTACTCTTCAGCCATGGAAAAATAAAATACTGGCCAGGCAGAAAAATAAGTGTTGAACTGTTTTCTGGTTGCCAACATTTCCTTACAGATGGACAACTGCCAGTTTTTCTCAGTTATATCATACCGTTATCTCAACAGACACTGTTCTAATGAACTTGGTACTCTGATTCTTTGGGTACTTTGATTCTAAAAGCATTTTCTGTGAAGAAGCGACCAGTCAAATCAATAATAGTTCATCATCTATCTTACTCTGTTAGCCTAAATTGGTAAGGTGTGTTCTTAAAGTCAGTTTTACTCTCCGCAGAACCTACCAGAAAACCATATGATCACGACAAAAAAAATTGTGCTGAGGTCCAACTACCTCCACTCATGTCACTGCTATGAGAAAAACTATACAAAACGAATTCTATGAGGGAGTAAGTTTCACAAGAGAAAAGGAATTACAATGAAGACTGTCTATATTCCTGTGAAGAATTCAATTTTCACAATTCTGAAGAGAACAAAACATGATGTTTAAAAAAATGCAACTGGAGCTACCCACAGCAATCATTTAGTCTTAGATGGTACTGAATATTTCGTAGCCGCTGTGAGCCTATCTCTTCCTTTTGCTAAAATGAACAAGTTTCTCGAACAATTTAATAGCTGACCCGAAATGAAGCGGCTAAGAACCACAAAACCAGAGAAGGATTTTTAAAACGAATTAAACAAGATTCAGAACAGAGGCCTCTTTGTTGTTTCGACAGTGATGACAGATTATCATATTCAGTTCGTCATAAACCTTCCAGTGGTGTCATTTACAGGAGAGTATTATTTCATTCGGTTATTTGGCTTCATTATGTTATAACTATATATACATATATACATATATACATATATACATATGTACATATATACATATATACATATATACATATATACATATATACATATATACATATATACATATATACATATATACATATATACATATATACATATATACATATATACATATATACATATATACATATATACATATATACATATATACATATATACATATATACATATATACATATATACATATATACATATATACATATATACATATATACATATATACATATATACATATATACATATATACATATATACATATATACATATATACATATATACATATATACATATATACATATATACATATATACATATATACATATATACATATATACATATATACATATATACATATATACATATATACATATATACATATATACATATATACATATATACATATATACATATATACATATATACATATATACATATATACATATATACATATATACATATATACATATATACATATATACATATATACATATATACATATATACATATATACATATATACATATATACATATATACATATATACATATATACATATATACATATATACATATATACATATATACATATATACATATATACATATATACATATATACATATATACATATATACATATATACATATATACATATATACATATATACATATATACATATATACATATATACATATATACATATATACATATATACATATATACATATATACATATATACATATATACATATATACNAAAGCGGGGTCGAGAAAGATGCTTATATTGCAAAAGAATCAAGTCTTGCCGTTAAGGGAAGCAGGATTTTAGAAAGCCCTATATTGCAAGAAGCAGCTGTCATTGGGAAAAAAATTCGTGACCCTCTGCTCCGTACCAATGTATCTCAAGAACAAAGGACGAGAAGTCGTAGTAAGTGACTCGCTTCTCGCCTTTTGGCTAAGATCAAGTGCAGAGCTCTGGTCTCTCCTTGGTCGGGTCTTCGGCTGTAGGGCTTAACTATGCAGGATAGGGGTCTCGAGATGTTTGACCCTTGACTATAGATTAGCCCATGTTTTGTATTATATGGTGTCTTGCGTGCTTTCTGTCCCATTGTTTCCTGATCTGTTGCTTTCCTTCGCATCTTTCATAGATGGGTATCTGTGAAAGACAAAATTGGGCCCACTGTTTACCCGGGTTTCCATCAATGAAAGACCCAGTAAGTGACTTATTAGGTGATGCCAACGCGAAGACAAACTTAAATTGAGATGTGACAGCAGAATTTGGACTCAAGTAAAAACATAAATCGTGAAATAACAGCGATAAAGTATATATATATATATGTATATATATATATATATATATATATAGTATATATGAGCGATAAAGTGAAGGAATTTGATATTATGCTAGTGGAATGTCGATTGAAAACCGCAGACAGAACAATAAAGGTACCAATAACAGAATTTAGTTTAGCAGATCACTTAAAACAAAAACACCTTAAATTTTATTTATTTGATGGAAATATAAATATAACATATGAGGACTGCCTGTGATACTGTCAAATTCTATTCACTGGTGTACCTCGAGGCTCTATACTAGGGTTTCTTGCTATATTTCATCTGCTTAAGCGATGTCGTCATGTGTATACAAGATGCGAAATTTATTAAGTATGCAGGTTACACCGTTTTTTCTCTCCGAAAAATCCTTACCTCAAATTGAAGAGAAACTGTGGGAAAACGTCGAGTGTCTTGTTGACAGAGTTTAAAGTACTTGACAGAGACAGGTCTGCCTTTTATTTGGGAGCATCGAAGGCAATTCATATCCAGCTGTCATCACCTCCTCTTCGTAGACAATAAGAATTAGGATACGGTCTTTAACTGTTTTAGACAGCCAGTCTCACATGGTGGCGGGCTTCCTCGATCATCTCTTTGTTTTTCGTATCCATAAAAACTCATTTAAGTGGTGTGTTCTTAGGACCAGACAACACACAGTAGAAATTATAGTGGTCCTAGATGAGTTTGGAATAGATATGACAACAAAACTCTCAAATGCAATATATGATAGTGGCACCATCCCGGATGACCTTTGTAAATCTGTTTTCATAGCTTTGGCTAAAATTCCAGGGGCCACAGAATGCAGCCTTCATAGAACAATCAGTCTGAGTCACTTTATGAAAATACTCCTTAGAGTTTTAATGCAAAGGATGAGAAAAAGCATAAGGCCTGAAATATCTGCGAAACAATTTGGTTTTGTACCTGGCAGAGGGACAAGAAATGCTATATTTACATTATCAATGCTCATGGAGAGATGTATAGAAGTACAAAAAGACCTGCATCTATGCTTTATCGATTACTCAAAGGCTTTTGATAAAGTAAAACATGAAGAAATGGTTGCGCCGTTAAGAAAATTAGACATAGATGGCAAGGATTTAAGAGTAAGAAATTTGTATTGGGACCAAACAGCAGTAGTAAGAATAGATAGTAAACTTAGTGATTTTAAACCAATCAAAAGAGAAGTTCGATAAGGATGTATTATGTCACCCGATCTCCTTAATTTGTACAGGGAAACAATTTTAAGGAATATGGAAGACTTTCAAGGACTGAAAGTAAATGGTGAAAATTTAAATAATCTCAGGTATGCAGATGACACAGTTTTAATTGCAGAATGTGAAGATCAGCTTCAAAAACGTTTAGATATTGTTGTTTCAGAAAGTGAACAGTTAGGATTGACTTGAATGTAAAAAAAAGTGCATGGTAGTTTTCAAAAAATCTATAAACCCTAATTGCTGCCTTAGCAGCAGAGATAAAAAGATATAGCAAGTGAAAAAATTTAAATACCTTGGTCATCTGATGACATCAGATGGTAGATGCACAACAGAAATAAGGAAAAGAATTGCAATGGCTAAAGTTGCTATTCAAAAAATGAAAACAATACTAACAAACAGAAATATAAAAACTACCACAAAAATCAGAGTTTTAAAGACATTTGTATGGTCAATTCTTTTATATGGATGTTAGTGTTGGACAATTAACAAAGAAATGGAAAAGAAATTAGAAACAGCAGAGGTGTGGTTTATCAGAAGAATGATGAAAATATCATGGACAGAGAAAAGGTCAAACGAATCAATTCTTAAAGAAATTAATACAGAAAGGTCACTAATTGAGACCATAAGAAAAAAGACAACTGGAATTCCTAGGACACATATGTCGTCACAAAAGCTTAGAACACCTGGCCGTTACAGACAAGATTGATGGAAAACTTAGCAGGGGTCAGCAAAGGATAACATTTGTTGGAAGTCTGAACTTATGGTTGTCAAAGACAGGCAGCAAGTGCGACCTTCTAAGACAAACAGAGAACAGATCTGATTGGAGAGCCATGATCGCCAATGTCTGTTTCAGACAGGTTACATGAAGAAGAAGAAGAAGAAGTTCTTATTCTGGCGTTTTGGTCCAGTCGAATGCCAGCGAAAGAACTTTCGATTAAAATGCATGTAATTCTAATTCTAATTAATACAATATCTCATTGTGTGTGTGTGTGTGTGTGTGTGTGTGTCTCTCTCTCTCTCTCTCTCTCTCTGTCTCTCTCTATCTATCTATCTATCTTCAAAGCTACCAGCCTTTATAGATATTAACATTCTTTGTACAGTTTCCAGAACATTGTGATCCCTTAGAAAAATCTCCATTACTACTGTCTTACTTTTTTTAACTCAAGAGTTGTTAATAAAATTGAAACCCTCCACTTACTGCTTCCCTGACGCTCCTTTATTTTGACATGTCATATCAGGATTGAAATCCTTTTGGTGGAGGAAGATCGTAAAGTAAAACCAGTCACTTAATCTTTTACAGGCACATTATTGGTTCATTTAATCTGTTCTCCTTGAATAAATGTTTTGAAAAAGGCTAGCCACACAAGTAATTTGAAGAACCCTTTATGACAGTTATTATCGGATTAATTGAATTCCGCGTTATCAAATGAGAATAACAGAAAAGTGTAGATTAAGCAACTGTAATGATTATTAAAGCTCCATCCACTAACTGGATCGCTTTTTGCAGGAAAATAAAGGCGAGTGATACGCACAATCTCTGAATTAGATCTAAGAGTTAATTGTTGATAATAGAAAATATTGGACAATGATTGAACGATATGCCAACTCCATTATTCATGACGTCAAATTTGATATACGACTCTTGGGCAAGAATTTGAAAGTCACCCATCAGTGAAGGCTACACATGATGAAAATTGGAATTTAGCTTTTAGCAGTTACTCTTTGGGCATGACATAGGCCTAGAAAATTTTCCCAGCGATAAAATGAATCTGTGATGACTTCTAGTTTGGAACCTCACCAGAAAAGTTGACGAAGCAGCCCAGCATCATGAAAGAAGAAGCTGCCACAAATGAAAGGAGTTGGGCAGTATCGCTAAAAGAAGCTCGAACAAACAGCTTTAAAAGTCTGTCTTTTCTTGTTTGTCCCTATTGAATAGTATTAGCAAAGATAGCCTTTAAAGAGATTAAAGAAGTCTTTAATACAAACAACGTATTGCAATATTACTACTACTTTTCTAAACTGTTTCTTAAAGAAGAGAATGGTCTAAAGTGATTTCCAATAAACCATAAATATTTGGATGCTACCTTACCTAAGAGAAAGATTGTAGCCCTGTAGATGTTAGCAAACACCAAATGCTACACTATTCTTTGTCATCCTTTGTCCGGGATTCTTCTTGTTGTATACAGGTTTCACTTTCCTTTGCTCCTGATATGTCACAAAAGCCTTATTTCTCTGATATTTATCAACACTTCTGTTTTATAATTCATTCTTTTTAGTATGTCTTTCTCTGTCTACGAAATCTCAAACGGCATACACCATCGAAAATATCTCCCACCTTTCAATAACCTGTTTAATGCCTAAGGTCTCCTTCAAAATCAAGACACTACAAATACATTATAACTGATATTTTTCTTGATCGTGATGATATGTTCCTATTATTCAGTATAATTGGCTAAAGTGCTTTTATCGATAGGTAAATCCAAAGGAAGAGTCGGCAACAAAGATGAAGCAGCGATGAGACTTTTTGTGTCGAAGAAAATGGACGACATACACATTGACTTGTCATGAAAGCACCTATTTTCATAATTAAGTTTTTTCAGCATACCTTTAGTTATATCAACAGTAGTTTGAAATTCTATTCAACAAATGGTAACAATGCAGTGCACATGTACTAAAATAACAAAAACGACCTTCTCACTTAGTATACTTCATGCAAATGACAGAACGTGGTGAAAAAGTAACAAGAAGATGCTATTTAAGGTGTTGTTCTGACTAGAGTCCTATCTAAAATAGACCACGATAAAAAGCTAAAAATAACCTCTTTCACCCTAAAAATAACATGCTTCAGCCTAAAAATGCAATAAAAGCAATGGTTCTATTTGTAGATTGGTCCAGAGGCAACAATAGCTGGTAAATACAAATTTGAACAATTCAAAGAGAGCAGAAATGAAAACAGAAGAATTTGCAACAAAAGTATTTCTTATGGCAAGCCATCAAAATACACTAATGTACCTGTAGTAAAGGTTTATGTTATAGTCTGATAGGAGAAACACAAACTGGAATAACTAATTAAACACGACAAAATCAAGCTTATTCTTAACAGACTACTTTGAAAGCTGTTTCATTTACAAATGATTGCTCCTTGAGCATCCTCCAGGTAACACATGAGCTGTGGAAAATACAAACATAACATTTTCTCCCACCTGATTTTAATAAAAAATCATTCAGATAGTAATGTAATTCATTTATTACAAAAAAATACAGGCCTATCTATACCAGTAAGATATTTTCCACACGTCATTCTCCATATTTGTGCTTACTGTTACGTTTGAGGATATTATAATTATATCAACTCAAAATAATGGTTAAAAAATTCACAACTTTTTTGTTTTTTTTAGTTAGTTTGTGTCTTTAACTCTCAGCAAAATCCCCTCGAAAATGCTGATTTTTGGAGATTTACTACACCTGGTTTGATTTGTAGGAAATCCTCTTGGTACAAATTCACCGTATTTTTAATATTCTGGCTACATTTTTATGACACAATTATTTTGAAAAGTGTTACAACACCATATATTTAACAATTTATGCTCTCAAATTGTTGCTTGGGTGTTAATTCTTGAAATCTTTTTTTTTTTGAGAAAGAAAATCTGTCTCAAAGTTTTTTCCATAAATGCTGACAAACTCACTTTAAACGAGTGTAACTTAAAAAGAAGCAATTATTTACCGCTTGGGCATTGGTTTACTCAGACGTCGGCGATACCTGCTTAACACTGGCTAGACATAAATTAACATACATCATTGTGGTCTTTGTTATCACAGTTTGACACAGGATAAGACCCTGACAAATTACGCCAGATTGATGCCATGCATAGAAATTTAACATTACTCATGTTGTAATCTGATAAATTGAATGAACTGCTGCCCAATACATTGTTTTTGTGAAGAGAGTAACAGCAGCTGCTGAGTGTGATATAGCTTGCCTGGTGGCAATTGCAATTCCCTTCAAGCATTTTAATTCTACTCACGTCAGTATTTACTTTCTTAACATGAAAACTTTTTTGCTGAACTAAGTAATGTAACATCAGCGAAGGGATGGTAACAAAATGATGAACTGAGGTTAGAGAAAACATAAAATGTACTCAATTTCAGGAGGAGGAATTGCCTGGTACGAATTGCCTGCTACGAATTGCCCTGAAGGTGAAAAAAGGGCAAAAATCCCTGTCATGATGTCTAAAAGTGCTTCTTCTCTAAACGTGTCAACTTCTTGAGCGACGAAAAAAATATTAAAACGGCATGTAAAACATAGAACCTATGTTTGTAGCAACTACGTATTACCAGTGCAACCTTTTGGCAGATTGAATACTTTTTTGCAAATCTTTATTCACGTACCTAACTATTCATCCATCAATCCATCAATCCATCAATCCATCAATCCATAAATCCATCAATCCATCAATCCATCC
>RDPX01000037.1:3552593-3575673 GCA_003991215.1 Morbakka virulenta
AATAAATAATAAATAATAAATAATAAATAATAAATAATAAATAATAAATAATAAATAATAAATAATAAATAATAAATAATAAATAATAAATAATAAATAATAAATAATAAATAATAAATAATAAATAATAAATAATAAATAATAAATAATAAATAATAAATAATAAATAATAAATAATAAATAATAAATAATAAATAATAAATAATAAATAATAAATAATAAATAATAAATAATAAATATTTAGAGTAATGGTTTCCTACTAAATTAAATTCTTTGAGCCATTCGTAAAAACTCGCTTTCTGTCCAGGCAAGCTGGCTGTAAAATTGTTGGAAGCTCTTGTTGCTGTCAGAGTATCGCAAAGCTTGTAATTAATATTTACACCCAAGGAACTTCCCAGAAGGTATAGGGAAGTCTATTTTCATTGCATTTTAAAATAGCCATGGTGGTACCAAGGGTGTGTTTGATAAGATCATTAGTTTGGTGAGAAAGTTAACAAACTGATAGAGCTACTAAGCACTTTTGATATCAATGTAGCTGATGTAAACTTCATCACAGACCAATAATAATGTCAGTTTGCTTGAATCAGAGTATAAAGATAAAGAACCAAGTTAATAGTCCAACGTTAAAATTGGTATTCTTCAAAGCTGCATTTTGTTACCAGAGCTGCTCTCGCTCTGCATAGAAGTCATCATGCGCAAGATTGAGAACCTACTTAGAGTCAAAGTTTCAATTATATTGAATGATAAGAATTTAAGTTGACTATTTAAACAGACAGCCAAAATGCTTGACACCGTTAGCTTGCTTTATAGCCTTCGATAGCCGTTGTCAGTCTTTGACAAATCCCTACTGGTATGAGTTTTTCTCTGGATTTTCAGGTCCCCAGTGATGATGAGTTAAGATCAGTTTTATGATATGACCTGAAAGTCTGCTGGCTCTACGTAATTTTGTTCAGTTCACATTTCACTGCCCCAGTGAAAGAGACGTGTTTGCACAATTGGGTATCTCCATTGGCGATTTCCTCCAAAAACACAGAAACAGGGGAAATGTGTGTCATTGCTCTTCGGTCAGCTGAGTTTATTGGGTATATTCTTAATTAAGGCACTCTTACAAGTCTTTTATTGATTAAATATACTTTTAAAGAAATTTTTGACCAGCTTACTGTGGATGCCCCGAAATGAGGCATTTTCACAAGCCATTTATTTAACAAGATATCTTGGTCAGGGGTCCACACTAGGTAAAAAGCCACCAACTGTGTAAATTAATGAATGAAAGACAAAAAGAAAAAGACACACACAAAATTAGTTAAGCCAAGAGAAAAGAGTTGGCCTTAGTCCCAAAACATTTAAGTCATACGATGGAGGGAAGGACTCAAAAGTCAAAGTGCTACACTCTAGCCGTCCGAGAAAAGAAGACCACGTTCATAGAAAGACTTATTAAAGCGAGAAACAAGAACTGCATAAGAATTAAGAGTTTAAGAAAAAGGAGTCACAATAGATGCAACGAACTGCGCTGTTACCAGCAAGAAAAGCTCATAAGAATTTCCATGAAAATACCTATATAAAAGAAGATTTTTTTGAATGATAACAAAGTACTTTCCTTCAAAACGTTTCCACGTTTTTCTAATGCAGACGATTTTCCTTCCTTTTCATTCAGAATTCAGTCATCTCATGGTATTGAATCAGCTCAAGAAAAAATGTTTTCTTCGCAAAAGTTGATGTCATAAATACTTGAGATTTCTTTGTCGCAGCATTGTGTGAAGTGTTAGCACTTATTATTCGATTATGCTTTTCCTTTTTTCATTTCGCTGGCTGTTTCATGATGTCACTTATCAAATTATATTTGTTATTTATTACAGTATTACCATATCATAATTGTCTCATGTGTTCCGCTCTGGGGTTCTTAACCATGTGAAGAGATACATCCGGTTGTTCTCTGTACAAAAAGAATCTTTGCAGTACAGGGTCGAGATGCGTCGGTGACATAATCAGGTTGAGGGGAAAATTTCAGGGACGATCCGCGAGCGACCAAATATCATTTACTTGCTTTCTTTAAGGTAAGAAAGTGCACCTTTAGTGTGAAAACTTTATTTCTAGTCCTGAGATTTCTTAAACAAATCCTATAATTTGTTTAGGTGTAAGATAGCGTAATATGCTACAACCAAATGAATAGATATCAAGCTGAGGTAAGTAAATGTGCGGGCCAATATGGCAATTGTACTATCAAATCCACTGATTTGTAACATTCAAAACAACAACTTTTGCTATTGTTATTCTGTGTTGACTTTTTGTCCTGAAAGATCGACTTGGTTAAATGGTTTTGACAATAGTCCCTGACACTTTTTATAGCTCATACTTCCTCACATCATTTTGCAGAAAATGATTAAAACGTTGTTTATATTTTCAAAGAGCAATTAGTATTTGATATGATCAACCTAAGAATAGGTTCCGGCGATAGACATTCCAGTTTTTGTAGCCTTTTCAACGTTCTTATATATGAATAACAGAATCAAAAAAATCCTTTTATTTGAAATAAGCAGTTCAGCCTTGTTTGTAAACTGAAGAGTTGTGAAGCTTCTGTCCTTTTAGTGACCTAACAACGATTTGTGACCCCAACATTGGAGGTCGCAAGCCATGAAGCTAGGCATTCAAAGTCATTACAAGTTATTTGGCCAAATTCTGTCTGACTTGTGCGGCAAAGTAACATTCGTTGATACCAAGCTTAGCTCTATTGGTTTACGTAAAAAATTTACCTCCAAGGACCGAATTTTTAAAAGAGAGGTACTGAAAAACCTTGAGTACATTTTTTAATTTTAAAAGAACCCTAATGCTGAAGGGAAAAATCAATGTCAGCATGTTTTTTTGTCTCAGGCCTTAAACTAGTGAATGTTTTATTTCTCCTAAGATTCCTAACCTATGTAAGAGCTGTGCGATCACTCCAGCGAAATGAAATACATATCACCGGTAGATTTTCTGTAGATGAAACATTGAGTTGTCGGGCTTTTGATTTTCTATTCTATTCAATTCTTTTTATGGTGAATCATGATGAATTTAATTACATTAAATGTGTTGCGCAGCATAATGTAGACGACCAGTGTTTTCTTAGGTTTAGTTCATTTTACGCTCATGGAAATTTAATTATTATGATTGCGTTCAGTGCACTGACCTAGTGTTTTTTCACAGTATATAGAATATATATAGATATAATGTATAGATATAATGTATATAGTATATAGAATATAGTATATAGTTTCTATTTACTGTCTTGTTTTTTGATTCCCCTTGACAAAGTGAACATAGTTCTCAGGAGAACAAAAAACTAGTTACAGTACTTCTAGGGTAATTGCTAATATTTACTTTTGAAGGCTTATTTCCAACCAGCTCTACTTTGAAGGGAAAACGGAACATCTGTGTTATTGTTAGTGTAAATTGTTAAGAAAATCCATAAGTTGTGACCTTTATTATTAATATTATTTTATTATTACGATGGTGATTATTATTATTATTATTATTGTTATTCCTATTACACAATGTTTTTACTTGGTTTACAACATTGGTGGAAATATACTGCTTTATCTGCTATTCCATATAAGAAACACCAGTGTAAATAAAAATACAGAGACCAAGATATCAATAGAACCAAACCCCCGTAAAAGTGCCTTCAATGATTATTGTAAAACTCTTCTAGACAAACTTCACGTTCCGTTCTTCACTCAGCTTATCTCCTCGTTAATAGTTTCCTGGCTGTTGTTTGTTGGTTCTCTGATTGTTCTTGCTCTGTGCCCTTTGGGGAAAAGATATTTTCTTTGTTGACTGTCAGAGAAAGTCTGACTTTGTCATCCATTTACCAATAATAAGGTGTTTTTGTGAGATGATTTAACTAATGGACAAGAATAGAAGAATGAATAGAAAAAAAACTTTCATATTTTNCAACATTGGAGGTCGCAAGCCATGAAGCTAGGCATTCAAAGTCATTACAAGTTATTTGGCCAAATTCTGTCTGACTTGTGCGGCAAAGTAACATTCGTTGATACCAAGCTTAGCTCTATTGGTTTACGTAAAAAATTTACCTCCAAGGACCGAATTTTTAAAAGAGAGGTACTGAAAAACCTTGAGTACATTTTTTAATTTTAAAAGAACCCTAATGCTGAAGGGAAAAATCAATGTCAGCATGTTTTTTTGTCTCAGGCCTTAAACTAGTGAATGTTTTATTTCTCCTAAGATTCCTAACCTATGTAAGAGCTGTGCGATCACTCCAGCGAAATGAAATACATATCACGGTAGATTTTCTGTAGATGAAACATTGAGTTGTCGGGCTTTTGATTTTCTATTCTATTCAATTCTTTTTATGGTGAATCATGATGAATTTAATTACATTAAATGTGTTGCGCAGCATAATGTAGACGACCAGTGTTTTCTTAGGTTTAGTTCATTTTACGCTCATGGAAATTTAATTATTATGATTGCGTTCAGTGCACTGACCTAGTGTTTTTTGAATTCCCCTTGACAAAGTGAACATAGTTCTCAGGAGAACAAAAAACTAGTTACAGTACTTCTAGGGTAATTGCTAATATTTACTTTTGAAGGCTTATTTCCAACCAGCTCTACTTTGAAGGGAAAACGGAACATCTGTGTTATTGTTAGTGTAAATTGTTAAGAAAATCCATAAGTTGTGACCTTTATTATTAATATTATTTTATTATTACGATGGTGATTATTATTATTATTATTATTGTTATTCCTATTACACAATGTTTTTACTTGGTTTACAACATTAGTGGAAATATACTGCTTTATCTGCTATTCCATATAAGAAACACCAGTGTAAATAAAAATACAGAGACCAAGATATCAATAGAACCAAACCCCCGTAAAAGTGCCTTCAATGATTATTGTAAAACTCTTCTAGACAAACTTCACGTTCCGTTCTTCACTCAGCTTATCTCCTCGTTAATAGTTTCCTGGCTGTTGTTTGTTGGTTCTCTGATTGTTCTTGCTCTGTGCCCTTTGGGGAAAAGATATTTTCTTTGTTGACTGTCAGAGAAAGTCTGACTTTGTCATCCATTTACCAATAATAAGGTGTTTTTGTGAGATGATTTAACTAATGGACAAGAATAGAAGAATGAATAGAAAAAAAACTTTCATATTTTCCTAGAACCCATCGGGGAGAACAGACTAGGATCTAATTAAAAAAACAACAGGAAAAGCTGTTGCTCAAACAAGAATAAAATCTGAACCTGCTGTCACTCGTAATTTTCCCAATTCTCGATAAATGCTTTAAGACTTTTGGGTCAAATTATTTGTAACTTTTTGTGGGTTTGGTGGGTGGATTGCCTATTTTAATCAGTTCTGCAAAATGTTTCAATGAAACGAAAAAAAAAGAGAAAAAAGAAAAGAAAATGAAAATGAATAACGCCCAAGCGATTCCTATGTGTGACCTGGCTATTTTTTGAAGTTTGAAAAGTCGATACAGTGAATAATATGACTTCAAATATTTGCTTTCGAAAAACTTGTTACTGGATTCACCAACGACGCGTTTTTTCTTTCGGCTCGATTGAAATATTGTCCTCTTGTTGCGCATTGACAGAGAACACAGGGTTCATGTTAGCTTATTCAAAGCATTTTATTTCTGCATGTGTTCAGTTTTGTCTGCTGGGGATATTATGTGCAATTAAGTGGTTCATTCAAAGCTGGAGGTAAAAATTCCAACAGCAGATTGCTTGATTCATTCATATGCTTTGACGTCAGAGGCTAATGGTCGAGCAATATTTTTCAGTTGCGCCGCAAATATCACATTACAATTAAACAGCCTCGTGCTGTTCTTCCCTTGAAAACGACCTTTGATATGTTTGTTATTGTTGGAGGTGCAAGGAACAACTAGTTTTCATTTATGACCAGTCACACACGAATGCAAGGATTCCCATTCTGGTCAGGTGCTTTCTCCAATGCTTTCCGAAGTGTTATTGTGGCCTGATGTCGTAATCAATGCTCCAAGGTCCGTCTTTTCTAATTTTATTCCACCATGTTTGTGTTATTTTTGTTAAAAAGTAATTGATGAAGCGTCGAGTAGCCGTGGCTAAATAGTTAGTGAGTTGCACAGTAACCAAGGGTTTCCGGGTTCGATTCCCCGTGTGGGCGAAGAGAATTTGGACCTTTACAGAAAAAAAAGCCATTGGTTGGAAGGGTATCCAGCCAAGAAATTCCTCACTGTCAAAACAAAGCCCATCTGAAGGGCACCGTCTGAGCCCCTATTACTGGGAAAAAATGACGTTAAAACAAAAAAAAGCAATGTTAAAGTAACGGCATTGCTATTTTACCCTGTGAGTTGAATGGCCTTTAGGTGTTACACTATAGTGGAGATAGTTGTACAATAACCGAGTCCATTTTGTATCTTTATGAATCTTACAAGAAGAACTGTTCTCACATCGAGACAAGTGTCCCGGTGTCTAATCTTGATGTTCTTGATCGTGTTCAGAGACGTATTTGTAACTTAGTAGGTGGCTTGGCTTAGCCTATGCTACACGTGTTATCATGAAAAGGGCTCTAAATACTTAATGGCTTTATGTATTGTGTAGATGTAAACCACAAGAAAGAAAAACAAAAGAGAAAAATAAAAATATCACAAGTAAAAATGTCAGAATGGGTTTACAGTACTCAGTCGTCACCCTGTATATCCTTTGAAGTGCATTCTACAAAGAACGCATTTACGCACAACAGCTGCAATGAGCTTTTTTTTCGTTACAGTGGAAGTTGTTAAAATAAAGTCATTTAGGTAGTCATTGTCCCTATGACATTTGATATTGATGTGAATTTTGTCTATTTACGGAAATTGTATGCTAATTCACTGCACTTTTCTAATTATAATTCAATATCAGTCAAAACTCTTGAAGCGGTAACAGACCTCCTTCTTCCAAAGTGCATGGAGGGGATGTTAAATTGAAGACAGATTGACAATTATGTCGTTGTGAAAAGGCGTCTAACATCCTCTTTGGAATAAAAGCATTGTTTTTTGCTCCGTCAAACTCCAGTAAAATACCCTCGTGAAAACAGGGTAAACATGGCCAAAAAGTAGTTGGTTTGCCGTTGTCACTCTGTGTACCCTCCATCAGCCTAGACTAACAAAATGACACGCAAAGAGTTAGAGCTTTTAAAGAATTGCACAACAAATCTGCGTGAAGGACTTTTGGTGAAGTCTTTATTGAGCCGATTCTCAGCGCGTTTGATTCTTCATGTTGGCTCAAGTAATTAGTGATAGCAGCAAAGTTGTCACTGATTTAAATGGCAGCATACTCGAGTGAAACATTGCCTAACTTTGTGCGTTTTCTTTATAGTTGGTATTGTTACAGCAACATCTTCTGTATTTATATGGGATTTTGCCCTTCTCTGTTTAGCGTTTGCTATAGGCTTTTATGCCAATTTTCCCTAACCTGTTATTGTTGATTGAGTCCTAAAACAGTTACTTAACTTTTTCTTTTCTAAAACAATCTAAAAAATACAAATGGGAAGAAACAACACACAACAGCAACAAAACCAATCAACCAACCAAACAACAGCGTACCCTGGTGTGGAGTACTGAATGCATGCCATGCCCATTCAACTTAATTCACATAATCACTTCTAATTTCCTTTCAGATCTGTACGAATTGCAAAACCAACCTTTGGTAACATTGGGGACACTTAGGCCCCCTTGGTTTTCCTCTTTGCCATCTATAGTCCGTGGTTGTCCACGGAGGAAAGAGACGGTGTCCTCATCTTCCCTATTTGGAAAACTCTTGACATTTCTACCTTTTGTTTTGGTAATATTGGTTCGTGTTTGCCCAGTCAAGATTTCTGGTCACCTATTCTCAAGATAAAACAGCGACAAGCTATCGTTGGAGAAGTAATTAAGGAAGAATTAATTTTGAAAGGCATTCACTGGTCACTAATTCATAAAACCATTTTAAGGCTAAGATAACTCAAGAGCAATAACGACAGTTTGGACTGGCGATATTAAACACTAGACTATTGATAGATCGGGGATTGTAATGAAGAGGACAAAAAGATTTTGCAAGAAAATTTCAAATCAGCAAGGGAAGAGGGGGAAAGATGCTGCTATACAGAGTTACTAAATAAAAGTACAATTTCATGAGGCCGTTTTTCACGTTTGTGGAGAGTGTCCAAGTGTGATCATCAAAAACATTTCCGAAATTTTGACGGAAAAATTCTTACACTTTCGCTGATGCCACTGTTCATAACGCAGTGCCTGTTGTATGATAATAAATTTTTAACTAACTGCACTTACTCCGTCACATCTTGCTACTAAGTTATGTTTTCCTGCAGAAGACACCCCCTTTCCCCTTAACAATATCGGCAGGCTGTTTCTTTTTCCCCTTACAAAAATCATCAACAAATACAATTAAATCTCGAATCTACTTTTTGTTTGCTGTTACTGGCGTTTGGCAAACAGAAGCCTATTTCTTACCATATTTGAGTGACCATTTGCGTGATCGTTAAGTTTTCATAATGAGCTTTTGTTGTCTAACAGAAGATAAAAATAGGGTGGCGGTAAATGCAGAAGGACGTGTGACAAGAGTGATAAGGGAGCAGCAAGTAACACCAATGCTGCCCTTTGATAAGATAATATCTCATTCCAAAGGTCAATTGTCGGTACTGTGGACAAATTAATAACACATGATGTGTAACAGTATTCTATCAACCACAGCAATTTTGTCCTCTGGGTAACAAATAAATCACTTTCCTTAACCTCGTGGCAGGGTACTTTTGAAGATTTTGGACACTCTATTGTGACTTTCCTCGCGAGGGGCAATCAATACTGGCTTAATTTCCCTCATTGACTGTCACGCAAGTCAAACCACGTCTCTTCAGAAAAGAAAAGCAGCCCGAGACAGCAGTTTAATTAAACATTTTGGCCCACTTAGTACTTAAAAGTTTGAGTTAATATTGAGCAGCACGTCATTTTTTTAAATACTGGAAAAGCCACATATTGGAGTTTGGCTGAAACTTCTGCTCAAGCGGTAGACTTCATTGCAAAGGTTAATATTGATAGAGTCGTCGAGAGTCGGATTTATGCTCTGTTGTATCCGATGATCAACCGTTAATAGCTACGAACGGCAAATTAACAAAGGCAATTTCCTTATAATTTGAATGGGGCATGCATTAAAACTATCAAAAATATATTTTTTGTTTACTATTATTACTATTATTTTATGTTCATCTTAAACAATCTCACTTAATGTCAGTGGTGATGATGTTTTTCGGGGTTCTGCATCAACAAGATTCCCCAAATTTCATGAAACGTCTTCAGACTCCTAGCAAAAATGCAAGTTCACAGTTTTCCACAACTCAGCAAGCCATGTTTTTATTCAAATGCACTCCAATTTGTGGTTACATAGTGGTTACACACCATCTCGTGATGGATGGGTGAAAAGCCCACGTTCTACGCCCAACAACAAACCAGGTAAGACGAATGCAGGCACATTTACTGTAGCCACAAGAGTAAGATTAATAGAAAACCAAATTGAAATAGCAACAGCACTTTAACCTAGCAAGTGCCGCCCCACAATCATTGAGGAAAGGCACATTGCTCAAGCGGTTGTTGTTTTATGACAAAAACTTATGACTAAAGCACTCCCCACTCCTAACCTGATAGCTGACAATACATGGAAAGACATCCTGGTACTAGTACTAAGTCTGGTATTGCAGCATTTAATTCAGACTGGATATTTATTATAATTATATAAGTATGTTATTATTATTGTTATTATTATTGTTATTATTATTACTATCAGTCAGATAACTACTATAAGCCAAAATAACTAACTTCCAAAATAATATTGTTAGTTACAAATGGCACACACACATGTATGTATATATATATATGTATATATATATATATATATATATATATATATTAAAAACAAACAAATCAGATTTGTTCCTCATCTCGAATTAATCCTGACAATACTTTTCGTAGTATAGACTCACTGCTCATTTTTGTGCATCTCTGATACATACCCTGATACAATCCTAATCACTAATTCGCGTTCCGTTGTCAATTTCGAAAGTTCACTTATCGACTCCTTTAAGCCACCACCATTATTATTATTTGAACTTAAGCTTATTGGTTTGGCTGGTGGAATTGCCAGGATTTTCCATTTGAGCAAGCCATAAAGAATAGTTATGGACCAACAGATTTCTTTCACATTTCACATGTGAAGTACCTTGTGGAGGATTCCATCTGTTCCCAACAAGGCAGACTTTTGAACTTTTGCGATATTTACATAGATCGTTAGTTTCACAATCCAGTTTTAAAATTTCTTAGAAATACTACCCAGTAAACCAAAGGCTTCAGGTAACTTGAACCATTTGATACCCCAAATTCTTCCAAGTTTTAACTAATCGAATAGACATGCAATATCAATGAGAGTGCTTTGTTTTTGTTTCTTGTTTGCAACAACAATATCCGCCCGCCTTTCCTTTGTTTCTTGATCGCACTGAATATTCATATCCCAAAGAACTCTTTTCGATATTGTGTTTGACCTAGTTCGTCCTGGTTGCTTGTTGTTGTGCAGAGCACAACAGCGCTTCAGTCTGAACCTTGTATAGATGTGCTAGCCATTTCCAGGTATTCTTTTGTCACCCGGCAATTGCCTGACAAACTGACAATACTAGCTTTTTCAGTCTATTTAGCTTTTAAATGTTTTGTCTGTTCTCTTTTAATCTCACTTTTTGATTTGGTGCGTTCCGTTTTTATTGTTACAGCTCTTTTCACACCTACTAGTTTTTCAGTAGAGTTCTTTAGCCAAGACCATTTTCTTCCCGCTCTAGAAGATATTTCCATACACATCAATGCCTGGCCTCCTTCTCTTCTCTTCAGATACAACCTGTCTATATCACTTTCAGGGTGAAATGCGCCATACATAGTCATGGTTTTCCTTGTTTTCCTGTCCACGTTCTTCTATTCGCTATCTTTCTAATCAATAATTTCTGTTTCATATATCAGTATAGTATCTGGCCAGATATTGATATTGATATTAGTTTTATTCTTCCCTTCAATTTTGATTTAAGGATCAACCCAAGTCTAAAGTGTATTCCTTAGTAATTTTCTTTTTCACTTCACTTTCCTTGATCTTCTCCATTACTAGTATTCCACGATCTGTATAGCCTTCACCATCTATTTTTTTAATCATTTCCTCATTTGAAAGCTGATTTTCAGCGAATTTGAAAAGTTTTTCTCGTTTGAGAATCACAACTCCAGATTTCTTTAAACCAAACTCCATTCCAATACCTTGGCTAAAATCAAAAAGGTGTGTACAAGAGAGTCAATTTGATCTTCACTTTTCCCAGAGTTTAAGGTCATCCATAAAGAGAAGATGATTCAACTTGAATTCCTTTTCTCCCCACTCATGAAACTAACTTTTCTAAGCAGAAGAGAAAGAGGTATCATGCTTTTAATAAATAATAAGGGAGAAAGGCCATCTTCTTGAAAGATTTCCTTATTTACATCTACATCACATAGTTCCTTTCCATTAGCTTCCACTGTTTCATACATATCAGACACTTATTTACCTATTGTTTCATGCAAGTTATTAATATCTTTTATCCAGTAGCCTTGCATTCCATCCTTTCCTAGTGCCTTCCAGTTTGGCATTACTTTACATTGATTTTTCACTTTATATTTATTGATCATCACCTTGTCTTGCTCATGCCTAATATTTNTGTATAGTCTTCACCATCTAATTGTTTAATAATTTCCTTAATTGAAAGTTGAGTTTCAGCGAATTTGAAAAGTTTTTCTCGTTAGAGAATCACAACACCAGAATTCTTGAAACCAAACTCCCTTCCAGTACCTTGGCTAAAATCAAAAAGGTGTTAACAAGAGAGTCAATTTGATCGTCACTATTCCCAGAGTTTAAGGTCATCCATAAAGAGAAGATGATTCAACTTGAATTCCTTTTCTCCCCACTCATGAAACTAACTTTTCTAAGCAGAAGAGAAAGAGGTATCATGCTTTTAATAAATAATAAGGGAGAAAGGCCATCTTCTTGAAAGATTTCCTTATTTACATCTACATCACATAGTTCCTTTCCATTAGCTTCCACTGTTTCATACATATCAGACACTTATTTACCTATTGTTTCATGCAAGTTATTAATATCTTTTATCCAGTAGCCTTGCATTCCATCCTTTCCTAGTGCCTTCCAGTTTGGCATTACTTTACATTGATTTTTCACTTTATATTTATTGATCATCACCTTGTCTTGCTCATGCCTAATATTTATCTCTTCCGCCATATCATTAAGCCTCTCAGGCTGTTTGTTGTGATTTTTTTGAAGACTACATATGCTGCTCCAGAACTTCTTTCTTCCGCATCAGGAGTTTCTCCTCCTCTTCTTTCTTTTCTATTCATTTCATTGTAGACCTTTTTTGATCAACTGATTACAATCTGTTAACCTTGTGCTGATCTATTCTTTGTTCATAACGGGTGATTTTGGTACTTTTAGGCCAGCATTTTTTAACTCTTCAAGCACCGTTGTTGTCCTTCCCTTTTAACTCCATGTTATCTTACCAAGAGCTTAAGTTTTCCTTTTTTTGACCTTTACGTTTTCTTTCCAAGACATTTACTTCCTTTCTCAATCTTTAATATCACTTTCTATTCGCCTTTTCCAACATGGTTCTCGTATTCTAACCCTAACAGTCTCCGGCAGCCCCATTTGGTCTGCAACAAAAACGCTTACAGCCCTAGTAAGATTATTAGTTTGTGTAGTATTGTTTGTATGGATATACTATCCCGCTGCATTGGCTTTAACTGTTACCTTATCAAGAGAACTCTTATCAACCTTTTTAAATGGAATACCATCAGTATTTCTACCTTCAATCATTATTTCTGGCAACTGGTCAACTATGGTTTGCGCTTCTTGATCGGGTACAAACTTTTAAACCTCAAAATGGTTTTCGTCTATAATTTTATTAGTTTCAATATTAGTGTCGTTCCCCATATCGTTCTGTCTTTAATACAATCAAACAGTTCTATTCCTGAGTACATATGGCCGAATTCTTTGCTGCTTTATAAGATGATCGGTGTGACAGCTGGACTATTTGAAGTACACTCAACAGGATCAGGTGATGGCTGAGGGTCAGGCGGAGTTGACTCAGCTGATTCATTAGCACTTGTTTCTTGTGCAGTTTCACACTGTAAAGACGTAGGATCCCCTTGTTGTAAGGTGTCTCCTGGTAGAGCCAGGTGCCGAGTGGACACTGTAGATTCCCTAACGTCAGGATACCGGATATGAGCATATTGAGGGTTGCATTTCAAGAGCTCAACCTCCTCAACTAGAGGGTCGTACGTTGAATAGCGCACATTTTTACGCATTAAAACTGTTCCAGGTTTTGTTAACCAAGTGGGGAGTGTTGTACCCGTGGTAGATCTTCTGTTGAAAAAAAAAATTCTTTCATGCGGAGTAGCATTGGTAGCCATGCACAAGAGAGATCGAATTGAGTGCAAGGCCTGTGGAAGAAACTGTTCCCAATTTTCTATGTCTGAGTTGCGTGATTTCAATGCAAGAGAAATAGTCTTCCAGTGGGCACCATTAAGGCGTTCAAGCTGTCCGTTCCCTCTAGGGTTATAAGGGGTAGTGTGACCTATAGCAACACCTTTCTGATGAAGAAATGCTTTGAGTTCAGTTGACATGAAATTGGCTCCTCTGTCAGAGTGTATGAACGTTGGCATTCCAAACAAAGAAAACTCATGTCTACTCATGTCTGAGCATGCAAAACCAAAAGGAAATCGAGTATACTCATCAATGATGGTTAAAAGGTATTTCTTTGAGGTCTTGGTAGGAAGAGGTCCTTTAAAGTCAACACTTAGGCGTTCAAAAGGTCGAGTTGCTTTTATTAGAGGTGTATTTTCTGGCTTGAAGAAACGTGGCTTTAATTCTGCACATATATGGCAAGCAGACATGAGTTGCTTAACCCGTTCCATTGAGTATGGCAGATTCCTACTTGAAATGAAGTGGTACATTTTGGCTACACCTGGGTGACAGAGGTTTGAGTGAAGCTCTTTAAGAGATTGAAGGTTGTCAGCAAAAATTGCAAAGCAGAAGGCTCTGGATAAAGTATCTCCAGCATGATTCTCCCCCCCCCCCAGTTCTGTACACTATCTCATAGTTGTAGCACGAGAGCTCAATTCTCCAACGTTGAATTTTTTCATTTTTGACTTTTGATTTCTTTGTGTTGTCAAACATAAATGAAACACTTTTCTGATCAGTCACTAGTCTAAAATGTCTACCAATAAGGTAATGTCTCCATTTCCTTAAGGCCTCTATGATGGCATAAGCTTCTTTTTCCACTGAAGAGTGATTCTTTTCACTTGGGTTTAAGGTTCTTGAGAAGAAAGCGACTGGCCTTCCATTCTGATTGAGTGTCGCAGCTATGGCAATGTCAGAGGCATCAGTTTCTACAACTAGAGGAGAGTGATGGTCAATAGTCACTAAAACAGCCTTTTCTATCTCTTCCTTAAGGGTAAGAAAAGCATCCCTAGCTGCATTGGGTAGTGGAAAAGTGTTGTTTACTACCAGTGGGTGGATCTTATCAGAGAAATGCGAAATCCATTGTGAATAGTAGGCAAACATTCCAACTACTCGACCTTGAGATTTCAAATTATGTGGCTCAGCTAGCTCTTTTAAAGGCTTGAGTCGCTCAGGATCTGGCTGGATGTTACCTTTAGAGACATTGAATCCAAGAAGTTGAATTTCTTTCACAGAGATTATGTTTTTGCTGTCATTGAATGAAAGATTCATCTTTTTCACACTTTTTAAGAAATGATTCAAATTTCTGTCGTGTTCTTCTTGACTATTTCCACACACTGTTACATTGTCGAGATAAGCAAAAGTGTCACAAATATTTTCGTCAGATATTATTTTATCAATAATCCTTTGAAAACAGGAGACCCCATTGGTAACTCCAAATGGAATCCTCTTGAATTGATAAAGGTTTCCCTTTGCTTCAAATGCGGTGTAAAGTCTTTCTTCTTCCTTGATGGGGATCTGGTGATAAGCACTATGCAAGTCTAGCGTTGAAAAGTACTCATAATGTGAGATTTTCTCTATCATCTGGTCAATTCTTGGAAGAGGGTATGCATCCAGTAGTGTAAAGCGATTTATGGTTTGACTGTAATCTACTACAAGTCTCTTCTTCTGTCGCTCGTTTGCAGTGACTAAAACTTGTGCTCTCCATGGTGAATTCGAAGTCTCAATTATATCTTCTGAAAGAAGCTTTTGTATTTCACATTCAATGAATATTTCATCTGGTTGTGAAAAGCGGCGCGTCTTGGTTGCAATTGGATGACAGTCTGGAGTCAAATTTCCAAACAGAGCTGGAGCTTCAACATTAGCGGTAGCTAGGCTGCAGATGGAAAAGAATGGTTTATCACCTTTAAAAGGGATGTGCAGACCTTGGTGCTGGTTGAGGAAATCGTGTCCGAGGATAACGTCTGCACATGACCCTGATAATACTGACAATTTTGTGTTATGATAAAACTCCTCTTGGTATTTTAAGGAAACCAGACAGTGACCTTTTGTTGCACTTGACAGGTTCATCGAAGCCATGGAAATTATCTTCTTTGAGGCGTGAATCTTTAAGCTTAGGGTCTTTGCTTTATTTTCGGAAATATAACTTTCCGAACTTCCAGTATCTATTAATGCTCTACAATGGCTTCCATTAATAGTGACATTTATCATGGCTTTTAAAAGACTAGAAGGTGAAGCAGCTGTTATTGCTGTAGAGAGTATTTCTGTGTGATTAGTAGCTGCACTAAAATCTGATTTTTTCCAGATTTACATACTTTGGCAAAATGTCCCTTTTTACCACACAGTTCACAGCTATCCTCACGAGCAGGGCGGTTAGAGCGAGGGTGTCGTTGGCACCCACAGAAAAAGCATTTATGCATGTTGTTTGCAGCTGCAGCATAAGTACTACTTTCAGCTGAGCAGTTACTGTGCTCTTGTTTGCTGTAGTGTTTGCAGCTATAGATGAGGACTGATAGGTATGACTTTGTTTTTCTGCCAGTTCTAAGGATCTAGCACTTGTAAAGGCAGTGTTCAAGTCTAACGATTCTTTTTCCAGAAGTCGCTGTCTTATCATCTGGAAGTGAAGGCCACTTATGAAGGCATCTGTAGCTTCGTCTCTGTGTTGAATTGCACTTACAGCTTTTAAGTTGCAGTCTTTGGCAAACGACTTGAGCTTTTGCAATAAATCATCCAGAGTTTGTCCAGCTTCTTGCTTGTATGTAGCCAAGAGGTGACGTGCAAAGATTTCGTTGATTGGCTTATCTCTTAGAGTTTGTATAGCAATGTCGTAGTCCTCACAGTCAGCTATAATATCAAAAACTGTAGGAGTCACAAAGTTTATAAGAATAGAGAGCTTATTCGTTGGTTCAGGAATAAGGCTGCTGATTAAGTTCTCAAATGTCCTATGCCAATGTCTCCAGCTTTTTGTTGCATTTGATGAGTTTGGGTCTACGTCCAGTTTGTCAGGTCTTAGGTTGCGCTCCATTCTTACTCTTTTAAGATTGATTAATTGTTGTAATAAAAACCCGAGTCATTGAGTTGAGCATAATTTACATAGGTTTAATCAATCTTAGAATTTGACAGGACAAACATGGTTACCTGGTGACAAGGGTAAAGAACAAATTGTTACAAGCTCACGGATAACAAAGATAGTAGAAGTACATAATAACAATTACAGTTAATCAACATATATCACAACAGTAATCTCATTCGCCCACATCAAAACTCCACAACCGGATGCAGTTTTTTGTTCATACCTAAGAAATTATTATTATTATTTTCTTAATTACTATTTATTCTTTTATTTTTGATGTTGTTGTTGTTCTTCTTCTTCTTATTGTCATTATTAGCACTATTATCAGTGTTTTTGTTGTTATTGCTAGAAATGACTTACTCGTTGGATTTTGCTACGGGTATCAGGAATCAGCTGGGAGTAGGAATTTCAAATATTCTTGACAATCTGTGAATATTGTTGATAGACGTATCAGTGGCCTTTTAACAGCTCTTGGAGTACCTGCCACTTTAGGGAATGTAGATGTCAGTTCCATCATTCTGGTGATATATATATATATTTCCAGGTTTTTATATTTGGAGATATCATTATAACTCTTTAATTAAGATGTTGCAATAAGCGGGCACAGTCTATCGTTTATATTCTTATCTTGTTTAAATCTTTGATGATGATATCGGGCTGCCTAGCATTGATTTTTCTCTCGGTGTAGATGGTCAAGTCCCCAAAAGACAGTTACATTTGCATTTTCTGTGGGTGTTTTGAATTTATGTTTGTACCACATTCTGTGAGGGTGGCATATTGCAGTGTTTACATATACACCAATAAAATATTGTTTATTACGATCATGACAAACTTTAGACTGAATTGGTGCTACAAGAGAGCAGCTAGCGCGTATGTAATTTATTGTCATTAAATAAATAACTTTGAGTTCAGGAGAGCCTTAATCCATAATTATTCCAAAGGAACGAGCCTTAATCCGTAATTATTCCAAAGGAACGAGCTTTATCCAGCAGCAGGAATCTATTGAGTTTCTCCTGATCTTTACAATTTTTTACAATCCTTGCTATTCCTAACAAGACTATTGCAAAATATCCTCGTTTTGATATTATTATTGTTATTATTATTAGTAGTAGTATTAGTGTTAATATTAGTGTTAGTATATGAGTAAAAATAGGAGTAGAAGTAGGAGTAGAAGCAGAAGAATGAGTAGAAGTCGAAGTAAGAGTAGGAGTAGGAATATGCTATATTATTCGTAGTAAAAGCGGTAGTACACCTTTCGCAGAGTTTAAAATGGGAGTCTTCTTAGTATCTTGGTTGTTATTTCGACTCCAGTATGAGTAACCAATGACACAAATCTGAGCTGAGAACTCTGATTTCAAATATACTATTTGAAAGTGATACACTACTACTTCATCCAAAAAAAAGTTAATTGTGTATCACGGTCATATACCATCTAACCTTTTATGGCATCTATTATTTAATGGCATCTATCATTTAAAAGCTATTAAACCAACCAAACAAAAAAAGCGGTATTGATAACGAACTTACATCCTAAAACAGTATTATTTTATTCATCTTTAACCATTCTCTTTCAGTGGCTAAACCTCTATGGTCTAAAGTACGAAGCAATATGCCCAAAACATTTTAGGCTCTTTTATCAGGCATCGAAGACCATTCTCTTCCTAATCGAAAATATTTCTAATAACGAAAGCTTAATCGATCTCCCAACTGTTCCTTTTGTCTCGCACCGAAAACTCTACTTCATGTAGTAGCTGCTGGTAAGTAGTATCAAGTTTAATACACCTGTAGCCATAGTTTTCCATCCATTTCATTGAAATCGTTCGTCATACTTGTGACGCGCCAACAAAAATATGCAGCAATGTGAATATAATTATTATCATTATTTGTTGTACTTACTTTTTTTTCTGTTGTCGTGACAACCCATAAAACAATTCTGAGTTCCTCTCTTATTAGTCTTCACATATCATTAATTTTAACTAAGCTATTTTTGTTTTCTTACAGTACATTCTTGCCATATATTATTGTAATTTATATTATTGTTAGTTAGATTAATTACTCTTTGTAATCAAACTAATGCAAACTACCAGTTATTGGAAGATTATATTAAATAGTTTCAAAAACTAAAAAGAAAAGTTAATATTCTTTTTCTTCTTTTTCTTCTTTTTCTTCTTCTTCTTCTTCTTCTTCTTCTTCTTCTTCTTCTTCTTCTTCTTCTTCTTCTTCTTCTTCTTATTATTATTATTATTATTATTATTATTATTACACTAGTACCTAAGAGCACAGGCAGATGTTATACCGGATCTAATAAGGAAGCTGGTTATTACCAATAACCAAAGGTTTGTCACAATTTCTCTCACATTTTAGCATTCTAATACTTTTCTTATCATTCTACCTGTCCCTTATACAGCAGGTTTTTGAACAGAGTATGTCTCTAGCTCAATTCCAATATTCTTTATAAAGTTTGGAAACGTCCACCTAGTGCTCCAACAACAGTTGGAACCACCGTAACTTTGCTCAGATTCCAGAGTCGCTTAATTTCCAGTTTGAGGTCATGATACTTTTTAACTTAAGATTTTTCTGTTTCAGATATTCTTTTATCCCCTGGTAGCGCTATGTGAATAATTGTTGCAGACCTTTCCCTATTATATATGATGGCTATATCCGGTTTTCTTTCCTTAATCCCCTTTATCGGACTGAATCATCATATCCCATAGGATCTTACAATCAGCATTTTCAACTACAACCTCAGGTTTTCGATCATACCAATTCACAGATTTTTCTAATTGAAATTTCTCACATAGTTTTGAATGGACCACCTGTGCAACTTTGTCGTGTCTCCTTTAATATCTTTTTTTGCGCTAGTGTGGTTCACTCGCAAATGACATGGGTTGTTGTTTCCCCTTTCTGACCACATAATCTACGGTTCGGTGAAACTGTACTTTGATCAATGTTATGGTTCACATAATTAGTTCGAATAGCTTGGTCCTGCGCCGCATATATCAATGTTCCAGTCGGGATTTTCAAATCATATCAATTTAAAAATTACAGAGTCATTTCGAAGATGTCTCTTTACCAATGGTGTCTGGTAAACCTCTGAGAAATTGACCACACATTTGTTTGTCTTACCAAGCCTCCTTTTTTTCATCCAAAAATATCTTTGAACGTTTTGACACAGCTCTTACCGTCTAGTATGCCTACGTGGTAAACACCTTGCAACAGAGTATCAGTTTAATTCTTTAGGTACCATTCCAAATTATTCTCCTCACTCCTGATGGCCTCGACACAACTCATTAGTCCTCGAGTTTTTCTATCAAGATACTTTACTTCATCTACATTCCAGTTGATAATTCCAGTTCCGTACCTCAACACTGCCACTGTCCATGAATTGACAGTTTTTATCTTGTTTCTGCCATCCAGTTTAGGTTTGAGAATTAATCATATGTGCCGTTTATACTCCTTTGTAACTTACTCTTTCATCTCACCATCCTTGATCGTATCATATTCTAGAATTCCTAGATATTTTTAGCCTTCTTCTTTGATAGTTTTTACCACACTTCGATCAGGTAGTTTGGCATCAGCTTCTTTTATCCCTTTTAAACCTCCTTGTTTTAGCCCAAGTACATTTCTTAATTACAAATTTCATCCCCATATTTTTGGTGAATATGTACAAATATTTTACTAAAGAATCAAGCTATTTTTCAGTTTTGGCAAATAATTTTAAGTCATCTATGAAGAGCAAATAGTTAATTTTGTCTCCCAATTCATACTTTTCATTTTTTTCAAATTAGAGTCACTGGTGCTGGACATAAAACAAATAGAAGTGGTGAGAGACTGTCACCTTGGAAAATATCTCTTTAAGTGCTGACATTACCAAGATAGGTACCACAAGAGGTCAACTCTAATTTCCAGTTCTTCATGCTACATACTAATAGTATTTTTGTGTTGTCAGCAACTCCAAATGAATCTAAATACTCCTCAATCCAGCTGTGGGAGATAATATCATGTGCTTTGCGATAATCAATCCATGTCATTGTTAAATTTGGTCTTCTTCTTTTACAGCCCTTTAATACACCTCAGCCTATTATGGGTTGAAATCCTTTCCCCCTCCTCACTTACATTAACGCTCTTTCTGCTCATCAAGTAATATATTTTCTTCCCCCCAGGAAGTTGCAAGGATGATCTGAGATAATCTCTGTTAGCACTTTCCACATAATAGTAAGGCAGGATATTAGCCAGTAGCTATCTATAAGGCTATATTCCTTTAGCTTTATACTTTGACATAAAATTGTCCTTCCATAAGTTAACCACTCAGGAAGTTTTTGGTTGTCTGTTAAAATCTGGTTTAATTGATAAGCTATTCTCTCATGTCAGAATGATAGTCTCTTGATCCAATATCCCTGGACTCCATCTCTTCCAGGAGCTTTCCAATTTGGAATCTTACGACTTTGCTTTAATACTGCCCACTTTGTAATTACTAGTTCTGTAATTACTTTCTTGTTTCAATTTTATAAGCTATTTTCACTCCATATTCCACTCCAGAATTCTCTACTCTCTTCAGCATTTGGAATTTCATTTTCAGTAGTTTAGTGTCAATACCCAAGACGGATTATTATTATTTTTGGTATTATTATTGTTATTATTATTATTATTATTGTTATTGCTGAATTTAACTACAGAATACCAAGCCATATCCCACACCCTCAGATGTCGAGAATCTTCCTAATAACTCATGTTGATTCTAACAAGCAAGCTTTCTGTAATATGCTGAAATTCACCACGATCTCTAAATTCCTTAAGCAGTATTCAAAATTTTTGCTTAGTGTTCCTGATGTCCCACTGATGATCAAGATTAAAACAATTTTTTGACGTTGTCTATTCACAACAAATTAATTTTAAAGAAAAAAAGTGCAGAAGGGACAAATTAATGTAAGTGGATAACTTAGCGATCTCTGAAATGTTTTGAAACATGAAACCAGAAAAAACTAAAGATATTACGAAAATAAATAACTTTGATATTGGCGTTATTGTAGTCAAGAGAACCGAAACAAGAGATGACATAAGCCATGAGGTAAAGTTAGTGAACGACAGAATGATGAAAATCGAAGTATGAAAGTAAATTAAGCCTATTTGTGTGTTTTGGAGAACAATGTGTTGTTGTTGAGCACTTGGCTGATTTTTCAGTTATTTCCAGGTTGCATTCCTAGTTATAGCTTTGGCTGGATTTTCAAATATTTTGCTTTTTTTCACGATCACGTTTAGTAGCACGAAAAATTTTCTTTCAAGCGTTGATTACGTTTAATCTCTCATTTTCATTGCAAATATAATTACTGGTGCTACGTGGAATATAGATGTAAGCAATACTGTTTGTTTTTTCTCGTCACTCCTGTGTCTCTTGAACAGAAGTTGGTAAGAGATAGATAAGGTAAAGTAAGACAATATTGTATACAAAGCAAGTTCTTCTATCAGGTGCAAAATTAGAAAACTTTGATGACTTCTTACTATGGTATATATAAAAAGATCATTCAGCCTTGAAAAATGCGATTTCTTCCCACTTTTGTAACAGAAAAAACAGTTTTACATGTGTCATTAACAAATGCTGTTGCCGCAAAGTCAATGAAGTACAGAAAGCTACCAGATAATTGGAGAGCCAATCCAGTATGCGTTGTGCCGTCTTTGGAAAACGGCTAGTATAATCTTAGCTTTAAACGAGATAATCGAGTTGTTAATAAATTTAATTAACGTTGCCGAATGCGAAGGGATGCCAAGACCAGTCTTTGCCGTCACAATGCGGAACTTGGTAGTTGTAGCCGCCAAATCAGGTCCAAAGGGTAAATAGGATGTACTGAACGCAGGGTACTTGTATGTATTTATTGGTCATGCTTTAATCTTTAATGTAATCCTTCCGTCTTCGCAGTTTTAACTGGAGAGCTTACAGCACTTTAAATTTCAATGTGAAAATAGCGTTGTGGAAACCAACTCTCACGGTTATTCTGCACTTAAAAAACATGATTATATTTTCCTTTTTCTTTAGCACTTGTTAGCAATAATAGAAAAGTGCAGTTTTGATTTTGGAGACAGTATTTTATTAATATGATATAATTCCTAACGTTTTTCATGTCAGGGTATATCGTATGATGTATTTTGTATTGTCAAGTATTGGGTTGAGGTTATTTCATCAGAAGCATTAAGAAACAAATAGAAGTAAAGGAAATAATGATTTCATGTACAGAGTTTGAAAGGATATCAATGAATTAGAAGTTAAGTAACGTGAATCTGAACTAATAGGTGGAGGGATGTATTGTTAGCTAACTATCTTAGGTAATATATATATATATATATATATATATATATATATATAAATCCAGTATAGCATACAAAATAACTAGACAAATTTAGCAGTTACTACGAGTTTCATGTTTTCTTAACAATATTCACACTGCAATGAATAACTAAAACATTTCTTTTATTATAAATATTACTGGTT
>RDPX01000037.1:3584247-3598526 GCA_003991215.1 Morbakka virulenta
TCATATCATATCATATCATATCATATATCATATATCATATCATATCATATATCATATCATATCATATATCATATATCATATGTCATATCATGTCTTATATCATATCATATCATATCATATCATATCATATATCATATATCATATTATATCATATATCATATATCATATCATATCATATATCATATATCATATCATATCATATCATATCATATCATATCATATCATATCATATCATATCATATCATATCATATATTATATCATATCATGTCATATCATGTGGGGTGCGCTGAAACCGTGCGTGGGATGCGTGGAATGTTGATCCGCTGAATAGTCCACGCACCGTTTTTTCATAATGGATAAGATAGGAATGGAGGTGTCAAATAACCCACCGCTTAGTTTCCCGTTTCAAATTTTCGGTCTTTTCGAAGCACAAGGATTTGTTTACTGTCTACAGTCGATGAATAGTGGCAAACAGTATGTGACACAAACCATTAGGTAAAGCATGTTGCAGACGTCTAAAAGTTCGGTTTGGTTATCTTTATACAACAGGATTCGTAGCTACCTTAACGCATTAATCAAAGTTAAGTTGTGTTGTAGTGGAAATATTGTAATGCTTTTCAAAAATTTCAAATGTGACTAAAGGCAAAAGCAAACTTCTAAAACTGTACTGGATTTGTTTGGAAACAAAGGGATCTATTGCAATTTTTAGGGACTTCGTCAAAACAAAATAATTTTATGTTGTTGTTGTTTTTTATAGTCAGACTGCATTATTTACAGGCATTTTTTACCACTATTATTAAAATGCAAGTTTTTGTCTACATTGCAGCACCATATTTACGACGACATTTGTAGAGGGGAAGGAGAAAGTGCTCAGTATTTAAAGGCAACGGGAATGTCAAGACTTATTTCTTAAGGAAGCGCCAGCCCTTTTCAGAGCATATTGGAAAAAGCGGTAGTTGTCGTCCATTTCTCTGTTTGTGCACTGAAAAATGTTATCCTTGCTGCGACTGCTTATTTTCACTATCTCACCAAAGAGATTAAGTTTTCGCCTGCGTTTAGTCGTTTGCCGGTTTTTCTTCCTGCCTGTCTGTTTATCTGGTTGTCGGTTTACTTCATTGTTTGTTTGTTTGCAAAGGCTGCACGGTATGATGGCTTGCAACAGTTTTTTAAATATAACATTTTTTAAATAAAAAAAGAAAAGTAAATATTTTTGAAATATAGACCAAGTGATATAATTGATAGCCAGATAAAAACATGCAATTTACACATATATTTTCTGTAGTAATTTTAGTGAAATTTAGAAATGGAAGAGATTCCAAGTGTAAGTAACGTTCTATAAATAAGACTGACATCCTGCTGCTAATATTTAAACCAGTCAAATAAGTAATTGCCCCTAAGCTGAAGCTATGAAAGATTAAAGACCCTGAAATTTCTAGCAAATGCAAGGAACTAGTAGAAAATGTGTGTTAAGACATAAAGAAAGATAGGGATGTTGATCAACTTTGGGATTTTATCAGGGACTGTCTGAACAACTCGGCCAAAGAGATATTTGTTAAGACCAGTAGTGGGCAAAGGTAACACACAGAGACATTGTGGTGGAACAGTGAAACAGTAAAACTGAAACGTAAACTTCAGGATCCCAACTCCGTAACGGATGCCCCTCGTATCCCAGGTCCTACAATTCAAGTAACTGAAGAAATAGTTGCCTATGCTATTCAAATAAATTGAAAAATGGTAAATCCCCTGGTTCCCAAGAATTGAAAGAACTGCGAATCTACCTTATCAATGTGATAGTATACGCTGAAAAGATCCTCTCATGGGGGAACACATCATACATCATTAATCGCTACAAGAACAAAGCTGATGCACTTGAGCCCCATAATTTTCGTGGGTTCAAGATCTTGGAGATAACAATAAAGGTCCAAGGAGCGCATCTCAGAGAAAGTGATTCGGCCACAGGTTTCCATTTGGATGCACGTCAGGAATTCATTGGATTCATTCCCTGCAGGAGCACAACATATGCGATCTTAACTAGCCCGACAAATTTAATAAAAGTTCCTTTGCAATGAGGATAATACTTCGCTTTTATTGACCTAAATAAGGCCCTTGATAAAGGATCTCAAAATGCTCTTTGGTGGTCCATGCGGAAACATGGTGTGGAAGAATAGATGATAAAAATTGTTCAATCAATGTATGAGAATGCTAATTCTAAAGTCAGAGTTAACCGGACGTTCAGCGACCCTATTGAGGTAGAGGTTGGTTTACATCGAGGATCAGTGCTTATTTCTCTCCCATTCATCAGTGTTATGGAAGCTATACATAGGGAATTTAAACAAGCTGTCCCTCTGAGCTGTTTTATGCAGAAGACCTTGCTTTGATTACAGATTCTCGAGAGAAACTGATAAGAGCGAAGGGAGTAGAAAAAATACTGAAGACAAAAGTCTATGCCTCAGTTTAGGTCTATGTCAAAAACAAGGATACTGAGCTGTGCCAACTCTGTAACTGGTCCACCACCACAACTTTCAAAGAAATCCTGCTGTTTGTGTTCAATAGGCGTAGGACGTAACTCTATCAAGTGATCTAATTGCATGAAGTGTGTCTGCAAGAAATGATATTGAATATCAAAGTCAAGTCAAAAGAATCCCAACTATTGCTGTCTCAAGTGTGTGTGTGTGTTCCATTCATAGACAATTACCTGCGATCCTAATGGGAAGAATTATATCTCAAGCTGTAATGCTTAGATCACATCATTAGATATTTTCGGGGAGTGTAGGACTTTGCTCGCTTTTGTGATTATGTCGAGGCCAGTTTTGAGCCAAATGGGTTCCTCATTTAGTTTCCACATTGAAAGCAAATTGTGTGTACTTTTTCAAAAATTTATTACTTTGCAGCTTAAAACCAAATGGATTGTTTGCTTCTGAGCCTTGAATGTACTAAGAAAGTTTGGCTTTCGAGCGTGACCTAAAGATAACAAAAAAATATAAATAAACAATTAAAAGATTAATCCGTAGAATAAAATAGCATGCACCTAATGTTAAGCAGTGCGCCATCTGTATTTGTTGAATAATTTATTGCAGGTCAATGTTTGGGAAATGTTTTCTTAGAACCCGCCTAAAATTCCGAAATGAAAATAACGGAAGCATTTTGATTATGGCACAAAGCATATTATTTTACATAGTAAAATGAATGCGGGACTACAATAGCTGGGAAAAAATTTCTAATATTTGAAAGAAAAAACAAGCTGTTTGGCGGAAGTGTACACTCTCTGAGTGCTTTTGGCGTCCAATTCATTTTATTTATATCATTCTTGCATACAAAAATCACTAGAAGACTCTCAATTGTTTTGATAGACAATAAACAAATATAATTTAGACAGTTATGACAAATAACATGCGGGAAAAATCACAAGGTGATAGGGCTTAATTTTTCAATGAGTCTGAATTGAATCCATTTAGAGAAAATTGGCAAACCTATATCATAATTTAGGGTGATTGTGTATGTGTGTGTGTACGAAAGATACATATATATATATATATATATATATATATATAGAGAGAGAGAGCTAATATCGTTATTTGTAAAAAAGTAATTCTTAGTTTAAAGCTTGAGTCTTGTTTGTTCAAACCTGTTTCCGAGAACAGTTAAAGTTTCGTCGTGAACGTAAACGCAAAGACAGGAAAGCTCATTGCGAGAATTCTAATGGAGCTCGAATCACGTACCACGTGCCACGTTTGTTGCACTAACGCAAATGCGCCTACAAAAAAGATAAAATCAACACGATTCTTACCATTCTAACTGTGCACGACTTGACGCTCTTCTGCATCGCCCGAAACACTTTTATGAAAGTATTTTTAATATTTGTACCGTGGAAAGCGCTTTGCACCATTTTCGGCACCGACAAAACATACAGAAATGAAATGGCTGACAGCTATTGACCAAACCTCCCAAATATGCCAAAAAACCAGGAGTTTTACTAAGAAGAACAAGATACTTCTTGGAAGTTCTATATCATTGTAAAAGCGCTAATATGGAATTATATCTATTTGAAAATTAAGTTCTGCGTCCGTGTGTCTATTTATCTGTCTATCTGTCTATCTGTCTATGTATGTATGTATGCATGTATGTATGTATTTGACCCCGTGAAACGGACTTCGAATTCTTCGAAATTTATCAGCAGACCACAGTTGCAAAAGAAATGTAGTGCAAGTTACAATTGCAAGACTTCTTTGGATATTGTATGTGCACTCTCTCTCTCTCTGGTGGTGTGGTGATGACAACACCCATCCATCTGATCCTCAGGCTACGGATAGGGGAAGAGCCTCCAGACATGGGGGTTAGCGGTAAATATTGAAATAAGGCGGGCCGGACAAAATCATTGGTTGCCCTTTAGCAAGGCATAGCCCCCAAAAGCCACTACATGGGTCACAGGTGAAGATGTCGTCAGCAGGATATCGGATGTGCACCTGGCAACCATCATCAGACCGATGTTTTAGTAACTGTAAAACACGTCAAGTAGGTGAACGATTTATCGTCAATGTGTGAATAGCTTCAAAGGAAGTGGTTTCGTTTGGGAGTGAGAGACCCTTTAGTTGCTGCTGCAGCACCATCTCTCTAACAGAAGAACACTCCGACATAAAAGCTGAGAAGGCACTTCCCGTAAAACCTGCAGTTGGTATATTTATACCAGTTTTCTTGCATTTGCTTGTCATTGGATCATAACCGTGGATCCTCAGAATGTGATATATGTGTGGTACAAGCATATGTCATTGAGATCTTTTATGTACAGATATCTCTTCAAAAGTCCTGTGGCGATGGAATAGTAGTGACGTGTACAAACTTAATAAGGTGGAGGTATGCAGTCACGGTTCTGCACACAGGCGACTCGAAGCTTAAAGTATCTTAACATCGTTGTTTGAGCTTTTTGCAACTAAGCAGCCCTTGTAAGGGACAACGCTGCTCACCCAGATCATAGGAATGGTCCAAAAAAGATGATCTAAACATCGTCTGTTCAACCGGAAGCTGGTCAGCTAGCTACTTGCAGCTGAGGACTGTTCAAACTTTCAGGGAAAATAAAAGTAAAAGAAATACTATTTATGCAAAAGAGAGAATTAAATTGAATATTGCTGCTTGGAATGTAAGAACACTTCTTGATGGAATGGGTTTGCTCATCCATAACGAAGAACAGATTTTGTCGCCAAGGAACTGGCCAGGGACAGAGTGGACATTACTGCTTTATCTGAGAATCGGTTAAGTAAAGGAGGCCAGCTTACTGAAAGAGTTGTTGGATACATTTCTGAAAGGGCAACCGTGAAGGAATGAAAAAGGATGGAGGAGTAGATTTGCGATACAGACACGCATCACAATCAAGTTGGAATAGCCCTAAGGGTTTAGTACTCAAATCATGTGTCTAAGGGTGCCTTTAAGATGTGGACATTACATGTCTTTTTTTGAGTGTATGCTCCTACATTGGACAGTAGCTAGAATATCATTACGGCATTTTATCAAGATTTGAGGAATAGTATCACAGGAATATCAAAGGCAGGTAAATTGCTGATACTTGGTGACGTTAATGCATGGGTTGGAAGTGGTCATAACACCTGGGATGTTTTGGCAAGGTATGGTCTTGGTAAGGCAAATGCTAATGGTGTTCGTCATCTCCAGCTGTGTAACATCTTTCAACAAGAGCTCATCCACAAGGTAATATGGATACATGCTAGATCAAAACATGGGCATATACTAGACTTTGTCATGACACGAAAGCGTGACCTTCAAGACATGTGTACAGTAAGAGTCGTGCGGGGTGCAGGTTGTGGTACTGACCATAAACCTGTTCGTTTTAAATTTAAGATGCGTATCAGGAAGAAGGTCAGAGCAACTGGATTAAAAGTGCCTGAGCGCATTGATATTTTTAAGTTACAAAATGAAGAAGAACGTGAATATATCAGAAACAAATGTAATAAGAGCAAATTTCATGAAACCTGGTAGCAGGTCAAATCACAAGTCTACACCACAGGTGCTGATGTACTTGGCCTTAGAAAGACTAAACACAGAGGCTGGTTTGATGACAATGATGTTGCAATTACTAGTGTCCTGGATGAGAAAACCAGGCTTCATGAGAAATTTCTGTGTACTTCTGTTTCAGCTGGAGCATTTGCGGAAAGAGCTTTCAAGGAAGTAAAATATACATAAAGACACAAAGAATAATGGTGGTCTAAAGTGTCAGCTAACATTCAGAGAACTTATGGCTATATAGATTTGAAAGCTTTGTACGGTAAAATTAGACTGGTTTTTGGACCACAACCTCCAAGAATGACTGTCGTGGTATCTACAGAAAGTTAAGCTGCTCAAAAATTCTGAAAGCAATATTGCACGTTGGACAGAAGATTTTACTGATTTGTTTGATAATCCATCAGAAATAGATGAATTAGTTATTGATGGTCTAACTCAAAAGGATTTCATCGAGGAGATGATGACAGATCCCAGCATTGATTAGACAAAAAAACTCCATGGAAGAAATTAACACTGGAAAAGCACCGGGATTGGATGAGATACCAATCGAATTATTGCTGGCTGAAGGAGATAACCTTGCAAATACAATTCTCGTGCTCATCGTTGCTGTATGGGCATGGCAGTACTCTACCTCAAGATTGGGTCGATGAAATAATACTTCCTATTTATAAAGGGAAGAGATTGAAGTCTGAGTGTGGCGACCATAGAGTTTTCAGCCTACTTGAAGCGGCGGGAAAAGTTATTTCAAAGATTCTGTCGAATTTGCTGATGATTTGGATTTGTCCTGCTATAATTCCAGAGACTCGATGTTGTTTTCCAGCTGGACGTGAGACAAAAGGTATGATATTCACTGCTCGCCTACCTACAGAGAAGTGTATGGAGCAGCAGGTACCGTTATATGAAGTGTTTATTGATCTGAATAATACTTTCGATAGCATTAATCGTAGTCCACTCTGGAAGATCCTTATGAACCATGGATATCAAGCGAGTTTTGTAGAGATGTTTAAACAGTTGCACCATAACATGGAGACGGGGGTAAACTTCAATGGTTCACTGAGAGAATCAATATTACTTGAGAATGGTGTAAAACAGGGTTACATACTGGCTCCTACTCTTTTCTCAATCTACTTTACACTTTGGTGAGATACTTCTTCATGCTTTCAAGGGTTGTGATATGTGGGTAGGAATACGGTTTCAAACATCAAGCAAGCTTTTCAACCTTTGGCTTCTCAATTCGAACTCTAAAACTCTTCAGAATATTGTTCGTGACCTTTTGTATGCAGATGATGCTGACCATGCTGCACACGTAAGAGGAGGAAATGTAGCTGATTATGAACAAACTCTCAAGTGCATGCTTAGGTTTTGGTCTCACCATCAGTTTCAGGAAGACGTGCGTTATCTCTTAACCTCCAGTTGGGATCCCATATGCTGAGCTACATATTCTAGTTTATGGGAAAAGGTTAAAGGTTACTGACAGTTTTGTATATCTTGGTAGTACACTGAGTAGGGATTGCATTTTGGATGTTGAAAAAATCACAGAATAGCCAGAACCAGTTCTGCTTTTGGTAAGTTTGAGAAACGCGTATGGTCAGATCGGGGAATTATTTCAAGGACAAAGATTAGTGTTTATAAAGCATGTATGGTTACTTTTTTGTTACATGGCTCTGGAACATGGACTTCATATAGGCGATATCTCAAGCTTTTGGAAAGGTTTCGTCAAAATTGTCCCAGGAGAAACCTTCACATTATTTGGAATACTTTCACACCTGATACTGCAGTACCTGAACGATCCAACAGCACTCACATTGAGATGTGTATCAATAAAATCAGATGTTTGGACTGGACACCTTATCAGGATAGAAGATGAAAGACTCCCTGAAGAGTTGTTTTATGGTGAGTTATCAACAGGTAAAAGACCACAACACAAGCCGAGAAAAAGGTATAAGGGTGTGTTGAAGTATTTGAAACTACTGGAGATTGATGTGAATAGCTGGAAAGTGACAAACTGCAGACCTTCTCCAATGGAGGAAAAAAATCATGGAAGGATGTAAAAAAATTTTAAGAGACGCGTGTAGGTCATGCTGTATTAAAGCGTGCGCTAAGAAAGCAGGATAAAAGTGCAGTGATTGTTGATATTGAGGAGAAAATGAAGTGCACTCTATGTGGTATATTTTTTTATCAAAAACTGGATTGGTGAACCATTTTAAATCACACAGTCGTATGTATGTTTGTATATATGTATGCATGCATGTATGTATGTATGTATGTATGTATGTATGTATGTATTTATGTAAGTTTGTATGAATGTATGTTTGTATATATATATTTATGTATGTATGTATGTATGAATGTATCTAACTATTCATCCATCTCTCTCGTGTGTGTGTGTGGTTAATGGGGTCCTCTGTATATTTTGGCGTAAACCTTATTTTAGCGACAGAGGAGGGCCTCCGCAAGTAAGCTAACGGAGCTCGATTTTTTATTTTTTTGCGCTTTACTACCCTCATACTCTTTTTATGTCACTAACGCCAGTGTGCATGCAATTTCCAGTGTTTTCTTAATGGTCCTATACTTGGTCAACTGCCAGTTATTAAATGTCATAGATCCTTTCACTGGCCCTTAATTTTATATAAAGTTAATGCTATTTATGCCGCAGTGTTATGTTTTTCATCACTTATACAAGTGTTGGCTGCTGGTTCCCTGTAAACCCCGGCATTTCTAAAAACTCACTTGACACAAAAGAACTGATTTCTTTTGAACTTGTTTATGTTTTGGACTGCCTAAATTTTACTTGTCATTTAAACTTGTTATTCCTAGTGTAAAAGGTGTACTTTTTCTAAGAGCCTTGTTGAGGTAATAAGTGTTGTATTTGGCTTAATTTGTCTACAACAATCTCTAGTAAATTGATATAGAGAAGTACTTAGGACCGGAGAGATTTCATGGTGTCCCTAATGGAAACGAAGCTAACAGAGCTTCATTACAATGGAAAAGAAAATTTACTAAATTTCTTGATATGGTTTGCAGAAACCTACTGCTACCGGTACAATAGTGGTTTTCAAGGTATAGATCAAAATCAATTTCAACCAAATGACATTAATAACACCGAAGAAGGAGCACTCCAGGGAGAAAACGTGGCTGGAAACAGAGCTGTCCCAAATGGAGAGACACAAACAAGACACCACTTGTCAACATATGCTGATGATGAGAAAAAGTTGTTAGTCCGAGTCGCAGATGAAGAGAGAACTAGAGGTACTGAATTTTTGCGGAGACTGAAAAAAAAATGCGACGAAAGATTCCCTGACAAAAATCATGTTTCGAAACAAAACCTCCGTGATAATGCAACTAGATTTAAGAAAGAAATGCAAAATAACGGTGCTTCTGAAGGAAGTGGAAGGAGATTGGTACAATTGAATGTACGGAATATCAGCAGAAAATGGACAAATGAGATTAAGGTAAATCTATTGACAATAGAAGAACGCGAAAGAAAGAAAGGTAGAGGATTCATGAAAAGAATGAGGGAAGCATGGGATGAAATCTGTGGTGATAATCAGATAAGTGCCCAAACGTTGAGGGACAATGCAGGCAGATTTCGGAAAGACAAATCTTTACTTAATCTCATAGAGGTAAGAGATAGAGAAAACCCGGAGTCGCAAGATATCGACCAGAGAAATGTTGAACAAGATAGGGACGAAGAGAAGGACAACATGTTTCAGAATGCCGAGCCAGAAGAAAACGACAATGAATTCGGTAAAGATGGTGAAAGTTCGGCAAGCGAAAATAAAAACGAAAATAACGAAGAAGAAGAGACTATGATTTTAAGAATGAGATTTGAAGATGTACTAGCCTCACTGACGACGACAACGAAAGAGAGTATTGCAAACAGAGAAAGACTAGTAAAGTTGAAAAAAGGGCTTCCAAGAAAGCAAATTGACACTTCAAACAAAAGTGTTGGAAAAACATCTCACCAACAATGTTGATGTCTGTAAAGTGACAGATGCAGTCTACACGATGACAAGGACATTGGAAGAGAGATGCGGAATAAAAAGAAACGGAAAGACGAAAAAAGAAACAAGTCATCAGAGCCAGAAAAACAGGATGATAAGAAAAAATGAGGAAAAGACAAAATCATGGAGGCAGATTTTAGCGTGGACATCTAATGAAATACACAGGAGGAAGACTAAAAGGAAATCAACCAGAAAAGAAAAAAAAATACTGCAGAAACTGAGAGAAAGATCCGAATGTGGTACAACTTCGAAAACAAGAAGAATTAATAGTGTTGAAAGAAAGTACGGTGGATGAATCAAGATACCGACGCACAAAGCTAAAGCATGTTAAGAATAGAGATGCAAAGATCTGTAACAACAGAATATTTCAAGAGGATCAAGGGATGATTTACAGAAAGACACAAGAGAGAAAGCAAACAAAAGGCAAGGTACCTGAAATGGAGAAGTTTGAAGAATTTTGGGCTGGTATGTGGGAGGATGAAACTCCAACCCCATACAGGAAATGGATGAAAACAGTTGCAAACAAAATAAGAGAAAAGGTCACGTATGTACAGGCCTTAATAATTGATGAGAAGAAACTTTTTGAGGCGGTCAGAAAAAGAAAGAATTGGTCTGCTCCAGGAATTGATGGCATTCAGAATTTCTGGTGGAAAAAGCTTAAAGATGCATGGCAATCTATAGTGAGATGTTTCAACCAATGAATTGAACAGACTGATGACATACTTATATGGATAGCAGAGGGAAAGACAGTACTGTTACCGAAGTCGGAAGATTTGAGTAATTGGTCAGGGTAGCGTGGAAACATGAAATGAATAAAGAGCATTCCTTATTAAAGAGAGATGCGGAAGTAGCAGAGAAAAAGGTGGCTGTAGATGTAACCTTTGACGAAGGACATGTAACAATTTGTAAAGAGAGGTTTGATGATTGGAAGGAGGCGTGGAAAAAGCTGAAGAAGCAGTTAGATTCAGGGCAAAAAAGTAACCGCGAAAGAAAGTTAGCAGAGAAACCGCTGCAGAGCGAGATTACATTGAGATACGAGAAGGAAGATTACGTATGGTTAAAGTGCAATACAGATCCAATAAAAACGGCACCAATATTCACTTTACAGGAGCAGATGGTGGAATCAGGAGCGTGGAAGAAGATAAGAGGACTCATTGATACCGATGAATGTAGGTTGTGTGGAGAAGAACGAGTGACAATACAGCATCTCCTGTCTGGATGTAAAAAGCTTGCAGGATCAGAATACGTGAAACGACACAACAATGCACTCAACGTTTTGACAGTCAAATGGGCAATGGAGAAAGGAGAACTTCCGGAAGGAACGAAGTGGTACACCCAGAGATAGGAAAAAGGTAAAGTGTTAGAGAATGAAGGCAAGAAGCTGTATTGGGATTGGGAACACCAAATGGGAACTAACTGCACCGCAAGGAGACCAGATCTTACCTTAGAAGACGGAGAGAAGAAAACAATTTTCCAAGTTGATATGGCATGTCTAAACGAAATGAACAGACGTTTTAAACGAGAAGAAAAGATTGAGAAATACGAACAATTATGTTTTGAGATACGTGAAAGACGGAAAGATTATAACATAAAAGTGGTTCCAATAGTTGTTATATGTCTCGGTAGAGGAATGAAAGAAGTGAAAAGGACATTCAAAAAATCTTTGAGTTTGATAATGAGAAAGAACTCCAACCATTATTGAGAGAAATCCAAAAGACAGTACTTTGGGAAAGTGAATTAATCATTAGAAAAGTGTTATCGGGACTCTTGACTTGAGATTTCTTATGTGAAGCTAACAAAAATTGGTAGCTCAAGCCATCCAGGGCTGCTTAGGGTAGTAAAATGGTCGGATTATTACTCATAAGCTACCGTGATCAGGATTGGATGATAATGGCTGACTTTATCATTTTCATTAGTATCTTGTAATTTAATATATAGGATGGAAATTGTATTGTTAGTTAATCCTACAATAATAATAATAATAATAATAATAATAATAATAATAATCTGCATCCGGTTGTAGAGTTTCAACGTCTTTGCCACAACTACCTCCAGGTCACTCTTGGGCAAGGCGGAGCACCTGTCAGCCTACTCTGAGGCCTTGAAATACCGGGTTGACATCCGGCGGAGTTACATCTGTCCGCATGGACATTATCCGCGGGCCCTAGAAATACCAGTTTGGTGTCTGGCGCGGGATACTACTACCTCAGGGGAATCATGCAAATCTCTTTAGTTGTAGTGAAAGCAACATTATAGAAGTGGTATCTCGATAAGAATACCAAAGAAGGAAAACCTTAAAATATCGCATTTCCAAAAATGATGCAAAATAATCATGAACCAGATAACGGCATTATAGGGACTTGGAGCAATGCTGAAGGTGTTGCTCTAGGCAGTAGGGGTTAGGGAACCAGGTTCCTCCCGATCATCATCCAGCTACTGACCAACTTGAGTTGCGAAATGTAATTGTGTACAGCAGCCCACGAGTCGTGAAGAATCTCCCGATGGGAGACATACGTTGACAAAGGATGAGAACAGGCTTGCATCAGAATGATTCTGCAGAGCTTCTAAAGAGAGAGAGAGAGAGAGAAAGAGAGAGAGAGAGAGAGAGAGAGAGAGAGAGAGAGAGAGAGAGAGAGAGAGAGAGGAATTGGCAGGAGAGTGTTAGATCTATGGAAGGAACACGGAATGTTCATTATCAGTGAAAACAAACTGATGACCCGGATTCTCACAATAAGCCGAAAGAAGTGGTTCACAGTAGTGGAGATTGAGGAGGTTAGAAGATCAATTGGTTCTGCTGAGAATGATGAAAGTAAGCCTCTAGAGTCAGAAGAAGAGGACGATGGTCAGATCAACCCATCTACTGAAGTGCAAGATACTCCTAGAGTAGGTAGTGCAAACCAGAATACTGAAAAACCCCTACAGTTGAGTGATGAGGAAAATAACATGTTGACTAGATTAACAGAGGTTGTTATCTTAAACCCTGAGCTTGACCAGCCCAATCTACGTTATGTAGATGAGCGAAAAGTTCAAGCTGAGACTAAGAAAGTAGATGATGTGCTCAAGCATGTCCGCACCGAAAACATCACAGAATTAAGGGATTTGATACGTGCTGCAGCTGTAGTAGTCGGTGAACGGGTAGGAGCAAAGCCAAAGGAAAGGACGCGCGTGTGGAGTTTCGACATGGGCGAACGAGGTCACTCTTAGCCACATTTTCCTTTGGGCAAGGTGTAACACCTGCAAGACTACCCCAAGGCTTTTTAGTACCAGGCTAATATTCGGCAGGGTTCTTTGTTTCATTTTGTCTGAATTTTGGAATACCAGGTTGACATCTGGCGGGTACAGCTTGTCTCATGGCCAGGAAGGGGTCTTTAATTTCGGGTAGCAACCTTCCCTGAAATGATGTCTTGTTAAAAATGACGGTGGTTGTGTAACCTAAAGTTCACAAATCTTCAATTTAGTGAAAAATATCCTATCTTTATGATTCAGATAACAGCGTTAACGAGACTGGAACTTTATGTGGAGGTCCTTCACCTGCCAGCTGTACTCCTGCAGAGCAGCGGGTACTCGGTCGTCATCCAGGTACTGCTAGGAAGAAGTGGTCTAAGGAAGCATGTAAAGTAGTAATTGAGAGCTATTTTCAAATCCTGTCAATGAAAATGGAGTACCGATAAGAGGACATAAGCAGAGACTGCACAGAGAATGGCAAGAAGGCGGTCCATTTGAAGCAAATGTACAACCGATTTTTGACTAAGCAAGACTTAGTAGAAAAAATGAATAACTGGCCCAGTTACAGCTTGAAAGGATGAAAAGTTCAGTTGAATATAGAAAAAATGAATAACTGGCCCAGTTACAGCTTGAAAGGATGAAAAGTTCAGTTGAATATATGTCGAATTGTGTGGTCGGGAATGAGCGTGTAAAAGAAACAAGAAAATGTTAAAGAAGTTGCTACCGTTGAGAAACCTATTATGAATATAATGAGTAATGTAAATGAGATCGAGCAAGATAAAGTGGCTGAGCCAAGTATTTCTGTTGAGGATGAAATTGAAGAAGAAAGAAAAGAATGATGGGATAGCAGTCAAAGAAATTGACTTTAAGAGACGCGATGACACTGTCAAATACGTTAATCAGTTTTATAATATTTCCAAACGTCTAACATCACAGAAAGTAACAACCTTATTTTTGACTCAGAAGAAAAGAATGATGGGATAGCAGTCAAAGAAATTGACTTTAAGAGACGCGATGACACTGTCAAATACGTTAATCAG